>JAZHEH010001625.1:0-347461 GCA_036589455.1 Ateles fusciceps
TACTCTGGGCAACAGGTAAGACCCTGTCTCCTCCCACAACCAAAATAAAATAAATCATCATTATTTTTAAAGCCTGTTCAAAAACTGACAAGATGTCAGAAATAACAAAGCTAGCTGTTTGTTGCTTGGCCTGGGGTTTTTTTTATTTTAGGTAAACATGGGAACTGAAAATTTACCATAATCTTTATATTCTTCGGACTTTACAATCACAAACCTTAACTCCAGGGATATCAGGAGTAAGAAAATTAACCTTTATCTAGGACAGTCATTTTTACTGCAGAAGCTTCTGGGTCAGAAGACAGTACTATTTATTAATATGTAAGGTTCCAGCATCAGACTAAGATTTAGTACTTAAAGAAAGAAAAGTTAAATATATATACATTTTGTTTCCTCACACGAGGTACCAAATACGTTGCTTTATTTTAATTCATTTAATATAATTTTAGTGAGATTTGGCAAAGGAGTAAGATTACTAGAACCTTCCCTTCTATTATCTTGCAATGTACACTGTACATTTAGACCAGTTTCTCAGCTGTTTTTGTCATTCAAAATTGTCATTCCTCTAAATGAAGTTAAAAAACTTAAGATTTCCCATCCAAAATCCCTGTCTTCCAAAAAACATACAATTGAAGTGCAAAGATAGCATTTTAAATTTTCTACCTTACTTCTACTACAGGTAAAATAAATACATAGGAATATCAATTACATACTCTATGCTCTACAGAGCCCAAACTAAAGTGAATCAGGAAGGGCAAATTTATCCTAAGAAATTACTATAGTGAGGGTCATAGTAAGTACACAGTCATCATGTGCCACATAACTACATTTTGGTCAATGATAAAACACATATATGAATGACAGTGGTTCCATTAAGATTATAATGCCTATCTTTACCATTTTGATGTTTAGATACACAAATATTTCCCACTGTGTTACAACTGCCTACAGTGTTCAGTACAGTAGCATGCTGTACAGATTTGTTGCCTAGGGACAACAGGCTATACCATATAGCCTAGATATGTAGTAAGTTATACCATTTAAGTTTGTGTAAATACACTATAACACAACGAAACCACCTAACGACGCCCATCTTCATTGTCAAATGGCACGACTCTGTGTGTGCGCGCGCATATATACGCTTGCATGTAACTGTGTATGCATAATGGCTGGGTATAGGGGCTCACACCTGTAATTCCAGCACTTTGGGAGGCTAAAGCAGGCAGACTGCTTAAGCCCAAGAGTTTGAACGATCCTGGGCAACATAGGGAGACCTTCGACTCTACTTAAAGTAAAAACAATTAGCTGGGCATGTTGGCACACACCTGTAGTCCCAGCTACTAGGGGGGGCTGAGATGGGAGGATCACTTGAGCCCTGCGAGGTTGAGGCTGCAGTGAGGCTGCCCAACTGCAGTACAGGCTAGGTGACAGAGACCCTGTCTCAGCAACAACTGTGTGTATACATACAGTAGTCCTCACTTATCCAAGGCTTTGCTTTTGACGGTTTCAGTTAATCAAGTCAATCACTGTCCAAAAATACAAAAATGGAAAATTGCAGAAACAAATCAATTTGTAAGTTTTAAATTGTGCGCTGTCCTAAGTAGTGTGATGAAATTACGTACCATCCCACTCCATCCTGCCTGAGAAGTGAATCGTCCCCCTGGTCAACATATATTTGCACTGCATATGCTACCTGCCATTAGTCATTTAGTAACTGCCTCGGGTAGATCAACTACGCAGATATGGCAGTACCAGTGTTCAAAGTAACCCTTGCTTTACTTACTAATGGCCCCTTTCCAGTTTCTTGGGCAAATAATCACTACAGGAATCACAGGGAGCTAGCAATCTGTCCAGTTATATAGGTTTCGGCTTGTAAGTATGAGTATTATAGAAGATTATAGAATTATTATAGAAATTAATGTCTTTATTACTCAGATCAGGCTCAAAATCCCGTAATAAAAGAACTCTATGACCAAGTCTTTTGTCTGTTCTATATTAATGTAATCATTTGAGAAGGAACTTAACATTTGTGACAGACTGAGATTTTTTATAGGGTTTATCCTTATAATTTCCTATTTCATGTAAGACAATAAAGTACTTCCAGTCCCACTTTTCCTTAAGAGAGGGAGAGCCAAGTATTGATTCTAACTAACTATAAGCTAGGTGTGTGTTGATCAAGTAAATGATACAACCTGTAGGTTATCTAGAACTCTCCCAAAACGAAATAAACAATTCCAGTAGGTATGTGCTAGTTCTCCAAGCAGCCCAGAAACAATCTTTGTTCTAAACTATAAAGATAAAGGACCTATATTAAAGTTTTTAAATAAAAAATTATGTTATGAAAATTAAGTTAAAAAAACTCAGCAAATGTGAGGCAAAGCACCTTCTCAAGAGTGGGGAAATGTACCCTATGTATTGCCAATAGGTGACATTACCAATTCCCAAATAATAGCTGCTATAATGTATTTGTATTACACTATCATCACTAAATCATTTCCAAAGCAAAACTTTTAAAATCATCTACTTTTCTTCATCAATGTGCATTACTAGGTCTACCCTATGAATGACTTGTAAATATTTTCATCTTAGACAATGAATTCTTGAGAAGTACTGAATGTTACTCACTTTTGTGTCTGGTTCATTTCTCCTATTAAAACCACTAGACTCCAGTATCAACAACTCGTAAATTATAAAGACAATCAGATGCTTGCTGAATACTAATTAAGATAATCTATTTTAATAACTGAGCTACCTAATTAAAAGCAGTTTCCTTTACTCACTAACACCATGCAATCCTAGGTTCATATTCCTTATGGATTTCAAAAAAAAAGCCAAGGGAGAGTTTTAAGGGAAGAGCAGTATCTTAAACATTCCCACCCACTCCACTTCCCAAGCTTGTCCCTATCCTAGGGCTGTTCACTGAAGCATGAAGACTCTCCTGATGTAGAAACCAGAAAAATTAAGAAAAAAGGATCACAGGCCTAATGTAACTTGACTCTAGAGCCCACTTAACAACCCCTCACACAAATCCCCCCAAATCAATTAGCCACACAGAAGAGATCTGTGAGACACAGAGCAGTGACTGTGGTCATATTTTTAACTATAATCTTTCCAAGACTATTATGTTAATCTTAGGGTTGAAAAGATCTTAAAGTAGCATTTAATCTAGATCACTCTCCAGACAGATATTGATCCAGGACCTAACATCTAGGGCTTGGGAGCTCAGTATATCTTTCCATTTTAGCAACATCAGTTCTCACTATATTTCACTGAAATTTACCCCCTCCAACCTTCTATAACTTGCACCCATTTGTTTCTGATTGTAACCTCTGGGAGCTACACACGTTTTTCTAGCATAAATCCAGGATTTCTTTGCCAGCCTAAGTCACATCGTTATCTTTCCGAACTAAGTATCCGTTTTTCCAAGTACGACGTTTTCCCAAAATAAGTATTCGAGGAACAAAACGGGTAATTCACTTTGCTTATTTAACAGGAACAGTCAGAAGTTACTTGCAGCTATTTCTCGAGATTCATAATCTGCCAGAGCCACTTTAATCTTAAACATGCTCACTTACCACATTACCAGTGTTGATCGCGGCATTAGCGGTTTTCAAATTTTAGCCTAACAGAAATAGTTGTCCTGAAAATACGCATCACATCCGCATGATCCTACCAGGAAATAAAACTAGGAGCCTGCAACTCAGAAAGGCCCCGTCTCAGCCGCGCCCAGGACAGCTAAACGGAAAGTCAAGCGTGAAATCCGGATGAAAGAAAAACCCTACGCGAGACGAAGTGCTAGGCCATATGGAGACCGAGGACGAAAGGGCAGGCCTGGTCTCCGCCAATAAGTCCAAGTGTCTCGGTGGGGGGCGACCGACTCCACGAAAGGCAAGCTAACCTCCCTAACCCCACCCCCACTGCCGTCCCTCCCCTCAACGAAGACCACCGCTCCATCACCCCGCTCCCGAGCCCCCCAGCCCCGCCTCCGCCCGTCACCTTTCTCCGCACTAACCTTTCTCCTCCCCGACTGTCGGCCGCCATTGCTCCCCTCCGGTTTCCGCCGCTGCCGCCGCCGCCGCCGCCGCCGCCGCTTAGACGCGACTCGCGCGGGCGCCGCAGCCGCGGCAGCAGAGGCACGGGCCGGTCCGTCAGTCCGTCCGCCCGGCTGCGCGCGTCGCACCTGGCCTCCTAACACTCACCCTTCTCGACTCTTCCCGCTTATTCCCTTTCTCCCTTCCTTCCTTTCACTCGAGCCTCCAGCGGCCTAGGGCCAGCCTTCTCGTTAGGGCTCAGATACAGGCGAGGGTATGGGGGGAGGGAAGGGAAACAGATGGCGACGGCGGGCGGCGCTAAAATGGAGCCTGCTTCCTGCGTGAAACAATCCCGCTCCCGAAATGCCATGCGCTGTTTACGCTTCGTTCCTCTCTGGGAACGTCACAGTGCGGAGAGGGGCGGGAGGCGGGACGTGCAAGAGAACGTGACATGACGTAAGCGCGTCGCCCTGCTGCCCTCAGCTCACTTGTACCTGGAAGGAGTCTTATGCAGAGATTAGGTTTCCTGGGTTGTTTGTGGAGTTCCTGCTGTTCTGCCTATACCCAGATGGGGCAGTTTTCTTACGGAAAACCCCTAGTGGAAGTCCTGACAGGCCTTAGCTAGCCTTGCTCTAGAGTACTCCTGATTCAGTTGATGAAATCGGAATCTTATTTAGAAAAAGTCTGAGCGAATCCCTTAAATTTACCGGAGGTATTTTCTTAGTTGGGGTCCCACTCTTACCCAAAGGCAGTACTGTATGCAACCTGTTCATTTGTAGTCACAAACGCCTATTAGTTTTTTGTTTTGTTTTGTATTTTTGAGACGGAGTCTCGCTCTGTCTCCAGGCTGGAGTGCAGTGGCAGGATCTCGGCTCACTGCAACCTCCGCCTCCCCGGTCCAAGCGATTCTCCTGTCTCAGCCTCCCAAGTAGCTGAGACTACAGGCACACGCCACTGCACTTGGCTAATTTTTAGTAGAGACCGGGTTTCGCCATGTTGGCCAGGATGATCTTTATCTCTTGACCTCGTGATCCGCCCTCCTCTGCCTCCCAAAGTGCTGGGATTGCAGAGTGAACCACGCCTATGGCCTAGTTTTGTTTTTAATTGGGGAAAGAATTATATCCAATACATCTTTGTAATTAACATATTTAAACACGTATCAAGGCCCTGGGGCACACAATTGATTTAAGCAGACCATTGAGGAATTGAAACTACAGAAGTGACCAATAAATACATAACTAGGGTGGTAAATCTGTAAGAGAAACTTGCTTAAGAATCATTGTCCAACGTAAAGAAAATCTAATTTTGCTTCACTGCACTGTAACTGAGTTATAATGAAAAGAAAAATCTGAAAAAAGGTAACTAACTTCGTGATATGAAGACAAACTGACAAACTAAATTGCTTGTTCAGAGAAAGACAAGTCTAGAACGTGGTACCTCTCTCTTTTTTTTTTTTTTTGAGACTTGGTCTCACTGTCACACAGGCTTGATTGCAGTGGTGTGATCATGGCTCACTGCAACCTTGGGCTCAAGTGATCCTCCCACCTTAGCCTCCCGGGTAGCTGGAACTACAAATATGCTACACCACACCCGGCAAAGTTTTTGCATTTTTTGTGGAGATGGGGTTAGTCATGTTGCCCAGGCTGGTCTTGAACTCCTGGGTTCCAGCAATCCTCCCAAAGTGCTGGATTACAGGTGTGGAGCCACGAGGACTGGCCCGTTTCTAGGACCTTAATTGAACACTAATTTGGATGTATCTCACACACAGCACACACACACACACACACACGCTAAATACTGAATATCTGATGATCCTGAGGAATTGCTATTTGTATTATTAGTTGTAATAAGTTATGTTTTTTGAAGGATTTCTTATAATTTCATGATTCATATGAAAATATTTGCAGGCCAGAATCAGTGGCTCACACCTGTAATCCCAGCACTTTGGGAAGCCAAAGTGAGTGGCTCACCTTAGGTCAGGAGTTTGAGACCAACCTGACCAGACCCATCTCTACTAAAAATACAAAAATTAGCCAGGCGTGGTGGCAGGTGCCTGTAGTCCCAGCTACTGGGGAGTCTGAGACAGGAGAGTTGCTTGAACCCAGGAGGCAGAGGTTGCAACGAGCTAAGATTGTGCCACTTGCACTCCAGCCAGGCCCACAGAGCTAGACTCAGTCTCAAGAATAATAATAATAATAATAAATATTTGCAAATGAAATTATATGGTATCTGGGATTTATCAAAATAAACTGGTGGCAGGTGTAGGGACGTGGGTGGGAGAATAGATCAAACAAGTCTACCCATGAATTAATCATTGTTGAAGCTGAGCAATACATATGTGAAAGGAAAATCTCCCCAAAATCACTAAGCCAGAGGAGGAAGTCAAGCTGGAAATTGCAAAGGGCAAACGTGCCTCCCACTCTATTTCTCAATAAGATAGCTACACACCTCCCTCACAATTTGCCCACAAGGAAATTCCTTGTGGACAAAGGACAGACAGAATTCAGAGTCCTCCCTTTGCTCATGTTCGATGAATGTGTATCTGATGGCTTCCTCTGCCCTATTATTTCACTAAGCCAGGCTAAGGCATGAGTGACTATTCCTATAAATTGTGCATTCAGTGAAAAGCTAGTCAGAAACTCAAAAGAATGCAACCACTTGTCTTTAGCTACCTATGTCCTGGGCAACCTCTGCCTCCTAGGTTCAAGTGAGTCTCCTGCCTCAGCCTCCTGAGTAGTTGGGATTACAGGTGTGTACTACCATGCCTGGCTAATTTTTTGTATCTTTAGTAGCAACAATGTTTCACCATGTTGGCTAGGCTGGTCTCGAACTGCTGACATAATGATCCACCTGCTTCAGCCTCCCAAAGTGCTGGGATTACAGGCGTGAGCCACTCCACCCAGCCATTTTCCATATATTGATTGATGTCTTATGTGTCCCTAAAATGTAAAACAAAGCTGCGTAGGACCACCTTGGGCACGTATCATCAGGACAGCCTGAGGCAGTCACGGGCTCTTTCTTAACCCTGGCAAAATAAACTTTCTAAATTATTGAGACTTGCCTCAGATACCTTTTGATTTACACACACATAAGTAGATATTATACTCTCATCTCTACTTTTTTGTATATTTGAGTTTCCTTTAATAATTTTTATAAGGAAGAGCAAAAGAAACCAGCCAAGTAATTTAGAAGATATCAAAATGCCATTTTTTGCTGATTCTACATTTGTCCTATTAGAACTAAGGAGTAATTTTTAATGTAAATAGAATTCCATATTTGCATCTTTGCTATTAAAATAAATTGATGGGGCCAGCTGCACTGGCACATGCCTGTAATTCCAGCACTTTGGGAGGTGGAGGCAAATGGATCGCTTGGGCTCAGGAGTTTTAAGACAAGCTTGGGCAACCTGGTGAAACCCCATTTCTACAAAAAATTTTAAAAATTAGATGTGTGTGGTGGTGCCCACCTGTAGTCCCAACTTCTTTGGGGGTCGAGGTGGGAGGATTGCTTGAGCCCGGGGATCAAGGCTGCAGTGAGACATGTTTGTGTCCCTGCGCTCCAGCCTGGGCAGCAGAGTGAGCCACTGTTTTGAAAAATAAACTGAAACAAGTTTATGTAAAACTAAAAGCATGCCCGTAAAAAATGTGGTTTTTAATTCAGTCATGTTAGAAAAGAGGAAAAGTTGTTGATGTTATAAAGGATGAACTTTAAATGTGTTGAACATTCGTCTGAAGCTATTGTGTAGTGATTAAGAGAGTAAGCTTTGCAGTCATCATGATCTGGGTACAAATTCAGCTGTCTCTCAGCAGCCAAAAATCCCAAAGTGCTGGGATTACAGGCTTGTAATGTACAGCACTGTACACGATTACAGGCGTGTAATCCCATATACATTCAATCGAATACTATTCAGTCTTAAAAAAGAAGAAAATCGGCCAGGCACGGTGGCTCATGCCTCTAATCCCAGCACTTTGGGAGGCCAAGGCAGGCTGATCACTAGAGGTTAGAGGCCAGGAATTCGAGATCAGCCTGGCCAACATGGCGAAACCCCATCTCTACTAAAAATACAAAAATTAGCCTAGCATGGTAACGCATACCTGTAATCTCAGCTACTCATGAGGTTGACATGAGAATCAGTTGAGCCTAGGAGGCAGAGGCTGTAGTGAGCCAAGATCGCACCACTGCACTCCAGCCTAGGCCACAGAGAAGAGACTGTGTCTTTAAAAAAAAAAAAAAGGAAATATTGCCATATGTAACAATATGAATGAACCTGGAGGACGTTATGCTAAGTGAAATAAATCAGTCAGAGAAGGATAAATACTGTACTGCATGATTCCACTTCTTTGAAGTATCTAAAATATTCAAACTCATGGAAACAGAGAGTAAAGTGGTGGTTGCCAGGGACTGTGGAGAAAGGAAAATGGGGAGTTGCTGTTCAACAGGTATAACATTTTAGTATCTACAAGACGAATAAGTTCTAGAGATCTGCTGTACAATGTTGTGCCTACTGTTAATGAAACTGTATTCTGCACTTAACATTTTGTTGAGGGTAGATCTCATGTTCAAGTTCTTACCACAATAAAATTTTAAAAAAACTTCAATAATTACCAAAAAAAATTTCAATGTGTAGTAAAAAGAAATATAATGCTTCTGAAGGCATTTCCTTTTATACTGATGACAACAAATTGTGAATTGAGATGACTGGAATTTAGCAACAAAAAGTGTAGAGAGCATTGGGCAATATTGATGTCAATTCTACCTAATTTCATCTATAGATTTGAAACAATCCTAATCAAAACCTCAGTGTGCTTTTAAACAGAAGTTCACAATGTGAATGGAAATTTACAAGAAAATGTAATGGATGTATGACAGCCAAAACAATTTTGGAAAACAAGAATGCTTTTGGAGGACTAGCATTACCTGGTTTCAGGACTTATTACAAACAGTGCAGTATTTATGTAAAGTAAGACAAATATATCAACAGATCAGAACACAGTGTCCAAAAGTAGAGTCACAAATATTATGGTCAATTGAATTTGACAAAGGTACCAACATAACCAAAATTTGTAGAAGGATAGTTTTTTCAACAAATAGTACTGGGTAATTAGATATACATATGCAAATAAATGACCGTGATCCCTACCTTACATAATACACAAAAATTAATTCAAAACAGATGATAGATCTAAATATAAAAGTTGTTTTAAATCTTCTAGAGGAAAACATGGGAGAAAATTTTTACCACATTGGAGTAGGAAAAGATTTCTCATATAAAATAAAATAATCACACGAGTCCTAACATTTTTAAAGATTAATACAATTGAAGCTCAAAAATTGAAATGTTAAGCTCTCTAAAAGATGCTAAATGAAGAAGTCAGTGAATAAGGCACATCACAGACTAGGAAAAAATAGTTACAAAACATTTGTCCAACAAAAGACTCGTAGGATATATATAGTGAGAGGACTTGCAACTCAATAAAAAGACAAACATCCCAATTTGAAAAAGAGACAAAAGACTTCATCATAGAAGATGTGTTGAATAGGCAATTATCACATTATTGTCATCAGGAAATTAAGCCATAATGAAATATCACTTCAATCCCTCTGGAATGGCTACAATTAATAAGATGGGAAATAGCAAATGTTGCCAGGAATGGTGACTTACACCTATAATCCTAGCACTTTGGGAAGCTGAGGTGGGAGGATTGCTTGAGCTTGGAGCTTGGAGCTTGAGACCAATCTGGGCAACATAGTGAGACATCTCTACAAAAATTTTTAAAAATTAGCAGGGCATGGTGGCACATGCCTGTAGTCCCAGCTATTTGGGAAGCTGAAGTGGGAAGAATGCCTGAGCCTGCAGAGGAGAGGGCTGCAGTGAGCCCTGATTACACCACTGCACTCCATCCTGGGTGATAGAGTAAGACCCTGTCTCAATAAATAAATAAATGAGAAAGAAAATAGCAAGTGTTGGCCAGAATATGAAGCAATTAGAGCATTTAGGCTTTGCTAATAGGAATATAGAATGGTATAACCACTTTGGAAAACAGTAGTAAATTTATTATTATGAATCTAAACAAATACTTATCACAGGACCCAATATTTCCCCTCCTAACAAATTATGTCATATTTATCTATCAATCAAAATACTGCTCAGCAATAAACAAACTTCACACGACAATATGGATGAATCTCACACATACGCTGAGTGAAAGATGCTGGACACAATATGGTTGAGACAACACTAATCATTAAGAAATAAATCACATTTGTGGTTCCCAGACGCAGAATGTTGGAGAAGTTTAATGGCAAAGGAGCATAAGAAACCTTCTGGGGAGATGGAAATGTTCTATGTCTTGATTGTTGTGGTGGTTACATGGATGAATACAAAGAGTCTCACCTTGACCAAACCTTAGGCTCCTCTGATCCCTTTTGTTAACTGGGCCTTGACCTTAGGCTTCCATGTCTATCTTTGTCCAGTTTTAGCTAGAATCCTATTAAGTCACTTTAGTAAGAATCCCTTGCTCGTCATTATCTGATCACCTTAAATATCTGATCAAATTCATTATTCTCCACCTTCCCCCAGATGATATCTGATTACCCTAACCCGATTTTAGAAAGAATACTGTCAAGTAGTTTAGCAAGAATCTCCTCTTACCCCTTGCTATGATTCAAATGTTTGTCCACTCCAAAATCATGTTGAAATTTAATTGCCATTGTAACAGTATTTTTTTTTCTTTAATTTTTTTTTTTTTTTTTTTTAAAGATGGGGTTTCACCATGATGGCCAGGCTGGTCTTGAACTCCTGACCTCAGGTGATCCACCCACCTCAGCCTCCCAAAGTGCTAGGATTACAGGCTTGAGCCACCACGCCCGGCTTTTTTTCTTTAATTTTTTTTTTTTTTTAAAGATGGGGGGTAACAGTATTAAGAAGTGAGATCCTTAAAAGGTGATTAGGCAATAAGGGCTCCACCCTGATTAGTGGGATTGATATCATTATAGAAAGGAGACTTCCACCCTCTGTTGGCCTTTTTGCCTTCCACCATGGAATGATGCTGCAAGAAGGCTTTTACCAGATCCCAGTACCTTGGCATCGAACTTCCCAGCCTCCTGAACTATGAGCCAATACATTTCTGTTCATTATAAATTACTCATTCTCAAGTATTCTGTTATGGCAGCACAAAATGGACAGACACCCCTAATGTTTCCTCTTAGTAATTTTCTATCCACTGACCCCCACCCTATTCATTAGCTATAAATCTCTCCTTGTTCATGCTGTATTTAGAATTGAGCCCAATTCCATACTGAGGTTTATTTTCCTACATTGCAATAGTTACTAAATAAAATTTGGTTTTTCTGCTTTAGCTACTATTCAACTCTGGTTTTCTTTAACAGTGTAATGTGGCAGAGTCCTGTGTTGGGACAAGTTCCTGCCTGTACAATTTAGCATATAATGTAGTTTTAAAATAACTAATATTTTACCAATACATTTACTTATAACTTCTTTTTCAGATATGTTATCTCATTTAATATTCTGAAAAAGCTGGTGATTTAATTACAATTAACAGCAATTATATTTTTAATTGAAAAATCAATAAAAGGAATATTTAAATATCACTGGGTATTCTTAAATTTGGAAACGTATTAATCTTCAGATTTAAGACCAGGTACCTAAGCCTTTTCTTCTGCGCTAGGATGTCAGTGTTAAATTTTCACTTAGCTTTTACATGTACCACAGAATGCAGCCTTGAATCCTTTAGTAGCAATTATATTGGTTTATTAAGTCTCAACAGAAAATAGATGTTCAAAATATAAGTACTTCCAAAAAAGGATAAACTTTACAAATCCCTGTTTTGGAAAACTTAATTAATTATTCTTGGGATATTTATAGAATTCTGGAATTCCGACGTTGTTTTGCTTACTTTTGAGTAATATTGGTAAGCTGACATTTTCTGAGTACTGATTGTGCCACATCTGCTGTGTGCTGCCTGTATTTTACCTCACTTAATTCATATAATAGTCTTATAAGAGATTATTGTTATTATTATTATTATTTTTTGAGACACAGTCTCCACTCTGGCCTAGGTTAGAGTGCAGCGGTGCGATCTCAGCTCACGGCAACCTCCGTTTCCCAGGTTCAAACGATTATCCTGCCTCAGCCTCCCGAGTAGCTGGGACTACAGATGAGTGCCACCATCCTTGGCTAATTTTTGTACTTTTAGTAGAGACAGGGTTTTGACATGTTGGCCAGGCTAGTCTCAAACTCCTGACCTCAAGTGATCTGCCCGCCTCAGCCTCCCAAAGTGCTGGGATTACAGGCATGAGCCACAGCGCTTGACTTGTTATCTTTATTAGGAGATAAGTTTCTTCTGGGTAAACATTTAGTCTTTTGTTGTTGTTGTTGTTGTTGAGACAAGGTCTTGCTCTGTTGCCCAGGCTGGAGTGCAGTGGCACAATCTTGTCTCACTGCAACCTCCGCCTTCTGGGTTCAAGCATTCTCCTGCTTCAACTTCCCAAGTAGCTGGGATTACAGGCACATGGCATCACACCTGGCTAATTTTTTGTTGTTTTACTAGGGATGGGGTTTCGTTATGTTGGCCAGGCTGGTCTCAAACTCCTGGCCTCAAGTGATCCACCCACCTTGGGCTCCCTCAGCCTCCCAAAGTAGTGGGATTCCATTGCGTGTGAGCCATTGCACTGCCTTCTTGGTGGCATTTTGATACAGGGTGTGCTGGATATCTCTGGCCACCCTGAGATTTGGATCGATTTTCCATTTTGCTCTGTATCTTAGGTAGCTCATCCATAGGGACTACACAATAATTGTTTATCTTTTCTTAGTTTTGGTTGAGTTCAGGCATTTGAAGATAGGAAGAAAGTAAGGGTTTTGACTTACTTGTTTTCACGGCTCCTTCCATGTAGGGTTAACTGAGGGCAGAGGGTGGCTCTGTTTCTCTATCTCCAATTCCTTGTCGATCCTATCTATACAGCTATTCTATCTGGGTTCTGGTAACTTTCCCCTCCACTTGCCCATCCAGGCCCAGGGTAGTGCTATGGAATGAACTCCATCCTCCTCCAAATTCCTCTGTTGAAGCCCTAACACCCAATGTGACTATATTCGAAGATAAGACCTTAAGGAGGTTTTTAAACTTAAATGAGTTCATAAGGGTGTGGTCCTGATCCAGTTGGGTTACTGTACTTATTAGAAGAGACACCAGAGAGCTTGCTTTCTCTTTCTCATTCAAGCACCAAAGAAAGGCCACATGAGGACAAAACAGCTGTCTGTAAGCCACTAAGGGAGTCCTCACCAGATATTGTATCCTGCTAGAATGAACCTAGATCTTGGACTTTCCAGTCTCCAAAACTGTAAGAAAATTAATTTCTGTTGTTTAAGCCATCCAGTCTGTGGCATTTTGTTATGGAAGCCCAGGCTGGCTAATTTGGATAGTAAGGCACTATCTTCTATAGTTCCTTAACACTCTGCCCATCTTTTTGTAAGTCCTTTGATTAAACTCACCCTAATTGGCATTCATGCTAACTGTTTTCTGATAGAATCCTGATTTATACAAAGGAGACAATCAGAGAACATTACTCAAACTAAGAAGAATGTCTGACCCAAATATTCTCCTTCACTTCTTGAACTTGAAGACATAATAAAAGTGCATCTGATTTTCTCTTGGTGCTTAGGCTTTGGTTTCTGTTTTGAAGTGTATTAGATGGCCATAACTCATGTTCTGTTCTTTTGGCCCAGCCAATGTGTGGCGATTGCTTATAAGGATCACAACCCACCATCTCCCCAGGGTGACAAGATTCTTTACTTCAGCTTTTGCTGGTACTGTGGATTTTTCAAGACTCACTCATGTGCATACTCCATTTGGCCCTAGCACTGGTCTTTGCAGTGGTAGCTCCTTGGAGAAAAACTCACTTAGTCCATGGTTACCTTGCATATCCCTCCAGAGTTGCGTGGGCATTTCTAGTTCTCTTCCCATCTTGGGAAACCAAGAGACAATCTCTTAGGCTCCTCTGCTTAAACACACTGCTTAAACATTTTAACTCTACTGTGGCCATCACATTGACACTAGGCACTCTACTTCCATAATTCCAAACAGGAAGTAGGGTGCAAGTCCTATATACTTTCACTTAATGTCTCTGTAGACATTCAGAAGCACATTTCCACCCAATTTTCCTCTGACCCTCTTCTTGGATAGAGTTTTTGTGATACCACTTTGATGATAAAGAATCTAGTGAGGCCTCAAAATACAACCTAAAAAAGAAAGTCAAAAACTGCAAACTAGAAAGAACATTGAAATTTCTACAACTCTTGCAATTCTTGTGTATGTGACTTTTGTCTCCCCTTTACTGCAGAGATTACCAAAACAAATACTGAAAAAAAAAAAAAAGACAACCACCACCACCACCATTTAATAAATAATGTATTTAGCTTAACTTCAGAATGAACAAAGAAGGTTAGAACTGGTGGGACAGTGGCATTTTCAGTAGTGAATCGTAAGTAAAGAAGAATTCTAAGGGGTGATTTCCAGGATGACCACTCCAAAGAGAAGAGGCAAGGAAACTGCAGTCCTCAGGACCTGTTGCTAAGAAGAAAAGAAACTCTCAAGAGTCAATTCAGATCTGAAAAATATTGGGCTAGGTCTTAACTCTGTGATTTCCCAAAACACATTTGAAAATATAATCTGTCATACATTTTCTCATTGCTTAGGAGTAAGGGCTTGGGCATAAGATTAGCATTTTAGCAAACATTTACTGCTTAGAAGCTACGTAAACTTGGGGAAGCGTAAGATAGAGGTGAAGAGCCCTGACTCCAGTCTCAGGGAAGTGGCTTGAATCCCCGCTTTACCACCCAGAGCAAATTATTTACTTCTTTGAACCTCATTTTATTTTCTTTAACTAGGACAGCTAATCCAATAGTTTTTTCTTCATCAAGTGATACGTTAAGTACTCACCACTAACCTGCTGTGTGCATGCATGTTAGTGCTAAATACTTCAGTAATTGATCATCATTATTATCAACCTGAGAGAACTCACTTTACTCTTGTGAAAGGAAAATAAATCTTGGGACCCCAAAATCACTAAGCCAAAGGGAAGTCAAGCTTGGAACTGCAACAGGCTCACCTGCTTCCTATTCTATTCCTAAAAAAGATAGTTACAAAGATAAAAAGCTATATACTTCGCTCTCAATTTTCTCACAAGGAAATTCCGCGAGAACAAGGAACAGACAGAACTCAGAATCATCCCTGTGCTCACATGAGTCGGAGTTCAGCCTGGGCAACATAATGAGGCCCTGTCTCTACAACAAATTAAAAACTCAGCTGAGTGTGATTGTGTGGTTGGCTCATGCCTGTAGTTCCACTTACTTGGGAGGCTGAGGTGAGAGGATCGCTTGAGCCAGGTTGCTCAATGCTGCAGTGAGCTATGACAGTGCCACTGCATGCCAGCCTTGAAGACAGAGCTAGATCCTATACCTGGGGAAAAAAAATGCTTGTAGAATGTAAACATGAGGCTCTGCCTCTACAAAAATTGTTCGGGTGTGATTGAGCCCAGGAGTTTGAGGTTTCAGTGAACTATGATTGCGCCATTGCATTCCAGCCCTGATAACAGAGTAAGATACTGTCTGAAAAGAAAAAAGAAACAAAAACAACATTTGTATGTGGGTATGTTTTATTGCTGGGGGGCTGCTATAACAAAGTATTATACATTGTGTCTTCATATCGTGGAAGGGGAAAACAAGCTCCTTGGGGCCTCTTTTATAAGGGCACTAATCCCATTTATGAGATCTCTCCCATCGAGATTCAATCACCATCCAAAGGCCCAGCCTCTTAATACCAACACCCTGGGGGTTAGAATTTCAGCAAATGGATTTTGGAGTTGGGGGGACATAGACACTCTGATAGCAGGGTTTTTTTGGAAGTGTGATAAATAATTAAATTCTAATCATGGTAACCAAGCCATGTATCAGCTTTCTCATAACTTAATCAGAATGCCAAAAACTGGAAGAAAAGATTATATTGCAAGCAAATGAGTTATTGTTACTTTGAAGGAAGGAAGTTATCTTCTATTATGGAAGAAGTAGTAGATACTGCAGTGGGGTAAAATGTTATTTTCTGACAATGACTTCTTTAACCAGTAGTGAACTGGTAAATGTTTAACAACCAGCTCTTCAGAAAAACAAAACAAAACTTATTTGTAATGCTTGTCAATTTCTGTGGTGTAAATATACTACCATGACCAATTTCAGCCTATCAATGTGACATCGCATCACTGAACACAGGAAAAAATGAGAAGTAACACAATTTTATAGTATTTTCACCATACAGATGCAATAATTGTAAATGTAAATAACCTCAAGAACAAATAATATTAAGTTATAGTTGAAAGAATCAGGAAGTGGTGAATTTTGAATATTTATTACTTTTATATTTAATATAATTTACTTAACTATATTTAATATTACTTTGTATAATTTATTTTTTAATAATCTCTATGTTTAACAACCAATCTACAAAAATTTTGAAAATTTAACAACTGGCTCCTATAAGTCATTACAAGCAAGCTTCAGCACACCGCTAAGCTTGACTGTTCCTCAGATACACAGAACTCAGTAGCCATATATGCATGATGTTAAAGTATATCCAGCCCATAGCTGATGACAGTAAATAGGGATAGGGATAGGAATAGGTTCAATGTTACTTCTTCCAGAATTTGGAACTGGAATCAGACTGGAAATTGTTTTGTGTGACTGAAACTATAACTCATGAATATTTGAAGTTATAGGCAGTCACCTTTTGACCATTATGTGGAATGAGTAGCAAGTAAGATTTATCTTCCAGTATAGAAGCATAAAAATATGTAAAGGGAAACCCGAAATGGGGAAACACATCTCATTTGTCTTAAAGTATTCTAGATTTCAGCTGCAGTTCTTGAGGCCTGGTTGCATTCTATCCTCACAGTGTATTTTCCTTTTCCCTAAAATAACTTGAATTGCTTTTTGTTATTTGCAAACAAACAGATGAACATGAAGGAAAAATAGAATACCAAAATAATAAGGGTAGTATACAGGGTGAAAAATGTTCAAGTGCTCTATAGCTCATAGATCCAAATAGAGAGCTTTGCCCTAACTCTCTTAGTACATAATGAACATTAGGATAAATATTTCAACTCTCCTTTTTGAGAAAACCACAAGCTAAATATAGCTACCTTTCTCTGTAGATTCTACTGTAATGTGTACTTGGATTTAACTTCCTCTCATTGTAAACAAGATTGTTTTGAGGCAGCTGAAAGTTAAAGAGTTTTCCTTTGGCAAGCTCATCAGCTCCTGTGGTTTAATCATCATCTATACCATCTATGTAGGAATGATTACTTCAGCCAGACTTCGCACCTGATGTCAGTTGTCTCCTTGACATCTTTTCTTAGATGTCTCATTAGCTCAGTTTTAAAAAGCTCAGCAGTACCTCCTTGATCCATCACTACTCCCACCACCTGCTAACTTATTCATGCTAGGGATCTGGGAATTAGCCTTTTCCTCACCTCACACCTCCAGCACTTGCAGTACAGTGGGGAAGTGGGGGTAAAGGGAAAAGGAGCTGAGGTACAGACAATGGCTAATTTACATCTCTGAGAGGCAAGTATTACAACAGGAATAGTATATAATACCACAGAGACATACAATGGGAATGAATAAATCCATTAATTAGTCATATGCTCCTTTCTAGACTGTTCTCTTTGTACTTACTGCCTGAAAAACACAATTTTTCCTTACAGGTTTCAGCTCATTCTGCATCTCAGCAAGAAATTTGACAATCTCTCCTTAACAGAATTAGTTGTCTTTTTTGTGTTCCTGTAACTGAGTATCCCCATATTTCTTAAGAAAAAGGAAACAAATAACCATTATTATTTTCTTTTATCTTTTTCCTTTCCCAATTGATATGGTTTGGCTCTGTATCCCCACCCAAATCTCATCTCAAATTGTAATCTTTCCCCATGTATCGAGGAAGGGACCTGGTGTGGGGGATGATAGGATCATGGGGGCAGTTTCCCTTGTTATATTTGAGGCGAGATTAAGGGACCAGCACCAAGACAAAAGTATGCCAAATAGCAGGGTTTATTAAGCCGGCGACCACGGAGGACTCGCGTCTCTCCAACCCGTGGCCCCGAAGGGAGGGTGTTAAGACTTTTTATACCCGTAAGAATCACTTTGGGAGTCAGGGCGAGAGGTGGGGGTGGGGGTGAAGGGACACAGACATTTAGGGGTTTTCGTAAATCATCTCCTGGACAGAGAGGAGGGAGCGGGGCTCCGGACATTCCAAGGACTTGAGGACATCTTGCTCCCTCGATTGTTACCTAAGTGGCTTACAGAAGTTAAGATAAGCGTTAGTTTGCACATCTTCTGGGCAGTATTGTAAATAACAGATCTTAGTTATTTATTACAGGGCACAGGGACCAGGATGGAATTAGCTTGGGCTGCTATTTTAGTTACAAAGGCTGACAATTCTGGCTGTTACTGATAAGAAAGGTAGATAGTTTGCAGAGCAAACTAGCAGTTTTATGTACAGAAGCCAAAGGCCAGCAGTTATTGTGAGGAGAGTGGGGCAGCCGTTACAACTTATTTTAAAACATAGCTTTATCTTTTATAAGATGGTGTTGTTCAGGTTCTAACTTTAGGCCAGCTATAGCACACCCTCATGCTATTCTCCTGATAGTGAGTTCTCACAAGAGCTGAGAGTTTAAAAGTGTGTGGCAGTTCCCCCTTCACTCTCTCTCTCCTGTCACCTTGTGAAGAAGGTGCTTGCTTCTCCTTCACCCTTTACCATGATTATAAGTTTTCTGAGGCCTCCACAGCCATGTGGAACTGTGAGGCAATTAAACCTTTTTAATATAAATTAACCAGTCTCAGGTAGTTTTTTATAGCAGTTTAACAACTGACTAACACAGAAAATTGGTACCGGAATTTGAGGCGCTGCTGTGAAGATACTTAAAAATGTGGAAGTGACTTTGGAACTGGATAATGGGCAGAGGTTGGAACAGTTTGGAATGCTCAGAAGAAGACAGAAAGATGTGGGAACAAGTTCGGAACTTCCTAGAGTCTTGCTGAATGGTTTTGACCAAAATGCTGATATTGATATGGACAATGAAGTCCAGGCTGAGATGGTCTCAGATGGAGATAAGGAACTTATTGGGAACTGGAGTAAAGGTCACTCTTGATATGCTTTACTCTAGAGACTGGCTGCATTCTGCCCCTGCCCTGGAGATCTGTGGAACTTTGAACTTGAGAGAGATGATTTGGGATATCTGGCAAGAGAAATTTCTAAGCAGCAAAGCATTCAAGATGGGATCTGGCTTTTTCTAAAAGCTTACAGTCATATGTGTTCACAAAGAGATGATCTGAAATTGGAACTTATGTTTAAAAGGGAAGCAGAGTGTAAAAGTTTGGTAAATTTGCAGCCTGACCATGTGGTGGAAAAGAAAAACCTGTTTTTTGGGGGAGAAATTCAAGTCAGCTGCAGAAATCTGCAAAAGTAAAGAGAAGCCAAATGTTAATAGCCAAGACAACGGGAAAACCTCTCCAGGGTGTTTCAGAGTTCTTCACAGTAGGCCCTCCCATCACAGGCCCAGAGGCCTAGGAGGAAAAAAATTGGTTTTGTGGGACAGGCCCAGGGCCCCCCAATCTGTGCAGCCTTGGGACATGATGCCCAGTGTCCCAGTTGTTCCAGCACCAGCCATGGCCAATAGAGGACAAGGTACAGCTTAGGACATTGCTTCAGAGTGTACAAGCCCCAAGCCTTGACGGCTTCCACATGGTGTTAAGCCTTCAGGTATGCAGAAACAAGAGTTGAGTTTTGGAAACCTCCACCTAGATTTCAGAGGATGTATGGAAATATCTGGATGTCCAGGCAGAAGTCTGATGCAGGGACAGAGCCCTCATGCAAAGCCCATACTAGGGCAATGAAGAGGAGATTAAACAAAGCGGAGCCCCCACACAGGGTCTCCACTAGGGCACCACCTCATGGATCTGTTAGAAGAAGGCTACTGTCCTCCAGATTCGCAAATGGAAGATCCACTGACAGCTTGCATCTTGCACCTGGAAAAGCTGCAGACACTCAATGCCAGCCCATGAAAGCAGCTGTGGTGGTTGTACCCTTCCCAGAGACACAGGAGCAGAGCTTCCTAAGGCCTTGGGAGCCTACCCCTTGAATCAGCATGCTCTGAATGTGAGACATAGAGTCAAAGGAGATTATTTTGGAGGTCTAACATTTAATGACTGCCCTGTTGAGTTTCTGATTTGCATGGGGCCTGTAGCCCCTTTGTTTTGGCCAATTTTTCCCATTCAAATTGGGAGCATTTACCCAATACCTGTACCCTCATTATATCTTGGAAGTTATTAACTTGCTTTTGATTTTACAGGCTCATAAGCAGAAGGGACTTGCCTTGTCTCAGATGAGACTTTGGACTTGGACTTTTGGGTTAATGCTAGAATGAATAAAGACTTTGGGGGACTGTTTGAAGGGCATGATTGTGTTTTGAAATCTGAGAAGGATATGAGCTTTGTGAGGGGCTGGGATGGAATGATATTGTTTGGCTTTGTGTCTCAACCCAACTCTTATCTTGAATTGTAATCCCCACATGTCAAGGGACCTGGAGGAAAGTGATTGGATCATAGGGGCAGTTTCCCCCATGCTATTCTCATGATAGTGACTGATTTCTCACCAGATCTGATGGTTTAAATGTGCATGGCAGTTCCCTCTTCATGCTCTCTCTTTCCTGCTACTTTGTGAAGAAGGTACTTCTTCTCTTTCATCTTCTATCATGATTGTAAGTTTCCTCAGTTTTCCCCAGCCATGGAGAACTGTGAATCAATTAAACCTTTTTAAAATAATTTACCCAGCCTCAGGTAGTTCTTTATAGCATGTGAAAATGGACTGATACACCTCTGTTCCCCACTTTCTACTTTGTCTTTTAGTAATGGAAATATAGCCTTTTACCATCCCCTTCACCAGACACTCCCTGCAGGGTACGTTCATCTATGTGCTCTAAGATGAAACTCTCTTTGAGAGTTGACAGTCAATTTACAGACCGAAGCATGCCTGCTATGGAACTCTTACCCACCAGAGGGTTGCTTCAAGAGATAACAATTGAGAAACATGCCCACTACTCTCTCCCAGCTAGGGAGTTTTTAGCATAGTCCTGCCCACAAAGATGCCAAAAGTCACCAGCTTGACTTCCTGGTAGATAAAGCACCAACCTAACATGCAGACCTCTCACCTTGCTCACTTCCTCTTCTGCCTTTTAAAAGTGCCTGCTTTAGGTTCTCACTCATAAGTCGGAGTTGAACAATGAGAACATATGGACACAGGGAGGGGAACAACACACACCAAGGCCTGTTGCGGGGCTGGGCGTGAGGGGGAGGGAAATTAGAGGATGGGTCCATAGGTGCAGCAAACCACCACAGTGCACATATACCTATGTAACAAACCTGCACGTTCTGCACATGCATCCTGGAACTTAAAGTAGAATAAAAAATTTAAAAAGAAAAAGAAAAAAGAAAATGAATAAAACTAATGGAAAAACAAAAAGTGCCTGCTTTTTGCTCCAGAAACAAAGCAGTACATTTAAAGGCAAGACTCCTCTGCTTCTTCCCCTAAGCTAGCTTTGGAAATAAATCACCTTTTTTATGCCAGACCTTGCTTTTGTTAATTGGGCTCTGCAAGCAGTGAGCAACTAACCTGCATTTATTAGTTACATTCCCACTGCATTTGTACATGTCTCCATTACAGCAATTATAATTATACCTAAATTTTAAGTTACTATGGAGCCCCAGCAGAATGCCTATCATATAAATAGTATCAGACAACTATTTAGTGAAGAGAAGAGAAAAAGAATAAACAGAAGGTATCAAAAACTCTGGATTCTGCCAGTGATCAGCATTCAATCAACTCTATATAAATTATTCTCTCTCTTCCTTCATTTTCTCATTTGTCCAGTAACAAATTGGACTCGTGGCCAGGCGCAGTGGCTCGTGCCTGTAATCCCAGCACTTTGAGGGGGCTCAGGTGGGTGGATCACTTGAGCCAAGGAGTTCTGAGACCAGCCTGGGCAAAATGGAGAAACCCCATCTCTACAAAATATACCCCCCCAAAATTGTCTGGGTATGGGGGCACATGACTGTAGTCCCAGATACTTGGGAGACTGAAGCAGGAGGATCCTCTGAGCCTGGGAGGTGGAGGCTGATATGAGCTGGGATTGTATTACTGCACCTCAGCCTGGGAAATAGAATGAGACCCCGTCTAAGAAAGAAAAGAAAGGAAAGGAAGGAAGGAAGGAAGGGAAAGAAAGAAAAAAGAAAGAAAGAAAAACAAAGAGAAAGAAAGAAAGAGAGAGAGAGGAGAAATTGAATTTGAACTTTCCTTGACTTTGGTCAAGTCACATGGCTTCAATTTCTTCATCTATAAAATGAGGACAATGTCAGCCACAGAGTTATTGTGAAGATCAAATGAGCTGTGCATATGAAAGCACATTTATAAGCATTAAATGCTATAAAAATTTTAAGCATGGCTCTCAGTATTTTTAGCTCTAATTTTCTGTTATTCTGAAGAGTGGAATGTGGTAGACGTATATATCATTGTTTTTTTCCTTTTTTTCTGTTTTGAGCAGTGGTGGGGATAAGGGAAAGGAAGTGGTTAAAAAATAGGAAACTTCTCACTTGTTATGTTTGGACTTAATTGTGCCAAACTTTCTAAAACAACTTCCAGGACAAATTTCCAGGAATATTTAATAAATTGTTTAGGCTAACTGAAACACAGATGTGGAACCACTTTTTTTGTGCACATGTGACTATGTGTGCCTCTGGAAGATTTCAACACAAGCATGCTCTCATTTAAATTAATGCTTTCCTCTGAATTGACTCATTTGACCAGCACAACCAGTTTGCATGCCAGTGCAAGCAGAGAAAGTTGTAATAAAAAGGAGAAAAGAATGAAAGGCATTTAAAAATTGAGTGGTTAAATGTACGCTTAGTTAATATTTGCATTTGTTTTTCAAGGAGTATCTAATGTTTTGGAGAAAGAAAAATAAGGCAGAAAGCTGACTAAAGTTTGAAATTAACATGTGCAAAATGTCTGTAGAGGATCTAGTCTATCCTCTTTTTCTTCATCTCAAGGCTTAATTTCATCCAAAAATTAAGTAGCCTGATTAGTCATCCTTGCTTCCTTCCCTTCCTGGCTCCTTGGGTTTTTTCCCACATATATTTGTTGAACATCGATTACAAAGCAGGCACTGCCCAAGGCATTGTTTTTAATGTAGAAATAGGGAATTCAAAATTCACCCTTTTCATCAAAAGTTCTCAAACTATACCGTGTATATGATTCACTAGGAAAATCTGTCAAAAGTGCAGATTTCTAGTCTTAATACCAGATATCAGATTTGAGGCTCTTTGTAGGGTCTGGCAATCTGCCATTCTAACAAGTGTCTGGAAGAGCTGTGGCTCATGCCTATTATCCCAGCACTTTGGAAGGACAATGCAAGAGAATCAATTGAGCCCAGGAATTTGTGACCAGCCTAAGCAACATAGCAGGACTCTGTCTCCACAAAAAGTTAAAAGATTAGCCAGGTGTGGTGTTTTGCATGCCTGTAGTCCCAGCTACTAGGGAGGCTAAGGTGGGAGGATCACTTGTTGAGAGGTCGAGGATGCAGCGAGCCGTGATCATGCCACTGCACTCCAGCCTGGGTGACAGAATGAGACCCTGCCTCAAAAGACAACAACAACGGCAGGGTGTGGTGGTTCATTCCTGTAATCACAGCAGTTTAGAGGGCTGAGGAGGGTGGATCATCTGAAGTCAGGAGTTCGAGACCAGCCTGGCCAACATGGTGAAACCCCATATCTACTAAAAATGCAAAAACTAGCCAGGCGTGGTGGTGGCCACCTATAATCCCATCTACTCAGAAGGCTGAGGCAAGACAATGGCTTGAACCTGGGAGGTGGAGGTTGCAGTGAGCTGAGATTGCACCACTGCACTCCAGACTGGGTAACAGACCGAGACTCCATCACATACACACACACACACACACACACACACACACACACTAAAGACAACAACAACACACAAGTAAATAATTCCAGGGACTCCATTAACCTCTATGAAGTTGATGAAACACTTAGTGATTAGGTTGGTAAGCAGCTGAACTCTTCAAGATTTTGTCTGTATCTCTTTAAGAACTCCAGAATTTGGGCTCTCTGTTTCAATTCAGACTTTGCCACTTAGGAGCTATTCAGTTAATTGTATTATTCAGTTAACCTCTTTGTACTCTGTGTCCTCCTCTGTGACAGTACATAGGAATCAAAATATCTACCTCAGAAAGTCACTGTGCAGATTTAGGAAGTAAAGCGTGGGTGTGATCTGGCACATAGCAGTAAGTACAAAAAAAGTAGCTACAATAATAATAACATAATATGTAAATTAATATAATAAACATTGTTATTATTATTATTGGCAGTAGATTTACCATGGCCCTATTTTTTAGAAAGAAGAGAGATAGGACCCAAAGGTTTGCCCATAATAAGTGGTCAAGTCTTGGACCATGACTAAATGATTGCTTCAAAACAGAGAAGTGTTCTGACTGCTCATATCATGTCTTCTGAGGCAGAAATTGTTGTTAGTAACAACCATTTTATTTTACATTTTCTATATATTATTATTATTATGGAGAAGGAGTTTCACTTTTGTTTCCCAGGCTGGAGTGCAATGGCTCAATCTCAGTGCAACCTCCGCCTCCCGGGTTCAAGCGATTCTCCTGCCTCAGACTCCTGAGCAGTTGGGATTGCAACCACGAGCCAGCATGCCTACTAATCTTTGTGTTTTTAGTAGAGATGGGGTTTTTCCACGTTGGTCAGGCTGGTCTTGAACTCCCAACCTCAGGTGATTTGCCTGTCTCGGCCTCCAAGAGTGCTGGGATTACAGGCATGAGCCACCGCACCCAGCTCATTTTCTATATACTATTAAATCCCTGAGTAGTAGGTAATATTATTGTTATTCTGACATTTTCTTCTCATGGCTTAATTTAAAAGAATCAAAATTATACCCAGCTCAGAGAAGTGAATAACAAATGCTCTCAAGAAGCATCTACAACAGGGGTTCCCAACCTCCATGACACAGACAGGTACCAGTCTATGGTCTTTAGGAACTGGGTTGCATAATAGGAGGTGACCAGCAGGTGAGCAAGCAAACATTACCACCTGAGTGCCACCTCCTGTTGGATTAGTGGTGGTATTAGATTCTCAGGATTGTGAACCTACCGTGAATTGTGCATACAAAGGCGCTATGTTGTGAGCTCCTGATGAGAATCTAACTAATGCCTGATGATCTTAAGTGAAATAGTTTCATCCAGAAACCACTCCTCTCTCTTGTCCATGGAAAAATTGTCTTCCATGAAACCGGTCCCTGGTGCCAAAAAGGCTGGGGACTGGTGATCTAACAGATGTCCTCATCAAAATCATAGATAAGGAATATAGAATACTAAGTGTTGGAAAGAAGATAAAATGTTCAGTTTGGGTCAATTTCTCCACTATTGACATACACCTTATACTCTTACATGCTAAAATTCAAATGCATACATTAGCTCATTTAATCTTTATAGTACCCCTATAAGTAAATCACTATTATAATCCCTATTTATTTATTTATATATTTTTTTGAGATGGAGTTTTGCTCTGTTGCCCAGGCTGAAGTGCAGTGGCATGATCTTGGCTCACTGCAATCTCCACCTCCAGAGTTCAAGCAACTCTCCTGCCCAGCCTCCTGAGTAGCTGGGACTACAGGGGGCACACCACCACAGCCAGCTAATTTCACAATATTTTTTAGTAGAGATGGGGTTTCACCATGTTGACCAGGTTGGCCTTGAACTCCTGACCTCAGGTGATTGGTCCACCTTGACCTTCCAGAGTGCTGGGATTACAGGCGTGAGTCACCATGCCTGGTCCATAGTCCCTATAATCCCATTTTAAAAGATGCCTTTAGATTGAAGAGGCAAGATGGCCAAATAGAACAGCTCTGGTATGCAGCTCCCAGTGAGATTGACACAGAAGGTGGGTGACTTCCACATTTCCAACTGAGGTACCTGGTTCATCTCATTGGGACTGGTTGGACAGTCGGTGCAGCCCAAGGAGGGCTAGCTAAAGCAGGGTGGGGTGTCACCTCACCTGGGAAGTGCAAGGGGCCGGAGAACTCCTTCTCCTAGCCCAGGGAAGCCATCACAGACTGTTCCCTGCCCTCTGGCCCAGATAGTGCACTTTTCCCACAGTCTTCACAACCTGCAGACCAGGAGATTCCCACTGGCACCTACATAACCACCAGGTCCCTGGGTTTCCAGCAAATAACTGGGTGGCCACTTGGGCAGAAACTGAGCTTGCCACAGCAGTTTTTTTTTTTCATACCCCAGTGATACCTGGAAAGCCAGTGAGACAGAACCATTCACTCCTCTGGAAAGGGGGCTGAAGCCAGGGAGCCAAGTCTGGCTCAGCGGGTCCCACGCCCCCAGAGGCCAGCAAGCTAAGATCTACTGGCTTGAAATTCTCCCAGCCGGCACAGCAATCTGAGCTCGACTGGGACATTTGAGCTTGGTGGGGGGAGGGGCATCCGCCTTTGCTGAGGCTCGAGTAGGTGGTTTCAAACCCATAGTGTAAGCAAAGCTGATGGGAAATCTGAGTTGGAGGAACACAACACAGCTCAGCAGCTGCAGGCACTGTCTCACTAGGTGTCCTCACTGGGCAGGGCATCTCTGAAAAAGGCAGCAGCCCATCAGGGACTTATAAATAAAGGTCCCACCTTCCTGGGACAGATCACCTGGGAAAAGGGGTGGTAGTGGGTAGAGCTTCAGCAGACCTAAATGTCTCTGCCTGGCAGCTCTGAAGAGAGCAGCAGATTTCCCAACACAGCGTTCAAGCTCTGATAAGGAACAGACTGCCTCTTCAAGTGGCTCCCTGACCCCCATGTATCCTGACTGGGAGACACCTCCCAGTAGGGGCTGATAGCCACCTCATACAAGAGAGCTCTGGTTGGCTTCTGGTGGGTACCCCTCTGGGACAAAGCTACCAGAGGAAGAAACAGGCAGCATACTTTGCTGTTCTGTAGCCTCTGCTGGTGACTCCTAGGCAAGCAGGGTCTGGAGTGGACCTTCAGCAAGCTCCAGCAGACCTGCAGCAGGGAGGCCTCACTGTTAGAAAGAAAACTAACAAACAGAAATAAATGGCTTAATATCAACAAAAAGGACATCCACTCAGAGATCCCATCCAAAGGTCACCAACCTCAAAGACCAAAGAAAGATAAAGCCATGAGGAAGGGAAGAAACCAGTGCAAAAAAGCTGAAAACTCCAAAAATCAGAATGCCTATTCTCCTTTAGGGGATTACAGCTCCTCCCTAGTGAGGGAACAAAACTGGACAGAGAATGAGTTTGATGAATTGACAGAAGCAGGCTTCAGAAAGTGGATAATAACAAACTTCTCCAATCTAAAGGAGCGTGTTCTAACCCAATGCAAGGAAGCTAAGAACTTTGAAAAAAGGTTAGACGAAATACTAACTAGAATAACCAGCTTAAAAAAGAATATAAACAACCTGATGGAGCTGAAAAACACAGCACGAGAACTTTGTGAAGCATACACAAGTTTCAATAGCCAAATCGATCAAGTGGAAAAAGTATATCAGTGATTGAAGATCGACTCAATGAAATAAAGCAAGAAGACAAGATTAGAGAAAAAAGACCAAATCTACATTGATCGGTGTACCTGAAAATGAAGGGGAGAATGAACTCAAGCTGGAAAACACTCTTCAGGATATTATCCAGGAGAACTTCCCCAACCTAGAAAGGCAGTTCAACATTCAAATTCAGAAAATATAGAGAATACCACAAAGATATTCCTCAGAAGAGCAACCCCAAGACACATAATAGTCAGATTCACCAAGGTTGAAATGAAAAGAAAAACTGCTAAGGGTAGCCAGAGGGAAAGGTCGGGCTACCCACAAAGGGAAGCCCATCAGACTAACAGTAGATCTCTTGGCAGAAACCTTACAAGCCAGAAGAGCATGAAGGCCAGTAGTTAACATTCTTAAAGAAAAGAATTTTTAACTCAGAATTTCATATCCAGTCAACCTAAGCTTCATAAAGGAAGGAGAAAGAAAATACTTTACAGACAAACAAATGCTAGAGATTTTGTCAGCCCCAGGCCTGCCTTACAAGAGCTCCTTAAGGAAACACTAAACATGGAAAGGAACAACTGGTACCAGCCACTGCAAAAACATACCCAATTATAAAGACCATTGGTGCTATGAAGCAACTACATCAACTAATGGGCAAAACAACCAGCTAGCTAGCATCATAATGGCAGGATCAAATTCACACATAACAATATTAACCATAAACGTAAATGGGCTAAATGATCCAGTTAAAAGACACAGACTGGCAAATTCAATAGAGTCAAGAGCCATAGGTGTGCTGTATTCAGGAGACCCATCTCATGTGCAAAGACACACATAGGCTTAAAATAAAGGGATGAAGGAAGATTTGTCAAGCAAGTGTAAAGCAAAGAAAAGCAGGGGTTGCAATTCCAGAGTCTGTTTAAGTCTGATGAAACAGACTTTAAACCATCAAAAATCAAAAGAGACAAAGAAGTATATTACATAATTGTAAAGGGATCAATGCAACAAGAAAAGCTAACTATCATAAATATATATGCACCCAATGCAGGAGCACCCAGATTCATAAAACAAGTTCTTAGAGATCTGCAAAGAGACTTAGACTCCCACACAATAATAGTGGGAGACTTTAACACCCCACTGTCAATATTAGACAGATCAATGAAACAGAAAGTTAACAAGGATCTATATGACTTGAGCTTAGCTCTGGACCAAGCAGACCTAATAGATATCTACAGAGCCTTCCACCCCAAATCAAAAGAATATGCATTCTTCTCAGCACCACATCACACTTATTCTAAGACTGACCACATAATTGGAAGTAAAAGACTCCTCAACAAACGCAAAAGAATAGAAACCATAACAAACAGTCTCTCAGACCACAGTGCAATCAAATTAGAACTCAGGGTTAAGAAACTCACTCAAAAATGCACAACAATGTGGAAACTGAACTAACTGCTCCTGAATGATGATTGGATAAATAATGAAATGAAGGCAGAAATAAAGATGTTCTTTGAAGCCAATGAGAATGAAGATGCAATATACTAGAATCTCCTGGACACATTTGAAGCAGTGTATAGAGGAAAATTTATAGCACTAAATGCCCACAAGAGGAAGCAGAAAGATCTAAAATTGACACTGTAGCATCAAAATTAAAAGAACTAGAGAAGCAAGAACAAACCAATTCAAAACCAGCAGAAGACAAGAAATAACTAAGATTAGGGCAGAAGTGAAGGAGATAGAGACACATAAAACCCTTCAAAAAATCAATGAATCTAGGAGCTCATTTGTTGAGATTCACTTGGGGCAAAATATTACAAAAAATATTATGGTAAGTTCTAGATTAGTCGTTTAGGCCTTTTGGAAGGCCAAAAGGTTTTATTGGGACAGGCTGAAGGTGGCTGCCTCATTTACATTAGCATAGGAAAGAGATAGAGATGTTAAGACACTTTCCCAGTTTAAGTCTGTTTACCCCACATCCCTTTGTCTCTACTCTGTTTACTCATGTAAACTTTGTTCTGAATGGTGCTTTCAGGGGGGAGATCAAACACTATTACCCATTAATAGTGTTTACTTGGGCCCCAGAACCTAAAACCTTTATCATTCATAAAACCACTCTCTTAACCATGTTAATTATCCACGAGTGTGTTAACTTAGAACCTCTGGTGTAAAATTTGATCGAATAAATGGAAGTATGGGAGTGTTGGTTGATTGGTTGCATTTCACCCTCTGAAAGCAACCAATGACCATCCCTAGCCCCCTTGAATCACTGTAATGGTGTGAGAGTGCATGTATTCATTTGTCACAGTCAGGGTCTGCAGGCCAGACTTCCGCAGGTGGTGGTTGACGTCTCAGGTGGTGACCCCAACATGACTGAGATCACACTGTTTTTTTGAAAACATCAACAAAATAGATAGACTGTTAGCCAGGCTAATAAATAAGAAAGGAGGGGAGAATGAAATAGATGCAATAAAAATGATAAAGGCAATATCACCGCTGATCCCATAGACATACAAACTACCATGAGAGAATACTATAAACACCTCTATACAAATAAAACAGAAAATCTAGAAGAAACGGATAAATTCCTGGGCACTTAGACCCTCCAAAGACTAAATTCGAGGAAGAACTCGAATCCCTGAATAGACCAATAACAAAGTCTGAAATTGAGGTAGCAATTAATAGCCTACCAACCAAAAAAAGTTCAGAAAGAGATGGTTTCACAGCAGAATTCTACCACAGGTACAAAGAGGAGCTGGGACCATTTCTTCTGAAACCATTGCAAACAATAGAAAAGAGGGAACTCCTCCCTAACTCATTTTTTGAGGCCAACATCATGCTAATACCAAAACCTGGCAGATACACAACTAAAAAAGAAAATTTCAGGCCAATATCTCTGGTGAACAATGATGCAAAAATACTGGCAAACTGAGTCCAACAGCACATCAAGAAGCTTATCCATCTTGATCAAATCAGCTTCATCCCTGGGATGCAAGGCTGGTTCAACATACGCAAAGCAATAAACATAATCCATCACATAATCAGAACCAAAGACAAAAACCACGTGATTATCTCAATAGATGCAGAGAAAGCCTTCAACAAAATTCAACAACACCTCATGCTAAAAGCTCTCAATAAACTAGGTATTGATGGAATGTATCTCAAAATAATAAGGCTATTTATGACAAACCCACAGCCAATATCATACTAAATGGGCAAAAGCTGGAAGCATTCCCTTTGAAATCTGGCATGAGACAAGGATGCCCTCTCTCGCCACTTCTATTCAATATAGTATTGGATGTTCTGGCCAGGGTAATCAGGAAAGCAAATGAAATAAAGGCATTGAAATAGGTGAAGAGGAAGTCAAATTGTCTCTATTTGCAGATGAAATGATTGTATATTTAGAAGACTTCAACGTCTCAGCCCAAAATTTCCTTAGGTTGATAAGCAATTTCAGCAAAGTCTCAGGATACAAAATCAATGTGCAAAAATCACAGGCATTCCTATACACCAATAACAGACAAACAGAGAGCCAAATCATGAGTGAACTTCCATTTACAATTGCTACAAAGAGAATTAAATACATAGGAATACAACTAACAAGGAATGTGAAAGACCTCTTCAAGGAGAACTACAAAACACTGCTCAAGGAAATAAGAGAGGACATAAACAGATGGAAAAACATTCCATGCTCATGGTTAGGAAGAATCAATATTGTGAAAATGGCCATACTGCCCAAATTAATCTATAGATTTAATGCTGTCCCCTCCAGCTACCATTGACTTTCTTCACAGAATTGGAGAAAAACACTTTAAATTTCATATGGAACCAAAAAGAACCCACATAGCCAAGACCATCCTAAGCAAAAAACCGAAAGCTGGAGCATCACACTACCTAACTTCTGACAATACTACCAGGCTACAGTAACCAAAACAGCATGGTACTGGTACTGAAACAGATATATAGACCAATGGAACAGAACAGAGGCCTCAGAAATAATGCCGCATACCTACAACCATCTGATTTTTGACAAACCTGACAAAAACAAGCAATGGGAAAAGGATTCCCTATTTAATAAATGTGTTGGGAAAACTGACTAGCCATATGCAGAAAGCTGAAACTGGAGCTCTTCCTTACACCTTATACAGAAATTAACTCCAGATGGATTAAAGATTTAAACGTAAGACCTAAAACCATATAAACCGTAGAAGAAAACCTAGGCAATACCATTCAGGAGATAGGCGTGAGCAAAGACTTCACGACTAAAACACCAACAGCAATGGCAACAGAAGCCAAAAAAAAAAAAAACAAATGGAATCTAATTAAACTAAAGAGCTTCTGCACAACAAAAGAAACTATCATCAGAGTGAACAGGAAACATACAGAATGGGAGAAAATTTTTGCAGTCTACCCATCTGACAAGGGGCTAATATCCAGAATCTGCAAAGAACTTAAACAAATTTACAGGGAAAAAAACCAAATAACCCTGTCAAAAAGTGGGTGAAGGATATGAACAGACACTTCTCAAAAGAAGACATTTATGCTGCCAACAAACATATGAAAAAAGCTCATCATCACTGGTCATTAGAGAAATGCAAATTAAATCCACATTGAGATACCATCTCATGCCAGTTAGAATGGTGATCATTAAAAAGTCAGGAGACAACAGATGCTGAAGAGGATGTGGAGAAATAGGAACACTTTTACACTGTTGGTGGGAGTGTAAATTAGTTCAGCCATTGTGGAAGACAGTGTGGCAATTCCTCAAGGATCTAGAACTAGAAATACCATTCAACCTGACAATCCCATTACTGGATAATATACCCAAAGAATTATAAATCATTATATTATGAAGACACATGCACATGTACATTTATTGCAGCACTGCTTGCAATAGCAAAGACCTGGAACCAACCCAAATGCCCATCAATGATAGACTGGATAAAGAAAATGTGGCACATATACACCATGGAATACTATGCAGCCATAAAAAAGGATGAGTTAATGTCCTTTGCAGGGACACGGATGAAACTGGAAACCATCATTCTCAGCAAACTGGCACCAGAATAGAAAAGTAAACACTGCATGTTCTCATTCATAAGTAGGAGTTGAACAATGAGAACACATGGACAAAAGGAGGGGAACATCACACACTAGGGACTGTCCAGGGATACAGGGCTTGGGGGAGGGATAGCATTAGGAGAAATACCTAATGTAGATGACGGGGTGATGGATGCAGCCAACCACCATGGCACGTGTATACCTATGTAACAAACCTGCATGTTCTGCACATGTACTCCAGAACTTAAAGTACAATAAAAGAAGATGCCTTTATAAGACATCTTTAAAAATAAAGTGTATTCTCTGAAGTGTCAATATAATAAGAAAGAAAAAAAAAGACACTTAGGTTAACTAAAGTAAAGAAGGAACTCAAATTTGAACCAAGAACTGTGTGATCTTAAATCTCACTTTAGCCTGCCTCCTAGATGCTTTGAGGCTCAGGGGTCTAAAGTGGGCATAGTGGCATCCTGGGAAGATTTAATAGGACAACAAAGGTAAGGCACACAATTAGCTCCAAATTCTAGTCAGTCCAAAGCATGCTCCCTTCTAAAATTACATTCTAAAATCTTGAGAAAAAATACAAAAATGGGCATTTTCATAAAATGTCTTATAGTACTTCCTCTGAATGACTAACCTCACCTTTGTTCTACATTGCATATTCTTTATCCCAAGCATGCAGAACATGTTGATGTGTTCTCGGATTACAAGGTGTTTTCAAACGATAATGTAATAACTCAGTAGACTTGTAAAATAGAGGCAAAAAAAAAAAAATCATTTAAAACCAAAATTGACTGTGCTGCTTCTATCTGCTAAGGGAAGTGCTCTAATTCACATCAGAGGGGTAAGAGGCAGAGTTTCCTTCCCCTTTTGTAAAAAAAAAATTGGGAGTAGCAAGCAAAAAATCTTTCAATTGTTAAGAAAAAAAATCTAAACCACCCTCTCGCTTGCCTTCCTTCTCTTCCCCAAGAATTGATTGCACTACTGAAACCAGAGGAATGCAGGAATTCTACTATTTGTGTAAAATAAGGTTTAGCCAAATTTGCCTGAATTTCTAAGAACAGGCTACTTTGGTTGATACACAAATTAAATCTAAAAATAAACGCTTTTGAGAGAAATTGGATAGTGCAGCCACAGAACAGCGGCTGAGCCAAGGAGGGAAATCCTTTCGGTGTTGTGTTGAAAAATAATTTTTAATTTTTCCTACAATGAGGCGAAACTACTCACATGTGTTTAATTGTTCGCTCTGAAAGACACACAGGCCCCTTACGAAAATAGTTTTTGCCATGTAGAGTGATTTAGTTACAAAGCAGTGAAAAATAAATTGTGTCTATAAAAAATTACAGAATTTACTCCTGTGCCATTAAATATTAGTTAATAATGCAGTTTTTAAATTGATGTGCCATATTCTATCGTATCAATATTGTATTTGATATGGTTCAGTTGCAGACCGCTCTTCCAGAAGAAATAATTAGGCAGAAAGGAATTTATTACTTGCTGCAAACCATGAGAAGGCTTACAAACTGTTTGGAATTGTAGGAGCAGGCGCTGTGTGAGCGTTAGGAATAACTTCCATTCTCCAGAACCGCATGGGCAGTCTTGCGATCCAAAGGCAGCACTGCCAAGAGGATGCCCTAGAAGCCAGAGACTGCGGCTGGCAAAAACAAAGCAGTCTTGACCTGGGTTGGCAGCACCCAAAAGGGCTGCAGCTGCCCTGCCGCTGCATACGGGTCCCATGCATCTGATTGGTGGAACCCAAACCCGTCCGCAGCCCTCCCTGGGAAGATATCCGGGAAACATAGTTTTTAACCTAACCTCTAAGGCACAGAAAGCTTATAGATATTGATTGTAATGGAGATAGAATAATGTATTAGAATTTGTTTAACCATCCCCCGAGTTTTACATATTTTGGTTGTTACATAATTTTCTCTATGATAAATCAATAAAATAAATTCCCGAGTCAAATAATATGAATAGTTGCAAATTTTTGATAATGATTGCAAAATTGCTTTCTTGAAAAGTGTATAATATATAAATATACATTAGTAGAATTTAATGAGGTCTTAGGATTACTTGTTCATAGGCCCAGGCTTTAGATGTCTGGCTACTCACAGTAAGATCCATAAGGAAATAAATTCTGTAAGGAAGCACTGTGTGACTCAGAGAAACTGGAGAGATCCAAATGTTCAAAGCTGCCATTTAACTTGCTGGAATTTGCTGGTGGAATAACTACCCTTCCCTGATTTAATGAGGCTAAATGAATTCCTGGGGCACCCTCAGGCTGTCAGTGCAACATCTCCAAGATCTTTTTTCTCCAGCAAGTGGCATGTACAGCACCATCCTGAAACGGTGATAACTTTATTATATGGAGTTTTAGCACAGGTATTAAAGAAGGCTCTCCAGGCATGATGGCTTCAGTGTGTAATCCCAGCTACTGGGGAGGCTGAGGTGGGAACCTAGGAGTTCAAGGCTACAGTGAGCTATGATCATGCCACTGCACTACAGCCTGAGTGACAGAATGAGACCCCGTCTCTAAAAGAAAAATTAAAGAGAGAAAGAGAAAAAGAAAAGAGAGAGAGAGAGAGAGCTTCTTCAGTGACTTAAAGGAAAAAAGATGTTCTAAATTTGCTTTTGAAACTGGAACATTAATTTTTCACCGGATTAAGACAAGGCCCTGTATAAACACATTAAACTTAAACAGCTATCTGTAAAGGCTGTTGAATGCAAGGCGGTAAATTTCTGTACCAACTTAGTGGTAGGCATCACTCTCGATCTAGTGGCATCGGTCTCCATCTAGTGGCAAGATAGGCTAATTGAAAGCAAGTGCCAAAGAAGAAATATTCTAATACTGAAATGTTGGACAAAAGTTTAAAAAGAGAACAGTATTATAGTATCAGATAAACTTCACCACTGTTTCATTAACTGACACAAATAAACTGTCTATGTAAAATAATCCATAATTGTACCAGGTTATCTAATTTGGAAATGAAAAGAATACTCTTGCTGGATGGTAAACAGGCTATTCCTAACATCAGGTCTTTTTGTGGAAGTGTTTTATCTTATCTTAAACCTTTTATGATTTTAAAAATTTTATTTTCAAATCTTAAGAATTTGTTGAATTATATTTTAATTACTTCAGGGGAAATATTTAGAAATTATATTATCAACCAGTTTAGATCAAATCAACATCTGAATTGGTCATTAGGAAGAGATTTTTGGTATAATAACTTTGTAATCTGAGAATATTAATCAGGGTGTGATAATACACATAATTAGTATGGTTAGCTGATAGTCTAAAGTTAGAATGACAGTCATTGAGCCTATATCATGTAGTTACAATGAGATCTATCTGTTCCAACCTGTTCAGCATTCTGTTAGGATTAGTTGGTGTCCATGCTGTCTTTGTTATTCAATCATTTGAATATTATCCAAGACCATAAGGGACTGTATGATCACAGGAAAAAAAATAACAAAATCACAAAATGTGAAGAATGTGTGTACTATGAAAAGAAAATAGGTAAACAGGTATCTTTAAAAGAGGAAGCTAAATAAAAATAAAAGAGGAAGCCAAATGAATGGATCAGATAGAAAAAAATTTCAAAAGCATAATAATTTTTTAAAAAGGACAATAAATGTTTTTAGAGACCTAAAGGAGGAAATTGGAAACATGAATCAGAAAAATCAGTTATGAAGGACCAATTGGAGATAGTCAGTACAAAAAACCTAATAACTGAAATAAATCAGTAAGTATGGTATTAGATAGAGCTTACAGATTTTTTTAGATAATGCTTTTCAGAGTGAAGACACTTGAAATTTAAATGAGTGAACTGAAAGATCAGGTCAAAGAACTCTTTTAGAAGGATTCAGGAAGTGACAAAGCAGTGCTAAAACACTGAGAGAAAAGACATAGTGACAGAATTTTGCAGGACTGAAGAGTGATATTAGTACAGTCTTTCTTCAGTATCTTCAAAGATTAGTTCCAGGACCCACCACCCCCATAGTAAAATCCAGGAATGCTCAATTCCCTTATATAAAGTGGTGTATTTGCTCATAAACTGCATACACCCTCCTGTATACATTGAATTATCTCTATCTTACATATGATATCTAACACAATGTGAATGCTATGTATATAGTTGCTATGCTGTATTGGTTTTTTATTTATATTTTTATTGTTATTTTAATTTGTTTTTTCCTGAGTATTTTCCATCCCAGGTTGGTTGAATCTGCAAATGCAGAACCTGAGGATACACAGGGCTGTGTGTATTTAGATAGAAAGAGCACAGAGAAGTTGTTGAAATAAGAGAAATTTGAAGCTAGGATGCTATATGCAATTAATTTGATGTAAGGCTGACACAAGTTATTGAAAGGTACACAAGGCCTCAGAAGGCTGACAAAAATTGTTTGAAAACGCTTTGGGAGAATATGTTCAAGTAAGACAAGGAATGAATCCAGGAGGTAACTAAGAGATGTGAAAAGTGTGGAACAAGTGAAGCTCTGTAATGTGTTCAGATAAAAACTGCCAGAGTCATCTTTAATCTAAACAGCTTCAGGAAGAGAGACATACTGTATTGCCTTCTTTATCCCAGAGATTTCAGAGCGTATACATAGGTGTCATGCATATCATGTGTATATGTGTGTATTTGTTGGAGGAACAAGCCCCCACTCCCCCCACAAAATTCCCTAAGTTTGTTTACAAATTGTACGTGAGAATATGCACTATTTCCTATCATCAGAGGTAGTATTTGAAATACCTAAGAATTGGTACAACATGGGGCACTGACCAATCAGAGCAGACATACAAATTTACATGAGAATATTCACTATTTTCTATGTCAGAGGTGGTTTTTAAATACATAAGATTAGTACAACATGGGGCACTGACCAATCAGAGCAGACATCAGCAAATTACTGGAGCAGGTTCCTGGAGCAGGTTCCTTCATGTCAGGATTATGAGTATATTTCTGGTGGGCTGGGGGAAGAGGCATGGGGCAGGAACTCAAGGTAGCTTCTATTTACCATGTATATAGGATTGTTTCAATATTTTAACAACTTGTATGTTCATGTATACTGACTGAATAGCAAGTCTGCTATGAGGCATGTTTGACCACTTCATGTAATTTTCTGAAACATGCTTTTTTTTTTTTTAAATAAACCCTGGGCAATGTTATGTTAAGACAGTCTCTGTAGTAAAATAATTTGCCATATTGAGAGACTTACCTTCTTTACAATGAAAGTCAGAAAATATAAGTAAAACATATTAAGTTATACTAAAGCAGAGAGAATAATCAAATATAATCTTACTCAAGATATTTTTGTGACAACTCAGCTTGCAAGATGTTTTCCTAGGCTTACTAGGTCATAAATATTCAGTATCATTTTCTTTCCCATATTTTAAAGAAAGGGAATTTAGAACACGTAAGTTATAAAGCTAGGTTTTAAAAAATCTAAATAATAGTTTCCTCTCATTGCAGATCTCAATCAAATTGCAGGCTGGAGCCATGCCCAATAGGCCTCTTCAGAGCCACAGTTACCCACAGGTAGGTGGGCACTTGATGTGTGAGAAAAAAAATTTGTTGTTATAGGTCACTGAGTTGTGCAGTTATTTGTTACACAGCAAATGACATTCTTTTTTACTTATTCATCATTCATTCAATATATTCTAAACATGTAACTATGAGCTATAAAAACCCAAAACTGGCTTTTCTTTTGAAAGACTGACTAGACAAATTTATGTTAAAACTAATCAGGAAAGAAATGGAGACGCAAATAAATAACAGCACCCATGAAGTTTACATTCCACTGTTGAAACAGAAAAAACACAAATAAACTGGGAATTCCAAATGGCTCACAAGCAAATGAAGAGTGACTTATCCTTACTCTGTAATCAGAGAAATGCAAATTAAAACAATTAAGTCTGAGAATATCATGTAGTTGTGAGGATGTTGGGAAATAAGAAACCTCCGATACTATTTAAGGGACAGTAAACTGCTGCAGCCATTCCAGGGAGCAACCTGAAAGTACTTGGTAAATTAACTATTTTTATGCTTTCTCTACAATGTAGCAATTACATTTCTAGGTCTCTTGTCCATGTTCCTGGGAATATTTTTCATAGCAGTGTCTGTGGCATTAAGAATGGGGAAAGTCTAGATGTCCACTGGCAGAGGAATGGGAAATAAAATAAGAGATAGACACATAATAAAGTTTTATTCAGCACTCAGAAATAATGTTCTAGATTAATATTTATCTTGATGGCTCTTGAAATATCATGACAAGTTGAGGAAAAGACAATATGAGATTTATTAAAGAATAACTTTCTAAACACGTGAACACCTGAGGGGGGGAAAAAAAAAGAATAAATTTCTTTTTTTTTTTTTTAAATGGAGTCTTGCTCTGTTGCCCAGGCTAGAGAGCAGTGGCACAATCTTGGCTCACTGCAAACTCTGCCTCCCTGGTTCAAGCAATTCCCCTGCTTCAACCTCCTGAGTAGCTGGGATTACAGGCACATGCCACTACACCTGGCTATTTTTTATGTATTTTTAGTAGAGACGGGGGTCTCACCATGTTGGCCATGCTTGTCGCCTCCCAAAGTGTCGTGAATACAGGTGTGAGCCACTGCGCCCTGCCAAAAATAACTTTCAAGGAGATTAAATGCATATGCCCAGAAACACTAAATGTATCTTTAAAGATACACATATAAAGATACACATATATCCAGATATACTGGAAGGGTATAAATTAAATATGTAAGGGTGGGTGAGAATGGTGGATGCCTGGGAAAAAGGTAGTAAAAAGTAGGAAGGTAAAATTTAAAAGGGGTATTGCACAGATGCTGATAGGGTGCAATGAAATGGAGGGTGTGATTAATTCAGTTTTGTGACTTAATAGTCTAAAAATAATGATGTGCAGTTCAGGAATAGGGCAAAGGGAGTATATAAAAGTCAGCGCTGTCTAAGCATGTGCACACTGAATTCTCACACTTTCAGTGATCTCTTGCTCTTAGATCTTTTCTAAGGTTAGAGGAAGACAAATATCACAGTAGTTATATTTTAATTCTAGTTTTGTTTAGGCAAATGATAATAATGAGATAACCTACAAAGCTCTAACTGAAATACCTATTAATATTAGTATACTTAAATGTAGAAAATCTATTTAAAAAGAAAAAAAGAATACATCACATTTATCAAAAACCTCACCTTTCCACATGATAAGTATTGTTGATATTTTGATTTCTTTTTGCCATGGAATGTATTTTGCAATTACCTTGGTAATCAGTATAATGTGAGGATTAAATTGCATTTATGGATCTTGATGTGTCATCTTTAGAAATTGTTTAGATTGAAGCTATCATGATAGCTTTCTTTAAATACTATATATATGATCTTGAATGAAGATTATTATAGGAGTTCAGTGTCTTGGAAAATTGTCTTGCACTTTCCCTGTGCTTCATATCCTTATTTTCTTGCCTCCTTTGAATAATCACAAAAGAAAAAGAAGGCAAAGGAGTATACAGCACAGCCTATTAGAGGAAATGGCTGAAATACTATTCTCATATTGTTGAATGTGACTATTAAGAGGATATTATGCTTGCATGTAAAACATTTAATTATATTTAGTGTGTTTTAACATCACTGATTCCTCCTTAATTGATGGTGTAGTGAATGTTCATCTTGGGGGAAAATACCACCTGCGTATCTCAGGGGATCTAAAGAATGTCTTTTGCTGATGAATAAAGTGCTTCAAAAAGTTCAAAGGGAGAAATATGTATTTTTTTATGGTAAGGAAGGATAGATTTTACCATTTGGGAAAGTAACAGCTTATTAAATCACTCAGTGATTATTGTAATTCAGCTGTCATCTATTTCTTTAACCTTATAACCAGTGAACAAAGTTAGGTTACTTATATCTTTGACGAAGTGAGTTGAAAAGGAATAGATTAAGAAAGATTATCTAAGGAAACTTGTTATTACAGCAGAATGGTTTGTATTCATTCTGTAAATGAATGCTGCTGCTGTTTTGCTTTTTATTTTAATCATAATATTTCTTTATTCTGGTTATTTCATGTGAATTTTTTGTTTGTTTGTTTTTGATTTTGAGACAAAGTCTCGCTCTGTCGCCCAGGCTGGAGTGCACGATCTCAGCTCACTGCAATCTCCACCTCCCGGGCTCAAGAGATTCTCCTGTCTCAGCATCCCGAGCAGCTGGAACTACAGACATGAGCCACCACACCCGACTAATTTTTTTTGTATTTTTAGTAGAGATGGAGTTTCACCATGTTGGTCAGGCTGGTCTCAAAATCCTGACTTCAAATGATCCGCCAACCCTGGCCTCCGAAAGTGTTGAGATTATAGGTGTGAGCCACTGCGCCTGGCCATGAATTTTTACATATATCACATTTCAAAATAATTTTGCAGTTCCAAAATAATTATTTTGTAATTCAAAGATAGTTGAATAAGCAAATCCCTTGGGATTTGATTATGTCAGAATTATAAGGTCCTGCTTATTTTTATTTTTATTTAGAATTTGTCTGATGGTTGCTGGTTATTGTCACCGGTTCCTCATGTTTGTTCCCAAAAGAAGTACGATTTGTGAGACTTGGTTCCACCTTTGATTTTGATCCATCCCTCTGGATCAGGCTGTCACAGACTTCCTAGGTCATTGCCACAATTTTATAAGTAAGGCAACTAAAAACAACCTACAGTACTCACTTTCAGAAGATCAATCACTCAATTCACTGAGTGTTAATAATTAATTTAGGCCTAGGAGAAGGACATTTCTCTTATCATTCTCTAGAAGAAGGTCAAATATCTAGGTTCCTACATTTTTGAATAGCAAAGTAATGTTGCAATTAGATGGACACGTTGACATAAATCTGAATAAAAATAACATATCTCAGGAATCTATTAGTATTATATTATTGATATAAAAATTATTAAAATAGCAGTATTATTAATGTCTACCCTTGACCTTAGCCAAAAGGCCAAGAAGCCCTACTGTCTTAAATTTCTGGGGTCTTTCTAATTGATAAAATCCTTTAATATAAAGCTTTATTTTTATTTAAATTTTTTTAGATACAGAGTCTTGCTATGTTGCCCAGGCTGGACTAGAACTCCTGGGCTCAAGTGATCCTCTTGCCTCAGACTCTTAAATTGCTGGGACAAGATGTGCACACCATTGCACCTGGCCTCTATATGCAGCTTTTTAGAGGCAGAAACTATTCCATTGACTTCTATCCTTCAACCCAGAAATTGCCAGATATAGGTCAATAAGTGCCTAAAGTAAACACGGGTCTTTTGTTGTTATTGCCTAGAGTGCAAACTCCCTGCCTATATTTGGGGAATTTTCTTCAATATGTGTCTTTAACAGAAACTCCAAAGGCCATGTGCTCTATATCCCACCTTTTTTCAACTACAGCACAGGAACATGATTTAGGCTCACCTGATCAGCTGTACCCACTTGAACTTTCACTGTGAGCTGTTGATGCGAAAGAGTAGCAATGATGGCGAATCTACTCTGATAGTGGCAGCAGCAACCTGTTCCAGGGCAGTAGTGGAAATGAAACTAGTGGTGGCCTATGGTGGCTTGTGCCAGAGGTGATGGCTGTACATGTGGTGACATCCAGTGTTCAGCCATGGTGGGAGCAGTGCCCGTATGACCCTGCATCTATGGTTTTAGTTGTGGGTCTGGCTGCTGCATAGTGCTCGCTGTTGATCTTCCCTTTTTTCAGAACTTATTTCTCCATCCTTCTTGACAATTCTCTTAGATATATAAAATCTTTTTAATAAATCACTCTTCTGCTTAAATTAGAATTGGCTTCTGTTACTTGCATTAATATACTTGACTGATAAAATATGAAATTGAATTGCATAGCTCTATAACATTATCAAGATAGGCTTTACGAATACCGTTTATATATCAGTAATCAAAGACTAAGAGACAGTAATTTACTTGGCTAAGATTAACATTTAGTAAGAACTAAGAGCCAGGAATCATACATAGTCACTCTGATTCTATGTCTGGGACTCTTTCTTCCCTATCACAGTGTGGTGGAGATGGGCTAATTTTCTAAGTACACAGAAAGCTTACATTTCACAACTTCTCTTGTAATTCCCAGAGTCATCACTTGGAGTCCCCCAGAGAGCAACCTGATCCATATCACAAACCTGAGACAAATTTTTGTTGCATTAAGCCCCTATAATTTGGAGTTTATTCTTATAGCAGCTAATGATCTTTACTCCAATTTTTTTTTTTTTTTTGAGATGGAATTTCACTCTTGTTGCCCAGGCTGGAGTGCAATGGCATGATTTCAGCTCACTGCAACCTCTGCCTCCTGGGTTCAAGCAATTCTGCTGCCTCAGCCTCCTGAGTAGCTGGGATTACAGGCATGTGCCACCAAGTCTGGCTAATTTTGTGCTTTTAATAGAGATATGGTTTCCCCATGTTGGTCAGGTTGGTCTCAAACTCCCGACCTCAGGTGATCTGCCTGCCTTGGCCTTCCAAAGTGCTGGGATTACAGGCATGAGCCACTGCGCCCGACCTCTACTTTTGTTTTTTATATTTTTCAGCATTTGCTAAGTTTCCCTTTGGTAAGATTTACCTATTCATAAGGAGGAAATTTCATTTTTACCTATGTTTATCTATTATTTTTAGTGTGGAGAGCATTCAAAATACACCGTATCAATGTAAGAGTTAAAAATATAAAGATCCTAGTCTTTAAAGAGTTTGTAATTCATTTCAACAAAAACTATTAAGCTCCTGCACTGTACTCAAGATATGAAGATGAGTAAGTTAGAACTCCTACCCTTCAGGAGTTAACAGTTGATTCCTAAGAAGGACCTAGACATGTAAAGATTCACAGTTCAGTGTAATAGTTAGCATACTAGTTAACCACATAGTGGTTAAGAACATGAACACAGCTGGTCTGATGGTAGTGGACTATCAGAACTTACTAACATTAGTGTCATTAAGGTTGTTCTACAACTCCCCACAGCTAAATTTGACCATGTGTGTGCTTCCTGGGCTCAAGCCATCCTCTCCACCTCAGACTTCTAAGTAGCTGGGACTACAGGCATGCACCACCATGACTGACACATGTTTTTACATTTTTTATAGAGAGATGGTTTCACCATATTGCCCAGGCTGATCTCGAATTCTTGGTCTCAAGCAATCTACCTGCTTTAGCCTCCCAAAGTGCTAGAATTGCAGATGTGAGCCACCACACCCAGCCACACTTTATTCTTTATTCTTTATGAGACTGAGTCTCGCTCTGTTGACCAGGGTGAAATGCAGTGGCACAATCTCAGCCCACTGCAGCTTTGAACTCTTGGGCTCAAGCAATCCCCCTACCTCAGTCTTCCAAGTAGCTGGGACCACAGGTGTGTACTACCATGTCTGGCTAATTTTTAAATTTTTTTGTAGAGACAAGGGATCACTATGTTGCCCAGGCTGGTCTTGAACTCCTGGGCTCAAGCAGTCCTTCCACCTTGGCTTCCCAAAGTATTGGGATTACAGGAGTGAGCCACAGTGCCTGGCCTAGATGGGTAATGTTCGAAAAGTTATGTAAAATTTGTGTGCCTCAATGCAGATAGTAACAGAACCTTCCTCTGGAATTACTTGAAGTTTAAATGAGTTAATATATCTAAAGAATCTAGAACAGGCCGGGTGCAGTGGCTCATACTGGTAATCCCAGCACTTTGGGAGGCAGAGGTGGGTGGATCATCTGAGTTTAGGAGTTTGAGACCAGTCTGGCCAACATGGTGAAACCTCATCTCTACTAAAAATACAAAAATTAGCTGGGCATTGCGGCATATACCTGCAATCCCAGCTACTTGGGAGGCTGAGGCAGAAGAATAGTTTGAACCCAGGAGGCAGAGGTTGCAGTGAGCCAAGATCACACCCTTGCACTCCAGTCTAGGCAACAGAGCGATACTCTGTCTCAAAAAAGAACCTAGGACAATGGCTGGCATAGAGTAAGCACCATATGTGCTTATCATATGGTGCTTACTCTATCATATGTATTAGCTATGATTATTATAGAAGAATCTATAAGATATTCTGTGGGCAAAGAGAAGGAAATGGCTAATTTAGTATGCAGAGTAGATAAGGACCTCAGAGAGCTGGAATTTGCAGAGCAAGAAGAAGAGATGAATTTTTTTTTTTTTTTTTGAGATGGATTTTCACTCTTGTTGCCCAGACTGGAGTGCAATGGGGCGATCTCAGCTCATTGCAACCTCTACCTCCCAGGTTCAAGTGATTCTCCTGCCTCAGTCTCTCAAGTAGTGGGGATTACAGGCACCTGCCACCATGCCTGGCTAATTTTTGTATTTTTAGTAAAGATGGGGTTTCATCATGTTGACTAGGTTGGTCTTGAACTCCTGACCTCAGGTGATCCACCTGCCTTGGCCTCACAAAGAGCTGGGATTACAGGAATGAGCCACCATACCCAGCTGAGAGATGAATATTAAAGCATATTTGAGGGACTTTAGAAATTGTCTATCTTTAATGGGTGTGGTCTGGATGAAGGATGATCTGGATGACTCCTTTAGCATGAACACACTGTTCAGTAGATGACTTCATCCCAATTAGTATTATGCCTGTGGAAGTTTTATATGAAGAGCTAGATTTGATCAGTCATTCTATTATATCTAGCTTAATGCTTGCAATTTGGTCTACAAAGTCATTTTCTCTCTCTCTCTCTATTTCCCTCCTTCCATTTTGTTAGATCACATCCTTTAATAGTTACAAGGTTTAAATCCTTACTAGAACAGTAGAGAGGACTGACTCACACTTCAGACATTGTCTCTTTATGTCACTAGTTCTAAAACTTGCTCAACTTAATAATAAAATGTAGTGACTCCTCAGATAAGAGTTTCATGATAGTTTCTTAGAAATGAGTCAATGACACTACTGTGATGTCAGGGGAAAAGATTTCTAAATCACATCATATTTTCAACTGACAATTTTAGATAAAAAAGTACAAAAGTTCAACTTCTAAGAGGTCTTTCCCAGGTAAACATGGAAGGGATTTACTAATCCACAGAAAAGTGACTGCCTCTTCCTTGGATAAATGAAATTCTTTGCTTTCTGAAAATGAGAAACTGCTATCTCAATTTCAATGCCAAAGATCAAATTTTCTGACTACTGCGAATGAGTCTGCTCAGCATTTAGCACACTAAAAACAAAGAAAGGAAAGCCAAAGAGGAAAACTTTTTTTAGCATTTGCCCCAGGCCTTTGCAACTAAAGCATAACCCAGCTTACTTTTGAGATGACGATACCCTCCCTCCTCCAGGTAGTTGAATCTTCCCTGCATGTGTGAATGCACCACTGACGAAGTTTCATTGTCTCAGAGCTTCTAGATAAGTATCTCTGAGTTAAAAATCCCAAATTATATGCAGCCACCCACCCTTATACTATAATTAATATCTGTCTTGGGGCTTCTTAGAAATAACTACACACATCAACAGTTTCACAACTGCTTCCATGATTGGTGAGATTAGTAGGCAGACTTCTAGGGAAATTATGCAGGTGACCAGTCATTAACGTGCACATAGTTAAAATGCTTGAACATTGTCATGATGATGATACAGCTCCGATGAGTGGAGGAACACCAGGTTCTTGGTCCTCATGCTGGTTTAGATAAAACGACAAGGACACACGTGGAGTGGTTTTAAGGAGTGGAGAGTCTAATAGGCAAGAAGGAAAAGAGAAGGCAGAAGGAAGGGACTCCAAAGCCTAGAGAGGGAACCCCACCTGCCACAGATACCAGCGAGGTACATATACACAGGCTGGAGGAGATGGTGTCTGATTTGCACAGGGCTCAGGGGATTGGTTTGACAAAGCATGTCATTCACATAGCCCCCTGAAACCTGGCCCTACTACCCTAATCTTTTAATATGTAAATGCAGGGCGCCCTGATGTTCTACACACATGGGGGATATGTGTGCAGTACATGGCTGCCATGTAATAGCCATGTTTGGGTGGACCCAGTTTCTAATGGCTGGCATTTGCATATCCAAGATTGCTGGCCTGGCTCTAAGAGCTGCTTTAAAAACGAAAACTTCCCAAGGACCCCTTTTCCTCTCTATCTGTCTAAAATAATTTCTTAATAACTCCTACAACAATGAGACGAAGGGGCCAAACTCTAAGATTCCATTAACATGATGCAGTTGGCTTGGCACTGCAGAACTCAATTAAAGGGTATTTATGAGGGTTGTTGCCTTAGGTGTATACTGCCTGCTTTGAGGTTTTTCCTCATGAAGAACATAATGCAGTAATGTAGGAGAGACCATTAAAGCATTTTCCCTTTAAGAATTGAAGCAATAATTATAATCTGGTGGCTACTTTCTTATGTTCTTATAGGATAACTAGTCATCAGCAATCTTTTTCCCTATTAATTTCACTTCGATTAAATAGTTCGCAAAATGAACATAAGATAGGAGCTTCCTGTATATATATAAACTCAGTTATTTTGAAACAACACACAACATTAGAATTGAGAAAGACCATAGAAATGTTGATTTTAGTGTGAATGGAAAAGAAAAACTTGGGACTCCAATTCACCATGCCAAAATAGAAAAAAATTAAAAGATGAGTCATGCAAGAAACTGCCTTTCCTTTTGTTCCTAAGCAGGTAGCTACAGATAAAATTAAACATCTCCACTGGTTGCTACTCTATGTTCACCTTATTTTATGTAAAGTGCCGACTTACTGAGCCCAAGATTAATACATAATTGACGATTCCCCTACTTGTTCATTTTCCACTGCAAGTTGTGGATTACCATACCCTCCCTTGTTCCCTCCAGCTGGCTTTTCCTCTTCAAATATTGAAGCCTGCAAATTCAACCTGGGGAGAAAGGCACAGACCATAGACTGTTTCTGTGATTCCATGTTCATTTCTTCCTGGCATGTCCTTAACCTTGGCAAAATAAACTTCTAAATCTATTTAGATCACAGAAGTGGTTTTTAATTTCTATACTTCTTTAACGTGTTTTTAAATGTCTGCCTAATAGTTCATACAGTTGGTATTCCATAATCTTACCATGATGATTTCTCAGCTGTATAGAAGGGGACACAAAGGAGAAAGGAAGGTAAGTATCTTGTCCAAAATTACCTAGCTGTTAAAACTAATGTATGAAAAAGGGAAAGGCCAAGAATAGTCACAACTATCTGTCTTTTCATTTTGTTTATTCTTTTGCTTTTAATGCTTAGAAATTCTTTCTCTGCCTAGAGATGAGATGAATATTCAATTATGGTTTCTTCTAATAGTTGCTGGTACTTGTTTGTATATTTATATTTAACCCAAGATAATCTGGAATATATTTTGGTAAAACAAATAAATTAGATGTTTCTTCTAAGAGAAGACTTGATGAAATGATTAAAAGGTTTATCTATAAAAATTAATAGCTAATACAACTGAGAAATCTTTAAAAGGAAGAGTACTGGAACAGGTAACTTGTACTGACAAAAATTGAAACTGATAGTCATTGTAACAATTAAATTAGCACGCACCATTTTAAGGAAAACAAGATCAATTCCATTTAGTATAAAAGCAGCAATGAAAATGATACGAAAATCCATTTTTCTCAAAGAGCATATTAGTTTATTAATTTAGTGTTTGATAATTTTTTTCAGATACAGATAATATCAAAACAATAATTTTAAAAAAATCCAAACATCCCAAATAAAAGTCCAGGTTAAAATCTCATAACAAGCCTGTCTCTTAATAAGCTGTGACAGTGAAATAATCCTTTTTACATGGTGACAGCTGATATCGTGACAGCTGTAAACTTGGTTGTCATCACAGATCTTGGCTACAGAGGCTCCTGTGGTGACGAGTGCACACTAATGGGCTTTGTTTACTTGAGTGAGAAGTTTTCTTCATGCCCACCCCTGCCTGTTTACAATGTGCATCTGAAGGCAGGAGGATGTCTTTCCAGTTGATCCTACTGTATTTCTTTTTTTATTTTTTCTTTTTGGGATGGAGTTTTGCTCTTGCTGCCCAGGCTGGAGTGCAATGGCATGATCTTGGCTCACTACAGCCTCTGCCTCCCAGGTTCAAGCAATTTTCCTGCCTCAGCCTCCTAAGTAGCTGGGATTACAGGTGCCTGCCACCAAGCTTGGCTAGTTTTTTTGTATTTTCAGTAGAGACGGGGTTTTGCCATCTTGGCCAGGCTGATCTCAAACTTCTGGCCTCAAGTGATCTGCCCTCCTCTGTCTCCCAAAGTGCTGGGATTACAGGCCTGGCCAGATCCTACTATCTTTCTGCTTTTGAGTTGCAATGTGGTTTATCTTTGGATTTGAATAAGTGGAAAACTCCTCCTAGAATTAGCAAGATATCAAAAAAGGCCTCTAAGTGGAGAGCATTTGGCCTTGACCTCATGTAGAAAAGAAAGGAGTTGGCCAGGTGCAGTGGCTCATGCCTGTAATCCCAGCATTATGTGAGGCATAGGTGGGTGGATCACTTGAGCTCAGTAGTTTGAGAGCAGCCTTGGCAATGCAGTGAAACCCTGCCTCCCCAAAAAATACAAAAACTAGATGGGCGTGGTGGTATATGCCTATAAGCCCAGCTAGTAGGGTGGCTGAGGCAGGTGAGTCGCTTGAACCCGGAAGGAGGAGGCTGCAGTGAGCTGAGATCGTGCCATTGCACTCCAGCCTGGGTGACAGAGTGAGACACTGTCACAAGAAAAAAAAAAATAGAGAGAGTTTGAAGAACAATAATTCTATAATTAAAGTGTTTTAAAAATAGCCCTCAAGGATCCCCCCTTCTATCTTTAATGCCACCAAAACTCTATAAACATATGTGTGGTTTCCTGGATGAGGAACACAATACTTGAGATGGAAAACTAAAGACTGGCTATGAGCTCCAAGATTGAGGAACTTATTAGCTAAACCCTTCCTTAAATTACATTTATAGAAATAAGAAAAATCAAATATCTCTATTAGGCAGCATTTAAAAACACTGAAGAAGTGTAGGGATGAGAAAACACTTCTAAGAAAGCAAACTTGGCAAAATACCAACTTTTCTCAAGGAACCAATCCATTCTACTTTTCTGTTGGCGTGCCTTAGATTCTTAAGCAGCATCTGATTTCTAAACTCTTACAAGGGTAGCTGGATAAAGCAAGTTTTATTTTCTTTGTTGAAAACTAGCTGATATTGTGATAGCTGTAAACTTAGCTATCATCACAGATCTTGGCTACAGAGGTTTAAATGGAGAAACATGCCTTAATTGGTAGTATGCAAAGGTTTAAGGCTTTTTTTTCTTAGATGAGGGATATCAATACAGAAAAGTCTGCCACTGTTTTAAAATGTATAGAAGCTCAAAGTTTCAAGTGCTAGTTCATGGGGAAAGACATTTGTTTATTTTTATTTTTTTTTGCATTTTCTATGACATCTTTTAGCCAAAATCCTTATAGAGATCATTTTTAAATAGTAAAAACAGAAATGCTTCTTGAACTGTGAGCACTCTAGTCAAGGACAATCTTTTCATTAATTTTGAGATAACAGGCAAAAATGAAAGCATAATATAAACCTTACTGATTATTTCTTTCTTACTTTGGCTATTGGCCATCTTTTAGTTGGAGCATATACATTTATTTCTCTTAAGTCCCATATAAAAAAAGTTTATAGGAAGATCTCTCCTTATGCCTTAGTGCTATCTTCCAGGAAGAGGGTATACAGCCTATATAGAAAGTAGATATTCCCCTCTTATTTTGTAATATATGTCCTTCTGCAGCATGAGAAGAAAACTTTAAGATCACAGACTAACCTAAGAAAGATGATTTATTCTTTCAGCAAATATTTCTCATCCATAATTTACTGTGACTCACTTCTGTGTCTATAAGTCTCTATTGTATCATATAAATGAAACTATTTCCAAATCACTTTTTAGGTGGAATAACAAAATGTATGTACCAGAGCTTCTGGATAGCTGAACACATGGCCTTTCCTGGAGGGTGGTGTGCCCAGGGGATGGCATGGAAGCTCTGTGCCCCTTCTCCTATGTCTCACCCTATGCATCTCTTCATCTGTATCTTTTGCAATATCTTTTATTTTATTATTTTTTTTAGAGACAGGGTCTTTCTCTGTCACCGAGATTGGAGTGCAGTGGTATGATCTTGGCTCACTACAACCTCCTTCTCCCAGTTTCAAGCAATTCTCCTACCTCAGCCTCCCGAGTAGCTGGGATTACAGGCATGCACCATTATACCTGGCCAATTTTTGTATTTTTAATAGAAATGGGGTTTTTGCAATGTTGGCTGGGCTGGTCTCGAACTCCTGACTTCAAGTGATCTGGTCATTTTGGCCCCCCAAAGTGCTGGGATTACGGGCATGAGCCACTGTGCCGGGTTGCAATATCTTTTATAATAAACCAGTAAATGTAAGCATTTCCCCTGAGTTTGGTAAGCTGCTCCAGCAAATTAACTGAACCCAAAGAGGGGGGTCATGGGATCCGCAACTTGAAGCCCACTGCTCAGAAGTTCCAGAGGCCCGGACTTGCAGCTGGTTTGTGTTTAGTTGGCAGTCTCGGGGACTGAGCCCTCAGTTTGTGGAATCTGACCCTATCTCTGGGTAGATAGGGTTGAAATGGAACTAAAGGACACCCTGCTAGTGTCTGTTGCTTGGTGTGTTAGGAAAAATACCCATGCATTTGGTCATATAAGTCTTCTTCTGTGTTGATGAGAGGAGAGAAAACACAGTTAGGGAGAGTTTCCCTAAACAATTGATGTCCCTGAAGTGGGATTTGCTGGAACAGCCCTCACTCATGGAAACATGTGGTTTAGAAAAGAAAGGGAAACAGAGTGGGGGGGGGATGAGGATTCTTTGATTCCTGGGTGACTACGTGGTCACCCATGGTATGAAGTTGCAGCTATGTTGCAGTCACTAGAGGGGGAAAGTCACCAGTGGAATTTAGAGATGGATAAAACTCCCCAGGAATTGGTTCATTGGATGCAAAAGGAAATGCAAACTAATAAGAAAAAAGCAAAATATTCAATCCTTTGGTTATTGTTATTTGTCATTGCTAAAATGAAAGTAAAGAGGGTTCTGGATCAGGACTTGAGGCTGGATCAAGTTCAGATGTGGATGTGTCTGAGCTTAGGCCACCAGCCTCAAAGTCACCCGCAAAGGAAAAAATTATGCAAGGACAGTAGAAAGTACCTCTGAAACTTTTGGAAGACAGTCCGTGGGAAGGAAGGGCAAAACCAGTTACTACTGAAACTATTAGAGTAGGTAGTTGGGCGGGTATGAGCAGGGCAGGAGCACGGCCCCATCCAGAAATGCCAGGGAACCATCAGGTGATAGTCAGGTGGTTGTTAAACTGTTACTCTAAAATAATAATTGGCCATAGCCAGTGCCAGGGAAAAGCAGTCTCCCAACAAATAGAAACCACCTGAAACTGGTGATCAGCAGTTTCCTGGTAAGATTTCAGGAGTTAGGCAAACAGGCGCAAGAATACCCACTAAGAAGCAAAATGACTGGTATAGTAACTGGTATATGATCTTCCTCTAGGAACATTTGACTAGTAAGGACAAAGTGCCTCAAATGAGCACTTGTACAACTTCAGTAAACACAGTGTGCATGCAGCCCCTCCCCAAGCGCTGGCAGGCCAGTGTGCATGCAGACAGCCCATCCCAAGGGATGAATCTGGGGAGAAGAAATGCAAACCTTGGAACCATGCCAATGTGTTCTTTCCTCTTAGCAGGCAAGAATCACTTGCTGCAGACCTGTCGGATTCACAGCTGGTAACAAAACCAGAAGGTATAGTGTGAAGGAATTGTTTCATTTTTGTAGAATGGTATTATCGGCTTCAGGAAGAACCTTTGCTAAAATGGATTATTAGAGTGACACATGTAGGGGCAGTGTCTTTGGCTTTAAATGTTGCAGAGTGAAGAGCATGTTAGGGTTGATATAGGACTCACAGCTCACCATTTGAACAATCACAGATGGGTATATATGATCCAGATACATAGGAGGTTATTTCTCAAGGAACAGCCAGTCTGATAGATTGGATAAAAGCCATTATAAGATCTGTTTGAGAAGATGGAGTGTCCAACTCCACCTATAAATGCCAAGTGGAACACCTTAGATAAGGCAGCTGATACACTTCATATGCAAGTCATGTGCGATTGGCTTTATGATGACATTAATATTCACCCAGTGAATATGTCCATTACATAGGTCATGGTAAATGCTGTGGTTAAGGGGGTCCCTTCTACATGGGCACCCCATGTGACATTACTCCTGCAGAATCAAACAATAGTTCAAGAAGCCTTATCAAATTTGTGGTCTCAGTTTCCCCCTCATGGATCTTACAGATGCTAATAAAAGCATCAGGTTAATTAATAAGAGAACAGAAAAGGCAAAAGGGAGAGTGAAAGGACTCATCATCCCAGGAAGGGAGAAATTTTAAAAGGTTATTAAAAAATGAGGTGAATAAAGAAAACATTGATGGGGTGAAATTAAAAAGAAAAAGAAAAGGGAGAGTTATGGGAATTGTCCCAGCAGAATGGAAAACGTGAGATGGTTATTAAGAAATTGAATAAATAAAATAGAAATAGATGCAGTTAAAGCAAAGGTCTTAATACAACACTATTGAAGTTTGGATAGACCAAAGGGAGCCCCATCTTGTCACCCAACATTAAAAGGCCACAAACCAGTCTGCTGTATTTCTCCCAGTTTGGAGAAATTCAAAACACTACAAGGCAGAGATTACAATGAAAAATCAGATCTGAAATTGTCTGGGGCAACAGTCAGGAAGACTAATCAAGGTAAAGATTAATAAAAAGGCTAGGGTCCTTTGGCTCAATCCTTGGCTGGGTACCCAAAGTTTTTACACAAGAGAGGGTAAAATGATCTGGGGGTAAAGAAGAGAAGATCCTGAAACTAGAATGTAAAAATGTAAGGGTTGATGGGATTATGAAAGTTGGTATATTTGAAAACACTTTCTGTGAAGTGACTGCATCTCTTTTACCTGATTTTTTTTTAATGGGAATGAACACAGTATCTCATTGGGAAATATTTCCCTTACCTGGTGCTGTGAAACAGAAGGCATGTAAATCTGCCCTCAAGCAATATTAACTGGATATGCTAAATGGGAACCAGAGAGATTGCCCAAGTCCACACAGTGCAGAGTAGAAGCTAGAGTGCTGTTAGGGATAAATTCTCCATTTGATAAGCCTCTCTGGTATATTTCCTGGAGCTTGTGGCAAAAGCCTCTCAGCACCTCCCAGCAACATCTACTGGGACTTTGGACTATGGAATATCCTTTTGAGGGGCATTTACTGCCTTGCTATGAAACATTAGCTAAAGCTACCGCTGTAACACCTGAAACACCCATGTTGTCCCAAATGTCAGAGAAACATTCTCATGGGGATAGCAGTGCCCAGGAGAGTTCCACAATAAAATGGACATGGTTTATAGAGGATCATATCATCTGGGAATGCAAAGAGGAGATACTCTTGAGCAGTGCGTTTCTTTTCCCCAAGACTGACTCTGGAACTGTGTGAGAAACTGCTGGATTCTACAGTGCCTGATAAACAGCTCTCAACTGATGAGAAAGAGCGACTTGGTTTGTGGATGGCAATTCCAAGGTAAATGGACACCACCCATGTTTGGAAGGCAGCTGCTTTGATCAAAGAAGGTAAAGCAGATCTGTTCGGTGGGCTGAATTGCATGCTGTTTTTCCTAACAGTGATGGAAGAATTGATCAGCGATAAAATCCCCCTGAGTTTGGGTGTTTACTGACCCATGGGCAGTGACCCATGACCTGGCCATACACTCAGGCAAGAGAGCCATAGAAATCTGGCCTGTTAAATGTATACAAATAGTATCACAGTTCTGTGGAGATTTGAGGGGTGCATTAAAGAAAAACAAGTCAATGCCCATCAGAACTCCCTTTCGAGTTCAGAAAGTGACTGGAATCGACAAGCAGATATCCCCATGTACTCCCTTGAAATTGCCACCTGGGTCCATGAAATGAGTGGATGTGGGAGTATTGTACAGGGCTGAATGTAGACATGTTTTTTTTTTTGCACCCTCTCGGGCACAAAATGTCGTAGAGAATTGTTCTGTTTCTCAACAAGAAAGTCAGAGACTGCCGATGTCTATGGGACAGATTCTCTGGTGGGAAGGCCGTGAACATAGCTGGCAAGTGAGACAAATGCTGGTAGTCTTGGAGGGCTACAACTGGGTCTTGACAGGAGTAGACGCTGGCTATGGAGTGGGTGTTGCTTACCCAGAGGAAGATGACTGCTCTGAGTGCCATGAAAAACCACAATAGAAGATGTTGCATGGATATAGATGGCTAACCATCATTTTTCAGACCAAGGAACACACTGTACAGCCCATAACAACAGTCCAACAATGCACAGAGAGATAAACACCTTAGACTAATAGTTTGATAGAGAAGTAGAGCAGGCAATTGAAACACTGGTTGTGTAAAACAGGGAGAGAGAAAAGCATGAAGGGCTGGCTTACATGCCTTCCCGTCTGCTCACACTCAACATGAGTAGGACTAGAGTGTTTCTGCTAGATTTTTTCTTTGTTTTTCTGGCTGATCTAGGGAAGAGGGGGTTGGGGGCATGTTGGTATAACTATGCCATTCTTGCCAAGGAAGGAGTACACTGGTTTAACAAATATTATTTTTTCTTTCTTCCCCCAATCACCTAAAAGAAATTTATTTTTTCTCCCCTACCTGATGCAGTGGTCCTAGGACCAGGACTGCAATTACAACTGCTGGAATAGCAGGGATGATTTCTAAGCAAAACACTGTAACAATGTTTTGAAACCTTATGTCAGAATTTCCAAAGGCATGATGGGAGTGAATCGTGTCTTCATGCCATCTAGCAAAATTGGGGCTAACTGTGAATGCAGATATATTGCTTGGTGGTAAAAATAGCTCACTCATTCTGCACCTGTGTAACCTTACCCTGTCTGAATGGGCATGGACTAAGGAGGAGCTACTTGCTAGACTTGTATTGCTACCTGCAATGTAGACCAGCACAGTGGTGGTTCTAATTTCCTTTCCAAAGGTGAAAAGGTTTGGGTAGTAATGAAGAGGAGGAGAAATAGTAGCTGAGAGTAAAGAAATGAATAAATGAGTTATTGATTAAGGAAAATTCAGTATTATACTAACAACTCAAAAGAGTCTCAGAGCAAGAGATGACATTGTCTCTCAGCTTAATTATCCCAGATGCCTGAAAGGGTGAAGCTGTATTATCAAGGCCACTCCTGCTTTCGGGATCTGACCAGATTGAGAGGAAACCTGCAAACCTGAGTGGCCTCAACCTGGAAGACATTCAAACAATATGAAGGACTAGATTGATTGTTAATGATTGTGCATTTTATATGTGTTATATATATATATATATATATATATATATATATATATATTTGAAGTAAAGGAGCCATGGTGGAAAACCAGGGAGTGGCCTGTGGTGTTATGACATACAATGGTTTTAGTCCACAGTTCCTAGCTTAAAACTCCTATATCCCTTGTTACAGTTTTTTGTTGTAATATTCGGTATGTTAGGCTTCAGGAGCAGGCCTCTGAACTTCTGCCTTCCTTTCACTGTAATGTTCCCCACCTTTCTAATTGTAGATCTTAAGACCCTCCCAGGAGAGGGTCCCATCCTATATCCTGGGGAAAGGAATGCTGATGTCTTAAAGCTTCCATAAAAATCCCAAGAGGACAGGGTTCAGTGAGCTTCCAGATAGCTGAACGTGTGGCACTTCCTGGAGGGTGGTGCACGAAGGGAGGGCACGGGAGCTCCAGGACCCTTCCTGCATACCTTCCCCTGTGGGTCTCTTCATCTGGATTCTTTGCAGTATCCTTTGTAATAAACCAGTACATGTAAGAAAAAAACAATGTACCTACAGTATTTTCTCTAAGGCCATCTCTAGCTGCATACTTATCAAACTAGGTAAATTTTCTGTGAAGGCATATGCCATAAGTCAGGATTTTGTTTTGTTTTGTTTTTTGGTCAAGATTAGTTTCTACACATCATCTAATATTTTTTTATGTCTAATGAGATATAAATGAGAAGTTGTTATATATACAAGTGAATGTTTCAGGACCATTTGGCAAGTATTCCATTTAAAATATTGCTGTCCTGCTTCTCAGAAAAAGGCTAGGCATAAATTATTGTTATTATGATTATTTTTTAAATGTAGCCCTTCATCAGAACTTAGGTCTATAGGTATAAATTATTAGTGGTCAACCCTTTCCAGTGGCAAAAGGAGATACCAAATTGTTTAAGATTTGAGTAAAAATAAAATTAATAAATGAATAGCAAGAGGATAGGTGTGTGAGTAAGGCTTGTGTTACTTATTTATTTCCTTTCAACAAGAATTATTAAACCCTTGCCTGGCTCTTGCTGCAGTCAATTTGAGAGGAAAGGACATATTGCCATTGATTTTAACGATTCCCAGTCATACCATTCCTTTTTTAGTAGATTGAAACTCTCCTGGTCTGGTTTCCTGGCTCCATCTATGTATTGGATGTCACTTCTTGATTTAATTTTGCCTGTTATTATTCCTTCATAATGCCTTTCCTGAGGCAACAGCACATCCTTCAGCTGCCAAGGTAAGCAGACCACAGTTTGCTACAGGAGATGACCCTTCCAGGATCATATGCTAAGCCTATGTAAGGGCACAAGCAGACTGTGGTGGTAACTAATAGTCTCAGAGTTATCTTGTTTCTTCTTACTTCAGCTTTCCTGCTATATAGTTTTTGCATACTCTCTAAAGTAACACATGGTAATTGGAAACATTTGAGAAGATAAAAAAGAAAGAGAAAATGAGATTGTGTATCAACTAGTTAAAAAATACCAAAATCCAGACTGTCTAAAATGTAAAAACAGAAAATACTCATTTCAAAATTTGATTGGATTAATGTTTTCTATTCCTGCCTTCTTCCTCCTTCTTCTTACCTCTTTCTCTTCCTCTTTCTTCTTTTCCCTGTGTCAAGTAATTTCCAAGATGGCCCAGGAGTAAAGATATGCAGTTACAAAACAGTCTAGCCTTGACTAACAAGAAAAAATATACTCTTTCTGTGACTAGAAGGGATAGATGGATCTGTAGATATGCAGACTTGCATGTGAGTTTTTAGAATATGTACATCAGTTAGATTGTGTTAAGGCACAAAACCATAGGGTTATGCCTCACATTAGGAAATACACTAACAAAAGGGGGTGAAAAAAAGAGAAAGGCTTTTATTTTGACTACTAATAGGCTTTATTTACATAAGAAGGTGGCCTTTTTGCTAACCAGGCCAAACTGAAAAAGCAATGGCTATACTTCTGAAATAGCAGCAATTTGTCCTCACTGAAATATGATAATGATATTTAAAAAAAATATATATTTTTAAGGAGCACAATGGCTAAAAGTCAGCTTAATTAAAAGCTAACATCCAAGATGTGTATGTGTGTATGTGTGCATATGTGTGTGTTTGTATTTAAAAGGCCTTCATGTTTTTGTTTCTCCCTCCTATGATCTTGTCTCTTTTTTTTTGAGCATAAGATTTTTCTTCTCAGTTGACTGAATTCTGTTTCTTCATTTATTTCTGCTATCTCTCCTTTCTCTTGCACCCTCTGCTGCAGTTCATAATAGCCTGGGGTTCTGTAAAGAAAACAGAAAAGGCATCAGACTCTCTTTGGAGGAGTAACCTGTTTTTTCTTATGGATCCCCAAGAATACAAACAGACAAGGTCCTCCCAGCTCTTAAACTGCTTGCTTTTGTATTGTGTTACTTGTTTTTTTTTTTTTTTTTTTTTTGGCTAACATGGTTATTGAAACAGAGCTTGCTCTTGGGTTTTCAAGGAAGAATGTGTTTTAAACACTTGGAAATGTCTTTGCTTAAAAATATTTTTAAAAATGCACTGCAAAAGTATTATGTGATCTAACCTCATAATAATTCTCTCTTTTGGAGTCCCAAGATTCAGTGTGGGCTCTGCCCAGACTCAGAGATCCAGTTAAAAGATAGGTAGTCCCTATCTAAATAAAATTGGTCTCCTTATACAATCTTATAATAGATTTCTCTAATTTTATGTTTGATTTGGCATCCATCTTTAATCTCCCTCTAGCGCCACCAGACTTTTTCTCTCTATACCTTATGATGTAAATTTTACTATTTGATTTTCACCTGAGTCGTTTCATTTAATTTGCAAATTTAAGGCTGTTTAGCTGACAACTGCCTAAGGTTGTGAAACAGTCTAAAAAATCTGAAAGGCTAAGATAGGAAAAAGAGGTTTTTATAAATCAGTAAGATGTACTTTTATTGGCATGTCTGTCTATATATTTATGTGTAATATATACAATGTTTCACTACTGAAAATGGATAAAGAGCTCTAATTAATTAGCTTAAGAAATAAACATGCTTGAATCAAACACTTTAATGGGAGAAAAGAATAGTTGAATGCTTATTCAAGTTTATGTAACTTAAGATTTTAAATAAATAATCCAGTTTTAAAATTATTGATAAATTAATATTAGAAATGTCTTAAGAATTGCCAGCATACATTTTTGTTTGTATTTATTAATCAAGCAATTTCATACTTATCCCTGCCAAATACTATAAGATATCAAAATTTGGCATAGGGGTTACAAAATATAAACTTAGCCCAATAATGATCTTTGTTTGTGTAAGCTTTAATTAATAAGAGATTGATATTGGCTTAATAAGCTACATCACTATTTTATTTTATTTTGAGACAGAGTCTCACTCTGTTGCCCAGGCTGTAGTGCAGTAGCATGATCTCAGCTCACTGCAACCTGTACCTCCCAGTTCAAGTGATTCTGATGCCTCAGCCTTCCGAGTAGCTGGAATTACAGGCATGTACCACCATTCTCAGCTAATTTTTGCATTTCTTGAATAGATGAGATTTCACCATGTTGGCCAAGCTGGTCTCAACCTCCTGGGCTCATAAAATTTGACTGCTTCCGCCTCCCAGATAGCTAGAATTATAAGCATGAGCCACCACGCCCTGCCAACATCTTGAATTTAGTAAGATTACTATAACTTCTAATCCCATGGCTTTTGGCGGTCTAGTCCACAGGCAATAAGGTTTGTTTTGGGAAAGGACGGTTATTTCTTTGTTTCAAGCTAAACTACAAACTAAGTTCTTCCCAAAGTTAGTTCAGCTTATGCCCAGGAATGAACAAGGACAAACTAGAGATTAGAAGCAAGATGGAGTCACTTATTTCAAATCTTTTTTATTATCTCAGTTATAATTTTACAATGGTAGTTCCATAACTTTAAATGATGACAGCTGCAGTTTTGTAAATTATCTAGGTAAATGATTAAAATAAAATAATTAGGTAAATGTAATAGAATAAATACTTGTAGACAAACTCATCCTCATCATAATTTAGAATCTAAAGTTATATTAAATTACATAATAGATATTTCATGATTTGAGTATTTTTTCAATAAAAACATTTATAGGAAAACATTCTTTTTTAAAAAAAGTGTGTTCTTTTAAAAAGGGTGAAAAATTTTTGTCTAATTCAAAGTTTATTTAAAGGTCACATATAAAACAAAGTAAAAGGAATCAGAAAATAAAAGAGATATAAAGAAAGTTATAAAAATTAGAGCTCAAAAATTTTTAAAAAATTTTTTATACTTTGGTAGGTATGAGAAAGAATCATATATGGTAAATTTAGTCCTAGAGTAAAATGACTGGTTGTTTAAGAAAGAGGGATGTTCAAGACAAACCAGAAAGTCCAAGCATGTCAGGAGCAGTCTGTATAAGTCACAATAAGAGGATTTATATTAACAAAAACCAAGAATTTTTTTTTTTTTTTGAGACAGAGTCTTGCTCTTTGCCAGGCTGGAGTGCAGTGGTGCGATCTCGGCTCACTGCAACCTCCGCCTCCTGGGTTCAAGCAATTCTCCTGCCTCAGCCTCCTGAGTAGCTGGGACTACAGGCGCATGCCACCATGCCCAGCTAATTTTTGTATTTTTAGTAGAGATGGGGTTTCACCATGTTGGCCAGGATGGTCTCTATCTCTTGACCTCATGATCTGCCTGCCTCCACCTCCCAAAGTGCTGGGATTACAGGCATGAGCCACCACGCCTGGCCAACCAAGAACTTTTATATGATCAAGTTGTCTATGATTAAAGGGAAATTAAAATGGTCTTTCTGGAGACAGGGGTTGATGTATAAAAAACACTAATAAACTAAAAAATTGCTTAGAACAGTACAATTTTGTTAAGGGCTTGATTTACTCTTAATAAATTATAAGAGATTTTAAGTTTTTAATTTTAACCCAAAGTTCAACTTATACTACATCTCACCAGTTTTGATTTTCTCTCCCCCTTTAAAAGGCGCACAATAGTAACACTCCTCATCAACTCATTTTGAGCTCATATATATATTCTTTCCTCCTTAGTTTCTGTTTTTGTCACCTCATGCTAACAATGTTTTCTTAAAGGTCCAAGGGAATGTTTGCTTCCAACATTATATTCTGTGTACTGTAGAAGGTCTTTTATTTTGTCTTTTGGTAATTGGCCTAACAGATTTTATGTTTTATTGAAATAATTCCTATGCTGTTATTATTAAGTGTGGTTTGCTTAGGAAAAACTGAGATTAAAACAAATTTTAATCAAGGTTATTACATCCTTGTATCTTCTTGTATGTGCTTTTTTATTTTATTTTTTTGAGATGGAGTATCTCTCTGTTACCCAGGCTGGAGGGCAGTGGTGCAATGTCAGCTCATTGCAACCTGGGTTCCAGTGATTCTTCTGTCTCAGCCTCCCTAGTAGCTGGGATTACACACATGTCTAACCATGCCTGGCTAATTTCTGTATTTTTAGTAGAGACAGGGATTTACCATGTTGGCAAGGCTGATCTCGAACTGCTGACCTCAAATGATCCATCTGCCTCAGCCTCCCAAAGTGCTGGGATTACAGGCATGAACTACTGTGCCTGGTCCTGTATGTGCTTTTAAAGTCTTTGTGACATGGAGTTACAGGGCTTTGATTCCTGGGTCTAAAAAGAACATCAAGTCCTGCTAAATCTTAAACACTGACAGCAATTAAAGCCTTCTCTGGCCAAGCACAGTGGCTCCTGTCTGTAATCCCAGCACTTTGGGAGGCTGAGGCAGGTGGATCACCTGAGGTCAGGAGTTTGAGACCAGCCTGGCCAAAATGGTGAAACCCCATCTCTACTGAAAATATAAAAATTTGCTGGGGATGGTGGTGTACCTTTAATTCCAGCTACCTGTGAGGCTGAGGCAGAAGAATCACTTGAACCCAGGAGGTGGAGGCTGCAGTGAGCCAAGATTGCACCACTGCACTCCAGCCTGAGTGACAAAGCGAGATGCATAATCCTGGGTCTGCCCCTATATGCCTCTAGTAGGAGTCGATGCTGGACTTGTATTTTGGCGATTCCCAATGGTAAATAAACCCTGACTGTCATTCATTCATTCATCCATCAAATATCATTATACTCTACTGTGTATTAAGTATTCTGTTAGATACTTGAGATATAATGAGAGAAATAACCGTGGAGGAACACAGGAACTCCCGTACATTGCTGCAATTTGGTAGTATTTTGTAAAGTTGAACATGTACATGCCCTGCTCTCCAGCTAATTAATGTCTCAGGATGTACCTATAAAGACTCTTGTTTTTCTTTCTTCATTTACTTCACTTGGTTTTCTTTCATTTACAACATATTATGTAGGATATGCAGTTTTTTTTTTGTTTGTTTTGTGTTTTTTGTTTTTGTTTTTGTTTTTGAGATGGAGTCTCTCTCTGTCCCTCAGGCTGGAGTGCAGAAGTTACAGTAAGCCCAGATTGAGCCACTGCCTCCTGAGTTCAAGGAAGGTGGAGGTTGCAGTGAACTCAGATCCTCCTGCCTCAGCCTTCTGAGTATCTGGGACTATAGGCACATGCCATCTAGCCTGGCTCAGGTGCATGACTTCAGGTGATCCTGACCTCAGATCATTCACTGACCTCAGCCTCCCAAAGTACTGGGATTACAGGCATGAATCACCATGCCTGGCTGAGAATGGAAAATTTATAATCAGTAGACATTGTTTATAGGTATGTTTCATAATTATGAAATGAATTAAAAATCAGTCACATAAATATACAGGTTTTTGCAAAATAACCCAACATGGAAACCTTGATATCCTTCCCTAGTTTTTGTATGGCAGTCTTTGGAGTCTCTGTGAAATTACATAGCTTTGGTTCAGAAATGACTCTCTAGAGAAACTGAAACACCACATTTCTGTAGATAATGATGTGCAGCTGGGTCTCAGCCACTTGTGTTACTGAAGTTCCTTTCAAAGTGAAGATACCCACCCCACTTCCATATTATATTCAATCACAGTATTTCAACTTCTGTCAAAATTAATTCCCAGTCTTGAACTATGGTGAAGCAGATCCTTTCAAATGTAAATATAACAGCATAAACTTATAAACTGCCAATTTTGTAATATACAGAATTTCATTCTGTACAATTCTATTCAGTATATTTTCAAATTATTCATATGGATGACAACAAAAGAAAGTAAGGTTAAAGATGTGCTCTTTATGAAAAGGTGTAACCTACGTTTCAATCAGGGATACCTTATAACCTTTAAAAAACATACCATTGGCAAGGTGTGGTGACTCACGCCTGTAATCCCAGCACTTTGGGAGACAGAGGCAGGTGGATCACCTGAGGTCAGGAGTTTGAGACCAGCCTGGCCAATATAGTGAAACCGCATCTCTACTAAAAATATAAAAATTAGCCAGGCATGGTGGTGGATGCCTGTAATTCCCTCTACTAGAGAGGCTGAGGCTGGAGAAACACTCAGCTCAGGAGGTGGAGGCTGCAGTGACCCAAGATTGCACCACTGCACTCCAGCCTGAATGACAGAGTAAGCATCCGTCTCAAAAAAACAAAACAAAAACAAAAACAAAAACAAAACACACCATCAGCCAGGCGCAGTGGCTCATGCCTGTAATTCCAACATTTTGGAGGTCGAGGTGGGCAGATCCCTTGAGGCCAGGAGTTTGAGATCAATCTGGGCAACATGGTGAAACCCTATCTCTACAGAAAATAAAAAATTAGCCAGGCATGGTGGTACACACCTGTAATCCCAGCTACTAGGGGGGCTGAGGCACAAGAATCACTTGAAACTGGGATGCAGAGGTTGCATTGAGCTGAAATTGCATCACTGCACTCCAACCTGGGTGACAGAGACAGACTCTCTCAAAAAATCTAAAAACCCCCCCCAAAACAAAAAAAACACCATTGTTTTTATTTTTATTTTTTCCCTATTTTCTACTTCCAAAGGAAAATTGTTTGATTTTTGCTCTATTTTAAGCCAAAATTCATATGCAGGGTAAGACTGAGGGAAAACAAGTGAGAAAGTGGTTGTAGATAAATGTAAAGGAATGACCATGAGATGACCCTTTCAGAACTTGTGCAACAAGTATTGTCAACAGCGCCATTAGCCTGTCACTACATAATAAGGTTATGCTTCATTTTTGTATCTATGTAATTATGAAAAAGACTCTGTCTATTTGCTTACCAGATGTTAGCACATATTTTTCTACCACACTGTCTGGAGCATTTCCCAGGGTACTGCTTGGCTTTTGTTCAGGAGTCTTGCTGCAGCTGGGGTCCTTCCCTGTAGACTTCCCATTCTGCTGATTGACAGGATGTTACCTTTATTGCTGCTGATGTTTATCTGACTGATACTCTGCCTCTAATTGCAACTAGCATTGCCTCTTCAGCTCACAGGAGGGGACACTGTTCTTGTAATTCTTCATAATATAGTTGAGGCCCAGCTAGGACCTTGGCCAGGGTTGGGAGTCACAGGGTTTAGAAGCTCAAATGTCAACAGAAGTCTGGCTGGTAATGGAAAAGTGTGAAGTCTGCATAGTTTAAGAAATGTGGCCATGCCATTTGGCTTTAATATTAAGATACAACAGGCAGTATGAGTGAACTCATGACCACATGTTGCATTTAAAAGAAGAAGCTGCTATTCAAAGCCAACTGATTATTGATATATGGAAACAAGGGCTTAGTTCTTCCAGTTATGATTTTGCTAAAGAGTTCTGCAATTTATATGTTTTAAGTGAAATATTTTTATTTTTCAACACTGGCAACTGATTCTCTTTTTTAAAGACACTGCAGTGGCCAAACCAAATATTTCTGTGGGCCTCAATAGAGGTATGGGACACTAATCTGTGACCGTTGACTAACAACTGCTACCAGAAGTTACTTGCTACTCCTAGAACTCACAGTCCAATTATCTTTTAGATTATCTGCACAGAAATCAGCAGACCTGCATGTGGCATGAGCCAACACAGACAGACGTCCAGACATACACACACACGCGCGTGTACACACACACACACACACACATGCACACGCACATTTACAGAGTGCATGTGAATGAATATCCCATTTATATCAGGAGAAAAACCCACATCTTCCCCAATATTGGTGTTTAGCTCCACAGACTACTCAAAGCCATCACTGTGGTTTGCCCATTTAGTCTCAAATAACAATTTATGTTGAAGAGAAATGTTACATTATAGTCCATATGTCATTGCATCAAATCTAATACAAGAATGCGTTCAATCTTACCTTCAGGATGAGGAAAAGAAAAGTTGCTACTGTATGTATGGCATAATCTCATCTCTTATCCTCCTGGAAGTAAATGTTTGAACAAAAATTATAAACACAACTTCCAAGAACAAGATAGTAATTTTCATTAGCAAATAGGCCGAATTCAGATTTAAGATAAACTGTATCTAACTCTGTAAATGTTAACCCTGGCTATTAAATAAAATTTACCTTAAGGTCAGGTGTCTGGTTGGGGGATATTCCCTTATATTCAGGAGTGTCTTCAAGAATCATGGAAAGCTACTTGAGTACAAGAGTAAAAGGGCCCCCTCAATTTCCACATCAGAATGCAGGAAAACCACATGCCATCTTCTCATTGGAAACTTCTCCTGCCTCAAAATTTAAAGTTCATTCTGCACTATATAATCCATATGACTGAAAGAAAACAACTAACTTCTCAGGGCTAACCTATTCAATAAGCCCATATTCAAAGTCATCTTAAAGGTGACTCTCAGACCAGTAAGATGAAACAATAACCCTGCTTGAAGGCAAAACAAATTTGAAGAAAGGGTGACTGGCCAGCAACAAAGCTGATACAAGCAGAGTCTTGAAGTCTAATACTAGCTCTAACAAATGAACACTATGCTGGAAAAGAGGTGAGAGATAGGCTACCTCGTTTTTGAGTAACCTAGCATGTACATATCCATTGTGGAGGAAGATGTATCAGGTACATCAGAATTACGTAACTAATGTCTATGCTGCTGAATTTATGCTAAGACATGTTCTGATAATTTGATTTTCCAATTAAGAAAAAGTTTGCTGGTCAACCTTAAAAATATGGTCCACTTGACCAGATTGACAATATTTCTCATTATAAATTAACAAATAAGTTTTCTGGTTATATGCTTTAGTTACACAAATATTTTGTATAATTGTATGGTATGCATATATTGAGAGGGTCTAAATGTTTTATATACTTAAGAAATATTAGGCAACAGGCATTTACAGATGGCAACGTGGCTAAATTAAAATATCACCTTATACAGTCAACTCATTTTTAACTTTTCTTTATTCATGTGCTGGAAACATGCATTTTTATTTTTGTTTCTCAAATTATCTTTTAAGATTAAATGAATTCATTTTTCTCTACCTGCAGAACTTGCCCTGCCATTAAGAGGGAGCAAGAAGAGAATATTCATATTTATTGACAGCCTATTATTGTTTGGCCTCTTGTATATATTATGTCATTTGTTTTGCCTAATAACCCTGGGGGAAAAAAGATATTCTCCCTGTGTAATAAAAATAGGTTTAGGCATGTTTAGTAAAACATGCCCTAGGTCACACAGCTAGTAAATTGTGGGCTAAGACAACTCTTTTATTCTTTATGATTTTTTATTGGCACACTGTAGCCTAAAATTCGAAAAGAACATATAATCTTATGTGCTACTAAAAATTTTAATCTGCCCTAACTAAGGTTTAAGTAACATTTGAATGAGCCAGATTGGGAGAGGCCATGACTCAGTTAGAGTCCAAGTGTCAGACTTGCAGTGTTGTTTGGAAAGATGGGTTTTTGAGATGGGCATCAGGCCAGAGACATGAGGCTTCAAGTAAATCTAAAATCTAGGAGATTATTTTTGTAGGGCAGAGGAGAGGCACAGGACATAGGTCTAAGATAAGCATATTAACCTTTCAACTGAGTGCAGCCTTGAAAAAATCTCTTCAGTAACAGAGAAAATAATGAATATATTCATACATAGTAGGCCATTGACAGGAGACCCAGGAATAGGATCAGTCATACATTATATTGGAATATGGCTAAAGTGTAATTAAATATTTAATACTAAACTAAACTCATATAGAACTGGGAAACAAGACCATCAAATTCTCAGTTGTTATCTCTGAAAGTGGCTTTTTTTTACTTGATAATTTGACTAGGGATAGAATTCTAGGTTCAAATATATATATATATATATATATATATATATGAAATGTGTATATATATAAATGTGTATATATATATATATATGAAATGTATACATATATATATATTTTCCAACTCGATATTTTGCTCAAGTGTTTCATTGCAAGTAGTATGCTGATGAAAAGTGTGATGCCAATCTTGTTCTTATTTTCCTGTAAGGAATCTTTCTTTTCCCTCTAGTAGTGTCAGGATTTTCCTTTTTATACTTGGTATTCTAAGATTTCAGCATCTTGTATACGTCTTTTTAATTTTGCATGGCATTCACTGACCCATTGTGTAGTTTCATGTGAAGAACATGCAGATTTGTTAATAGGTATACACGTGCCATGGTGGTTTGCTGCGCCCATCAACCTGTCATCTGCATTAGGTAATTCTCCTAATGCTATGCCTTCCCTAACCCCTGACCCCCTGACGGCCCTGGTACATGATGTTTCCCTCCTTGTGTCCAGGTGTTCTCATTGTTCAACTCTCACTTATGAGTGAGAACATGCGGTGTTTGGTTTTCTGTTCCTGTGTTAGTTTGCTGAGAATGATGGTTTACAGCTCCATCCATGTCCCTGCAGAGGGTATGAGCTCATCCTTTATTATGGCTGCGTAGGATTCCATGGAGCATTATGTGCCACATTTTCTTATCCAATCTATCATTGATAGGCATTTGGGTTGGGTCCAAGTCTTTGCTATTGTGAACTGTGCCACAGTAAGCATACATATGCATGTGTCTTTATAGTATAATGATTTATAATCCTTTGGGTATACACCCAGTAATGGGATTGCTGAGTCAAATGGTATTTCTGGTTCTAGATCCTTAAGGAATTGCCACACTGTCTTCCACAATAGTTTAACTAATTTACACTCCCACCAACTGTTTAAAAGTGTTCCTATTTCTCCACATTCTCTACAGCATCTGTCTTCTCCTGATTTTTTAATGATCACCATGCTAACTGGCATGAGATGGTATCTCACTGTGGTTTTGATTTGCATTTCTTTAATGACCAGTGACGATAAGCTTTTTTTCATGTTTCTTGTCTGCATAAATGCCTTCTTTTGAGAAGTGTCTGTTCATATTCTTCACTCACTTTTTGATGGGTTGTTTTTTTTTCTTGTAAATTTAAATTCTTTGTATATTCTGGATATTAGCCCTTTGTCAGATGGATAGATTGCAAAAATTTTCTCCCATTCTGTAGGTGGCCTGTTCACTCTAGTGATAGTTTCTTTTGCTGTACAGAAGCTCTTTAGTCTAATTAGATCCCATTTGTCTATTTTGGCTTTTGTTGCCATTGCTTTTGGTGTTTTTGTCATGAAAGTCTTTGCCCATGCCTATGTCCTTAATGGTATTGCCTAGGTAGGTTTCCTACATTCTTTCTAAATCTATTGAAGAGTGTTACGAGTGGTGGGGTACCTTGGTGACTGGTCTTTGGATATGAGTGCACCTCATTCCTTTGGGTGTCATCAGCTTTCAATACATTGCCCTATTTCTCTACAATAAGTGCTGTATTAATCTTTCCTTTACGGAGATAAATATTTCTATTTGTCTTATAGGAGGGAGAGGAGAGAGATAGTCAGGGGTTGACCTGTCTGGCTTTTCCCTTTGTGGAGATCCAGCTAATCATCCTGTCAATAGCTTCTGGGTACTCCTCCTGCTTCTGGATTTCATTCCCTCCAGGCATGGAGCATTTTTCTTGTTGGTCTCACCTCCCAGGTTAGAACTTTCCTAAGGAAATCGTGGACTATGACCTATTTCTTTTGTGCTCATATTTTTCAAAGACTGATTATTGTTTCTGTAGTTTTCACAATAGATATTTTTATTTATTTAAAAAGTGAATTTTCCTTATTTTTTATGAACTTAATGCAGGGGGAGGGATTATATTAAATGTTCATCATTTTAAAATTAGATGTCTGCCTTCTACCTTTCTTTCACTAATGTGTGTGTTTTGTATTCAGTCATATGGTCAATTACTCGCACATAAAATTGTATTCAGTCATATGGTCAATTACTCGCACATAAAATTATCTGAAAAAAACAAAAAATTAACTAGATTTCCCCCTCGTATTTACATCTATTCTTTAAAACTTACTCAGTCCTGATTTTTTCTGCCCTGTCCATTTTCATCCAAAACATACACATATACATCATACACTCAAGATAAGCATGCATATATCACAAGTATCTTTAATGACAGTTCGAAGATATAACTCTTCATTAAATGATAATGAAGAAACAATAAAGGTAAACTTAGAGGGTATAGTTGAGAGATAGTATTGAAACAATTGACTTTTAACCTTATTGGTCTTGACTATGGAACAGAGATGGGTGAATCATTCATTTAGATTTATTTATAGCTTGATAATATTTTCTCTTTTATTTTTTCTTTTGGTCTAAATATTCAGATTTAGAGGAAATATTATTTTCTTCAGCCCAAATAACAATCCTGAGAGGCAAATTTTTTTTTTCTTTTTTTTTTTTTGGGATGGAGTTTTCGTCTTGTCATCCAGGCTGGAGTACAGTGGTGTGATTGTGGCTCACTGCCACCTCCACCTCCTCGGTTTAAGCTAGGACCTCCTCGGTTTAAGCTAGGACCACAGGTGTGCACCACCATGCCTGGCTAATTTTTTATTTTTTGTAGAAACGGGGTTTCACCATGTTGGCCAAGCTGGTCTCAAACTTCTGACCTCAGTTGATCCAACTGCTTTGGCTTCCCAAAGTGCTGGGATTAAGAGCGTGAGCCACTGTGCCCAGCCTGCTTTTAAAAATATTAGTTTTAAGTTATTAATATAATGGACTTATTGAAATATATATATATTTTAACTGTATGTACTTGGCATGGTGAGTTTTATTGTGTTTAACTCTGTTGATTTGGTTTTACATTTTGTGCAATCATAAGTGTTGTTCAGTTCTTAAATATTTGCAGCAAATCAAATATCAGCTCTGTGTGTGCATATATTTTGAGTTTTTATTAAGTAGTGTTTGTATCATTGTACATCTTCTTATAGCTATTGCCTACATCCAAGTAGGCACCTTGTGTAGCTCCTTTTCTTTAGTCTCTCAAAATAATGAAAAGTGAAAACTTCTATCATTTGATTGATTTTTAAGTCTTTAAGTATATCACACTTTGGGCAAAATGCCTACTACTGATAAAGACAACAAAGTTTTTACAGATGTAAAATAAAAACCCGACAATACAGTATAATGGAGAACACACACAGAAAGTTCCTTTTGTAGTCCTAAAAAGCTTGGTATGCATAGAGGCGGGAACTTCAATGAGGTAGTGTGGAGGGAGTGGTGTGGAGGTGGTATGCAGTAAGTGTGGAAAGGTAGGTAGGAACCAGATCTTTCCTGGCCTTATAGGTTATAATAATGATATTAGATTTTTTTCTCAAGCCAATAAGAAATTTTAAAATAACTTTAAGGAAGGAAATGGCATGATTAGTGTATAGCTTTAAAAAGTCACTCTGCCTTCACTATGGGAAATACGTTGGGGGCAGGGGGTGCACAAATGCACAAAGGGAGAAGGATGTGCACTGAAACATGTACGTTTGTAGGCACAAAAGAAATATTTTGCAATATTGGCAGATCGACTAACTCTATTCTCTTTAGACTTCCTTTTGATATTTTCTGAAATTATCACCACCGACAAATATAGTTTTTAATAAAAATCAATAAAACAGTATTACAAACCCTAATATAATGTAGTACAATATAATATATAATACAATACAACATAATAGGTGCAATGGCTAAGGAAAGTTGAGATTAGGAAGGACACCTAATCTAGACTAAAAGAGAATAGCTTCCTAGAAAGTGAAAGATGAGTTAAATGCTGATAGCTGGATAGTTCAGTAGGACCAAGAAAGAGAATGGATCCTGAATCAAAGAAGAACATTTATGTAGATATCCTGATAAAACAGAAAATAGCTCATAGTACAAAGTATACCATTAACAGGGATGTGGCTGAAGAGGTAGGAAGATAAGATATTAGATATTATACTAAAAATCCAGAATTTATCCTGAAATGGTAAATGGTAATTGGAAGATTTTTTGCAAGACAGTGACATGATCAGATGCAAGAGGTGGGATAATGTATTGGATTAGAATAAGACAGGAAGCAGAAAGACCCCTTAGGCATTTGATTCATTTATTCAATAATAGTGGTACCAAATTCTTAGTATGTAACAGCTATTGAGCCAGGTATTGGGGACACAGTGGTGAACAAAGAAAGATGGTTACTGCTTTCTTCAAAAGTTTAAAATCTTGCACATCAATACAATAATCCAGAGAGGTAATCCAGTATTTGATCATTGTCTCCCTTTAAAAATTATATGTGTGTTACTTTACCAGAATTAAAAAATATAGATGAATAAGAAGAGTAGGAACAAAATCTGACATCATTTCAACCTCTAGGAAATATTAAATTTTATTGTATGTACATACTTCTAGATTTTTAAAAATATAATATGTGTATATATTATATCAATTATATGAATAAATCAGACTGTTCTCAATTGGTTTATAATCTAATTTCCTCATAACAACGCATGGTGATCTTTCCACAACCATAAATCAATTTATCCATATTATTTTTTTATGAGGGAATGATGTTCTATTGCATTTTTGGACATTTTGAGTAGGACTATTCTAAACAATGTTAGAGTGAATATACTTATAGGCAAGTTTTAAACTTCATTTAATTAGATTAAATTCTTAGAAGTGAAATCAAAGAAAATGCACATTTTAAAGGCCTTCGATAATGCCCCAAGCCATCCTTTATAATCTTTTTTCCGGCTTCTATACGATATTTCTTTAGGGCTTTTATTTTTAACCACATCGGCAACCCATACACAGTCTTCTTCATTAGTTCATTGCTGCACATTAAAATCATCTGGGGATCTTTAAAAATTATTGATGCCTGGCTCCCACCCTTAGATGTACCAATTTCATTTGTATGTGGTATAATCTGGGAATTAGAAGTTTTAGAAGTGCCTCAAGTGATTCTTACTTGCAGCAAAAATAGGAACCACTGTATTCTTTTATTTTCCCTGTTTACCACAGAAATTTACGTTCCATCCTAGATCTGTATCTCATCTTTTTTCACATGTGCTATCTTCGTATATGTAATCGTAATTTCACCTCTTCCAGTCTAAACTCTATGAATGTAATCAAAAACTCATATTTTGCATTTTTCCTGAGGTCCAGTTCCACTTTATTCATTGTCTGTAGGAAAGTGTGCACTAATGCTAAACAGAGCTAGCTCCCAAACTTGGTGTATCTAAAACTGAGTTAAGAGGCCTGCCTTACTCTTGATCAAGAGAAAACTAAACACGTTTTAAAAAACAGCAACACTTGTAAGAAAAGATATTTTCTACGTGTCAGTTGGTTGCAAACCCCTTCTTTTGATTTTTTCTCTAAAACATACTTTAAATCAGCTTTCTCTACCCCTTGCTATTACCATTCCCACAGCCTGTGCTCTCAGAGTAGTACCACTGTGACAATACTCATCTGAATATCTGTCTTGGGAGCACTGGCCTGTCAGGGTAGTTTGCCTGCAATCTCACTTTCATAAAGAAAGCACCTAGTGAATGAATACCAGTAAATATGATGTTAGGACTGAAATCAAGGTGGAATTAAAACATTTTTTAAAAAATACTTTAAGTTCTGGGGTACATGTGCAGATTGTGCAGGATTGTTACATAGGTATACACATGCCATGGTGGTTTGGTGCATCCATACCCCCGTCACCTACATTAGGTATTTCTCCTAATGCTATCCCTCTTCAATCCCCCCCACCCCCTGCTATCCCTCCCCTAGTCCTCCCCCACCCCACAACAGGTCCCAGTGTGTGATGTTCCCCTCCCTGTGTCCACATGTTCTCATTGTTCGACACCCACTTATGAGTGAGAACATGCGGTGTTTGGTTTCCTGTTCTTGTGTCAGTTTGCTGTGAATGATGGTTTCCAACTTCATCCATGTTCCTGCAAAGGACAGGAACTTATCCATTTTTTATGGCTGCATAGTATTCCATGGTGTATATGTGCCACATCTTCTTATCCAGTCTAGCATTGATGGGTATTTGGGTTGGTTCCAAGCCTTTGCTATTGTAAACAGTGCTGCAATTAACATGTGTGCATGTGTCTTTGTAATAGAACAATTTATAATCTTTTGGGTGTATACCCAGTAATGGGATTGATGGGTCAAATGGAATTTATATTTCTAGATCCTTGAGTAATCACCACACCATCTTCCACAATGGTTGAATTAATTTACACTCCCACCAACAGAGTAAAAGTGTTCCTATTTCTCCACATCCTCTCCAGCATCTGTTGTCTCCAGATTTTTTAGTGATTGCCATTCTAGCTGGCTTTGTGGTTCTGATTTGTACTTCTCTAATGATCAGTGATGATGAACATTTTTTCATATGTTTGTTGGCTGCATAAATGTCTTCTTTTGAAAAGTGTCTGTTCATATCCTTTACCCACTTTTTGTTGGGGTTGTTTTTTTCTTGTATATTTGTTTTAGTTCTTTGCAGATTCTGGATATTAGCCCTTTGTCAGATGGGTAGCTTGCAAAAATTTTTTCCCATTCTATTGGTTGCCGGTTCACTTTAATGAGTGTTTCTTTTGCTGTGCAGAAGCTCTGAAGTTTAATTGGATCCCATTTGTCTATTTTGGCTTTTGTTGCCATTGCTTTTGGTGTTTTAGTCATAATGTCCTTGCCTATGCCTAAGTCCTGAATGGTATTGCCTATGTTTTCTTCTAGGGTTTTTATGTTGTTAGGTCTTAGTTTAAATCTTTCATCCATCTTGAGTTAACTTTTGTATAAGGTGTAAGGAAGGGGTCCAGTTTCAGCTTTCTGTACATGGCTAGCCTGTTTTCCCAACACCATTTATTAAATAGGGAATCCTTTCCCCTTGCTTATTTTTGTCAGGTTTGTCAAAGATCAGATGGTTGTAGATGTGTGGTGTTACTTCTGATGCCTCTGTTCTGTTCCATTGCTCCTGAAGGAAGCACTAAACATGGAAAGAAACAACCAGTACCAGCCACTGCAAAAATGTACCAAATGGTAAAGACTATCGACACAATGAAAAAACTGCGTCAACTGATGGGCAAAAATACCAGCTAGTATCAAAATGGCAGGATCAAATTCACACATAACAATATTAATCTTAAATATAAATGGGCTAAATGCCCTAATCAAAAGACACAGACTGGCAAATTGGATAAAGAATCATGACCCACCAGTGTGCTGTATTCAGGAGACCCATCTCATGTGGAAAGACATATATAGACTCAAAGGGATGGAGGAAGATTTACCAAGCAAATGGAGAGCAAAACAAAAAAGCAGGGGTTGCAATCCTTGTCTCTGATAAAACAGACTTTAAACAAAGATCAAAAGAGATAAAGAAGGGCATTTCCTAATGGTAAAGGGATTAATGCAAGAAGAAGAGCTAATGATCCTAAATATATGTGCACCCAATACAGGAGCACCCAGATAAATAAAGCAAGTGCTTAATGACCTACAAAGAAACTTAGACTCCCACACAATAATAGTGGGAGACTTTAACACTCCACTGTCAATAGTAGACAGATCAATGAGACAGAAAATTAACAAGGAAATCCAGGACTTGAACTCAGATCTGAACCAAGTGTACCTAATAGACATCTACAGAACTCTCCACCCCAAATCCATAGAATATATATATTCTTCTCAACACCACATTGCACTTACTCTAAAATTGATCACATAATTGGAAGTAAATCATTTCTCAGCAAATGCAAAAGAATGGAAATCATAACAACCAGTCTCTCAGACCACAGTGCAATCAAATTAGAACTCAGGATTAAGAAACTCACTCAATAGTTTTCACATATGTAAGTAAGTGTGTGTGTGTGTGTGTGTGTGTGTGTGTGAGGATGTGGGATAATGTAGGAGAAGGGACAATGATCACTTCCAACTACTTGAAGATTGCCATGCTTGGACCAGGAACTCAGCCCAGGGTTGGAGAATGTTGAGATACATAGGGCCCATCCTGATTGATTTTAGGCTGCAAGGGTCACTTTGAGAATTAAGTGACCTAGTAATGGTAGAACAACTCTGAAGTTCCAGGAGAAAGAAGGCTAAAAAGCAAAACTATTTTATTTGTGTTTTAAATTTCTGAATTTTTAGAAAAATTTAACTTTCTCAGGCAACTCTACCATAATTTCAACCAAGGAGTCCTAACCAATCTAGAAATGAAGAGATTTATAAGCTACCAAATCTAAAATATGGAAGCAGCTAAGCTGAGATGACTGGGAAAAGTGAGGATCCTTTAATCTCTGACTGTTAGGGTGACTGTCATTGACATGCTGTAGAGAGTAGCTATAAACCATCACTTCTTGTTTCTTAGTTCTCAGACTATTGATCCATTCACCTAACTTTAAAGCTCCATTGAGCAGGGACTTTGATTATACAATTAATTATTCTCCAGTGGCTCTGAGAGTATGAGATACATGGCAGCCATACAAAAAAAATATTGAGTTAATAATTCTCATACTGGGGCCAAAAACCTTGTGACCCTAGTAGCAAAGTATTACTGTGTTCAAGTGTGTTACTTCTTTTAGAATTTTAGAAATGTAACAAGATATTTTTAATGAGATTTAAGAGATACTAATTTCTGTCTTTCAAGAGATATACTAATTTCCATTCTCTTCACAGAAGAGAAGTGTTCTGCCAAGCAGAGTCATTGCTTCATTTTCTGTCTTCCCTTAGTTCTTTCTTTTCTTTTCTTTCTTTCTTTTTTTTTTTTTTTAAGATGGAATCTCACTCTGTAGCCCAGGCTGGAGTGCAATGGTGCAATCTCGGCTCACTGCAATCGTGGCCTCCTGGGCTCAAGCTATTCTCCTGCCTCAGCCTCTCAAGTAGCTGGGATCACAGGCATGCACCACCAAGCCCAGCTAATTTTTATACTTTTAATAGAGATGGCGTTTCGCCATGTTGGCCAGGCTGGTCTCGAACTCCTGACCTCAGGTGATCTGCCTGCCTCAGCCTCCCAAAGTGCTGGGATTATAGATGTGAGCCACCATGCCTGGCCCAGCTCCTCTACCACATGTGGAACAATCCTATCTGCCTCTCCTCCTCTGCCTTCCTACCTGAAAAAAGAAATTAATCATTTCCCCTTTTAATCTCAGAACTCTGTATTGTACTGAAGCACAATGATATTTTTTAAAATTTCAGAGTTAAATTGATTCAAATTTAATCTTAGATTCAACTGACTATTTCAATTCCTTAATCATAAAAAAACCCAGTACTGTCCAATATTCAGAAAGTTTGGGTTCATTTTTTTCTTTCTTGTTTCTCAATAAAAGAAATGGGTAGTGGTAGTGATGTTGGCATTTGTTCTGAAAGATAAATGTGACAGAGACTCATTTCCTGCTACAGCAGCTCACACCTGAAATCCCAGCACTTTGGGAGGCTGAGGTGGGTGGATCACTTGAGCCCAGGAGTTTGAGATCAGTATGGGCAACACAGCAAGACCCCATCTCTTAAAAAAAAATTAGCCAGTCTCACAACTCGACCTCTAAACAAACAAACAAACAAACAAACAAACAAATTTCCCATTGAGTAATTCAGAAAGAGACACATCCAACCATTGTTGAACTCCTCTAAGGCGGGGATAGAGGACACACAGTTCATCAGGGCTGAGGAATGGAGAAGAATGGGAAAACAGATGAAGAAAGTCTGTGTTGACTTTTTCCATGCCCTCCCATGCATGTGTTTGTCCTGCATGTCAAATTATTTAAGAAATAGATTGTTTTTGTCTTAATTTTTTTTTCTTCCAACTTTAACCATTTCTTTAGCTTTTCTTTTTAGGCATGAAAACATTAAATAAGGTGATTCTTAATAAAAAATATTTTCCCTTTAAGTCTTTTTAGATGATAAAGAAACAGCATGTCTATTCCAACAGCCTGTTTAAGAGTTCTATTTTTAATAATTTGTGTTTCATACTTCCAGATATTCCACACATAGGGCAGGTCTTATTATCACTTGTGTATTTCTTTATAACCTTATTAAGCCCAAACAAAGTAAGAGTCACTAATAGGTAGGAAAACATGACTGTAGTAAACTAGGTGTTGAACAGGAAATTGTGGTTTCCAGAGATTAAAACAGTCTTGTTTGTGATCTTAGAGGAAACTCAAAAGGTGTTCACTTAGGTCCAGTTTTAAACATGCAGAACAACATATTTTAAAGTAGTATTTCTGGTAATTCTGCAACTACTTTGTAGTACCTCTACTGTACTAGGCATTGTATTAGATGGTATGAGGAATTAACGATGAGTAAGACAAAGTTTCCTTCTCAGAAGGGAATGCAATCTAAGTTAGCTTTTTTCTTTATCATAACCAAAATCATTTTATGACTTCCAAACATGGAGACATATGTGTGAAATATGGTCATATTTAAATAACCTTTTCAAGGTTCTGCAGTTCAAGTTCAATGAATTTAACATCACTTAACTTTATTTAATTTGGACACTTCTAGTATTAGAAAAATATCTTTTATGCTATCACCCTTTAATCCATTAAAATTTTTAAAGATTCACTTCTATCTCTCTTTTTAACAATGAGGTGTTACATAAAACTATAGTAAATAAATTCGAAAAAGAAAGCAAGTAAGGCTGAGTGCAGTGGCTCATGCCTGTAATCTTAGCATTTTAGGAAGCTGAGGCAGGTGGATCACTTGAGATCAGGAGTTCGAGACCGTGCCTGGCCAACATGGTGAAAACCCGACTCTACTAAAAATACAAAAAATTAGCTGGGTGTGGTGGCATGCACCAGTAATTCCGATTACTTGGGAGGCTGAGGCAGGACAATTGCTTGAACTTGGGAGGTGGAGGTTGCAGTGAGCTGATATGGCGCTACTGTACTGCACCACTGCACTCCAGCCTGGGTGACGGAGCAAGACTTTGTCTCAAAAGAAAAAAAAAAGGGAAAGCAAGCAAGTGCAAGTAAGACTTTGTATCTTTGACTAGATGTTGAACAGTGAATGTCTCCTCCCAGACAATTTAGATAATTTACATACCTTCCTTTTCTGGTTAGCCTTACAGATTAAAAAATGGTGGCCTTTTAAGTTTTAAGTTGAGCTACTTACCAAAAATACTTTAAGACTTGAAGACCGTCAATCTAGAAGTTAGAGATGTAATATTAAAATATGGCAGTAAACAGTCCAGCCTGTAAACTAGAACTAGATTGACTGAGTTCAAATCTCAGCTTAGGCATTTGCTAGTATGAGACTTAGGTTAAGTTACATAAGTCCTTGTATCTGAGTTCCTTATCTATAAAATGGAGATAACAATAATGTTTACTTTATAAGATTGTTGTGGGGATTAAATCAATAAACATACGTGAAGTGCTTGGAAAAGGGTATGGCCTAAGCAAACACTCCATAGAGTGTCACCTATTATTTTTACATGAGTGTGGGACCTGCTATCCAATGACATCAGTAGTCTCCAACTGTGACATAAAAAGATTGCATACAAATAAATGCTTAATAAATCATTCATTCATTCAAACAAGTATTTTTGAGAGCCTAAATCCTGTCTAGATTCCGGGGGATAGAGCCTAGGAGGACAAACTGAAGTTCTCAGTTTTAAGGGACTTTCATCTGAATGAAGCAAACTGACAATAAACAAGAGAAACAAACACACATATGAATATATTAAGCATTAATACCTACTTTGAAGAAAAATAAAGCAGGCTAAAGGGATGAAGGCTAGTAAGGAATAATAGTGGGCAAGCTGTTTTAGATGGAGGGATTTACACTCTTTTGAGGAGATATTTGAGCAGAGATGTGAATGAAATGAGAGCAAATGCTGGGAAAATCAACAGAAAAATAATTCTAGAAAGTGGAAACAACAAAATAAAGGCCAGGAGGCAGAAGTGAATTCAGGGGTTCGCGAGTAAACAGAAGGCCTGTCCTGGCATGAAGTAAGATCTAGTATTCAAAAATGAGGTAGAAGTAGTCAAATAATTTTGGATTAATAATAGATACATTTAATGAATCAACCAAAATGATAAGACATCATGCTGAAAGGAAGCTTAAGATACATTTGTAAACAAGACTATAGGAGGTGAAAAAAAGGCTCTCCTAACGGCAACTAGCACCCAACTCTCAATATGCATAAAGAGAAAACTAGAGAATCAGTACAAGTCAGCAGACAGTTCTTACAGGGAAAGATTACTTCTCTTCCCAAGGGGAACAGAAGGATTATTATTTTTTTCTTCCTGAAGCCAAATAATGGGAGTCCATCAGAGAATGTTTAGAGATTGCGTGCGAGTCTGTGGGAAGGAAGACTGGCAAGTGATTACTCAGCTGGCTGGATGGTAATCTACTAAACACACAGGTCCATCTGGAGCTGCTTTGGCAAAGCAGGAGCGAATGCCTCAGTGGAATGTGTATATGATACCCAAAGTTTAGGAGCCACCCGTGAATCCAAAACATCTGCTAATCTTAAGGTTTCTGAAGGAGAGGAACTTGCTGGAGTAGCTTATGGTAACAGAATAAGAGGGAACTGTGGTTTAGAGTTTGCTACTGAGAGAGGTTAAATTTCCTCTTTTATCCCCATCCTGGACTTCTGTGGCCCTTGGAGCATTTAGAAGATGGTCTCAGAGGTTATTGTGGCTATATGCAAAGCAGCATGGTGGTAAAGAAAGGAACAGGATAGCTGTTAGCGAGGAGACACTCCAGCTGGGGGAAGCAGTTAGGGGCATGGACTGGTGTCAGGGTCCAAAGTGGACATGATTGCTTTTCTCTGAGGGATTCCTCAATGAGTGAGGTGGCAAGGGTAAAGCTGAACACTGTCTATAGAAAACCAAGCACACCACCAGCACAGAGTTCTCAGTACCACAATCTGTTAGCAATAGACAAAACTGGACTGAACCAGAGAAAAACCCAGGACACTTTCCCACACAGACATACAACTGATTATGTAAGATGTCTACCACCCTTGTCTTTCCTCTCTGACCCCAAAATAAGAGGAGCTCAGCAGTGGGGGAGTGAGGATGGTTGTTTCAGAGTCAGACCTCCTTTCAACTTCTCTACTCCAAGCAGCAGTCTCATGGTTTGTGTAGAGGGGAAAGAAAGGAGATTATATTTATGTCAGTTTCACAACTGAAGTTTTAAATTGGACAAATAAACTTCAAATAACTGAAATTGATAGAAAGTTAGAAGATGTGCTAAGATTTCATTAAAGAGTATGAGAGCAAGATTTGACACATCATGATGGGAAGCCTTGATTGGAATTAAAAATGTAACTATTTTGTGTTTATACTCTTGTTGAGACATATTACTTGAATAACCAAACAATGAAACATAACGCTATAAGCCACACCAAATCTAAGGAGGAATCAAAATGCACTAATCTAAAATTATAATTTCATGGGACATTTTATTTAAATGTAAGATTTCATCTGGCTCCTAAGTTTTGAGATTCTGTCAATTGCTTCTTTGTTATAACAAAGTGAGTTGATCTTCCTTCCATCAGAAACCTATAATACAAACTCTTCAGGCCCTTGTCAGGAATGTGAACTCATATTATCTCCTATTCTGTTTCTAAAAAGTTCTTCTGAGAGAAGTAATATTTAAGAAAGTTCATCTAAGGAACATTGTACCCTTTGTCTAAATACTTTGAATTCTGCCTTTGGATCAAGCTAGATCAGTGGAAGTATATGTACCTGGCAACGAAAATATATCTCCTTTAAAAATCTGTCACCAACTTTAACCTCAAAGTTACATTTGCAAGCTTCTTTGAATTATTACAAGAAATAGTTTATAAAATTCTCTTCTGTTTGTTGGTAAAAGTATTGCTGATACTATTCGATGTGTTGCTCAGTGTGATCTCCATATAAGAAATTTCTCCATCAACTTAGTGACAGGAAAAATTCTCTCATGATTTGTTTCTTTCTTTTAAATAATGAAAATTGTGAAACTTCCTAAGTTTCCTTTGTTATTCTTCATATAAGTTCAAAGCCAAATTTGCAGCTCTATCAGAGCAAGTATCTTAAACAATATGTACAATATATTGCACTTCTATTTTTTCTTGAATTTCATCTTTATTTTATCAGTATATTTTACATTTTGGGGGAGTGTCTGTTTGTAAAGAAATAAGAGTATAGGTAAATAAATTTGCTTCATGTGCCAGGAAAAGTTGGTTCAGATAACTGAAAGTTGAGCTCCTAACATGAAATTATTCATCTTTGAGGTGTTTTTCAAAGACTACTTCCAAAAAAAACAAAAACAAAAACAAAAAACAAAAAGAGAATTAAAATGGCCACCAAAATGTAATTTTCATTCATTTATTAGTTTAATAACATTAACCAGTCTATATTGTATATTCTAATAAATAGAATAATAATAGGATTATTTTAACAGGGTTACTATCAATTAATTCTAAAAACCCTATCTCTGTTTTTTATTTTATGTATCGTTATATGTAGAAAAGCTTAGCAGATCCTCACATCGATGCCCAGGAAAATTATCCCCAGCATTGTAAAGACACTTATGTCAGTTATAGAACATCTTATAGAAGAATAGGGAAAATAGGTAATATTTTGGGTAAGCATGTAGCACAAGGTAAAGGAGAGTCAGTGACAGAGTAGTGACAGCTTGTCTCCACATACTAATTGATTATATTGATCCTCTTTGTTTTCTCAGCTTAAGCGAATTAAAGTGCATGGGTACTTTCAAAACAACACATGATAAAAGGGAATGGATTCACAAATGACAATAGCTGTGTTTATCTGACAACTAGTTAATTCACTAGTTTAATGACATTGGCCAGTCATAATGTACATCCCAATAAACTGACCAATAAAAGGATTGCCTTAGCATTATGGAACTATAATCCAAGTATAAGTTTAAGGGCCTCTAAGTATTAATCAGATTATTATACATAGGCATTCATGTATTATCAGATATGAAAGAACTTTGTACAAGCTAGGGGATAGTCAAACAATGATAAAAATCATCCATGACTAGCCACCTAGGCACTGTACATCTGTAGTTTAAGGGCACAAGATACCTCATTGCTTTGACATTGCTAAGTGTAAAAAGGACTGTGCAATAATTTGTTGGCTGATAGAAATGCATTTGGTCACATTGCTATTTTACTTGTTATGAAATGTGAGATATCTGCTGTGGATTTCTAAAAGACTCAAGTCCACAAATGTATTTCTACTGACTCTGTTCCTGTCATTGCACAGAATGGCACAGGGAACACAGACCAACACACAAAAAGAAGAGTAACTCTTTGAAAACATTTTTTTTCACACCGTACTTTAGGACAAAAGTATTGCAGAATAAAATTTATGGTTTTAGAAAAAAGAAATTTGAATAAAAGACAAACTTTTGCTTCTTTGAACTTTTGGAAGACAAAATTATCAGGATCCAATGTTTCATTCCTTTTTTCCCTGCCATTCAAATTTCTACTAAAGTGTAAGATACATCATGAAATTTGATAACATGCACTGCAATGCTCATTGAGCAGACTGAATAAAGTCCATTAATATAGCAAGGAGGACATACTTTTAATATCTTTATTCTGATATCCACTTATTCTTTATTTACATATGCTTAATCTCTTAATTTTCTACAAACTGTAGCTTATAGTCACAGAGTTTTAAAAAAATTTTTGAGAGCCCTCTCATTTTCTGCATCTACAATTCTAGGTTATACATAAACCTATGTATACAGGTCCGTGGGGCTATATAAAGAATTTATTTGAATTTGAAATCCAGATTTTGTGAAAGAATAAAACATCTTGAGATTTTGTTAAAATAAGTCTGGCAAGTCTTGGCCCAAAGTTACACTGAGAGGGAATCTTCAAAGGAATTCCTTTGAAGGCTAGAGTATAATCAATATTTTCATAGAATGTGAGTATAAAGTATAATATAGTATTATTAAACCATATTAACGTTTCATTGGCAGAGATTTCAGTTTGTTAAATGCTGTTAATCTCATAACCCATAATCCCTGCCTTTTTATTGCTATTACTGTTATTGTTGCCTCTTTATTTTTGGTTAAATTACAATTTTTAAATGAGTATATGGAAACCCGATACTATATATTGAATGACGTTAAGTAAATAAATATCCCTGCTATTCATCGAGGTAAGTGATCTAGTGGCCAGAATAAAAAGGATATGTGTTGCTAGTCCCTAGAACAGTATGCCCCTGCAGAGAAGCTTCTTGGGTTAATTCTAGTGAGTGAATCCAATTCTTGGCAGTCTGATCCCACACATTATATAAATTCCAACTCCTGCATCTGTTTAGGTGAGCCATTGGCTAAATAGATGTGTAGTGAAATTAAACAGTATTTATTTGTTTTTTAAATGGTGATTTTTAGGACTGGTTATGCCCCTTCTTTTTCTACCCCTTTCCTTGTACCCCATCCCCTACTCATCCTTCCCATGCATAATTTTGAGAGCCCCTGCATGCTAGGAACAGAGTTTCAATCTGTTAAGAATTCACAACCTTGTGGAGTTGAGACACAATAAATAAAAAATTCTAGTATAACGAGGTAAATATGACACCATCAAAGCACAGAGGAGAAACACCTACTCTTGTTTGTGAGGATTAGGGGAAGCAATTTAGAGATTATACCTAACACAAACACACAGATGTTTGCATAGTATGTGGTCATGCATTTAAAAAAAATGTTATTTACGCCCCAGAAATAAGACAGTAGTGACTCAGTGTGAGCTGATATACCTGTCTTCAGCATAATGAAAGAAATATAATGTCTCAAGTGTGGGTTGATATTTGCAAACTACCCGATTTTTCTAAAAGAATAATGCCACATAATTTAAAAATATTAATGCTTTTCTAATTTCTAATGTATTTTCAATGGCTAGCATAGTTAAGACCAAAGGGAAACTTTCATTATGTACATAATAGAGTGGAAAATGTCTCAGGTTTGTTTAAAAAATATAAATGTCAGTCCTGGATTGGCAGTTTAATAACTTTTTTGTTTTTGACCAAGTCATTTAACTTAATTAAATCTCAGTTTCTTCTCTGGAAACAAGAGAAGGTCAAGTAAGATAGTTTTAAAATTTCTTTCCAAATGTGTACATCTGACTTTTCTAAAAATGTGGTTTACACTAATACTTACAAGAAATTATCTTAATAGTTTTAAAGTTCCCACTCCTAGGAAGTGCTTATAAATTATTTTTTGCTCTTGCTCCCTGTAAAATTTGTCCTTGTTCTACTAGTCACATATAGTCCCCACCACACTAGCCAAGACTCGTCAGACTGGTTCTGTTGAGATCATCAGTGACTTATTTCTTCACTTTAATTCAACCCACAAAGTCACTGATGGAGCTGGATGCACACACTTGGATGTAGACCTCAGTCTTCACAGGACTCTTCATTGCTGGTCAGCAATGTATCGGTGAGTTTCCTTTTTCTTTCTTGAAGTCTTAAGGTAACTTTTGGTTTAAAACAGCATGAGTCACACCAAGGAATCTGTAGATCTTCAATTTATTATTATTATTTTTTAAATAGAGAAACATACTTGTGAGATTTCACATAAAATTATATCAAGAAAAAGATTTCTATTCTTTTCTCTATTAGTGTTTCCTGTCCTCTCGTGTTGTATTTGACAGGGTTTTTCTGTATACTTTTAGAAGGGTTCCACACAATGTAAAGGCACATGGTGTTTGACAGTTGTCTTTTAGTTAGTTAGCTTGCCTATATGTTTCAAGAAAGATATAACATATTTTTAGCTTGGGCTTTGTTTGTCTTATTGAGAAATACTTTTATTTTGTAAGGTGTATATGAAAAAAGTCTGAAATCATGAAGACCAAAACTATGTTTATTTCTGGAAGTAGTTTAAAATTTAAAAGTTGTAGATGTTTTGAAAGAACCAGAAACAACTGAATAAAGTAATATGATTAATTTATTACAGCCTGATTTAAAAAATAAATCCACTGATATACCTGGCCATAGTAAACTTCTCCAATATGTAAATCATGATCATTTTGAGGTTGTTTTCTTTCAAAGTTAAAAATTGACCAGTAACAACGTTTTAGGGTAGTAATTTTGTCTTTGAAAATAATTTTGTCTTCTGATTCAAATTTATTTTCTCTGATTCACATATTGGCATATAATTTTTTACTAGTTTTTACTTTGAGAAGAGAACATTTTCAAATGTTAAACTCTGAATGAAATCTGTGGTCTTCATTTAACATAGAAAAACAGGTTCTGTCATCAGTTGAAAGTTCTACATCCTTGTTATGAGAAACTTAATACACTTCTGTACATGTCCATGAAGCAACTGAAAGCTTCAGATACTAAAAATTTGTCAGACTTCTCAAGGCTCCCTGTTTTTTGCAGGTATTTCTTTATAACCAATGATGGTCTGGTATCCTATTCTCTTTTTCTCATTTCTTTAAGAATACTATAGAAAACAGTGCTTCAAGAAAGCTTCCAATAAACTTAACATACTAAATAGATTCCAAGCCTTATCTATGGTAAATGTGAGTGAGTTGGAATTTGGTTTTAAATGTGTAGAGGAGGTATAATGTGGGAATACTGGAGTGAATTTTTCTGAATGTAGTCTCTAATTTGACAAAAGATGTGCCTATTTTTAAAAATCCTACTGCAGAATAAATGCAAGTAATCTCTTAAGGAAAAAGCCAAAAACCAAAACCAACCAACCAACACACAAAAAATCTTCCTGATCTGAAGATTGTATAAAAGATGAAGCACATCTATGTTTGAGTGAGTCTAGATGAGAGAAAATGTTAACAGCATGTACTAAAGCAGAAAAAAATTAAGTTTATTATTCACATTTGCTGTTGTAAATGTGCCAACCGGAGTGTTTTCCAGAAAGAGCGATAACTGAAATCCTAGGATATAAGTAGACAATTTCTTTTTAAGGTCATTGGTGTATAACACAGAAAGAATATAAGAAACAGGTGGGGAATTTTATTAAAAATCATGCTTCTTCCTTTTCAGTCAGATTTCTGATAGCCTTCTCCCTGACTCTACCTGAATAAGAATTCGTGTTTTTTAGAATTTAAGGGCAGGAAAAAATTTAGATTGGGTAAACATTATTCTTCTTGTACTGTCATTTTCTCTAGACTCTTATTTTGGACTATTTGAGCATGAAGAGATCAACACATGAATTTTATAAACACATGACAGAAAGTTCAAGAAAATTTTATCAGGCAAAGTTTATAGAAAAGAGATTTGGGAAAAGAAGAATGTATTCATTAAACATACTTATTGGTGATAGAAGCGTATGCTAACTATATTTATCAGCAACCACTGAGAAGAATGAAAAGTAAGCAGACTGAACTTTAGGCATCAACATTCACACACGTTTAGATGGATGAAGGTGAAATGAGTAATTCAAAGTAATATTCAAATGAGACAAAATGGACAACTTTAATTTTTACTTAATAGGGTAAGCACTGTCTCTCAAAGTGTGATCCATAGATCCCTACATTACAGTGCTCATTAAAAATAGAAAATCCAGCTCTCATCCCAGAAATTCTAATAAATCTCTGATTGAGACATAGGAATCATATTTTAAAAATTTACACAATGTAATTCTTATTTACCCTAAAGTTTGACAAGCACTAATAGTGTAAAGACATTAAAAAAGAAAAAGAAACGTGTAAGGCTGAAAGAAATTAAACCATTAATGAAATAAGCCAGTTGTTAAAAGAAGTAGTTCTTTGTTTTGTTAAATTGGTGTAATTATATCTTAATGGGAGCTGCTCTCTCCCAGTCACCTTTCCCTTCAAGGGAGAAGAGTACTCATTTATGCAACCTGGTGATGATTAAGGAAGAGAGGATCATTTCAGGAGGGATAGGAAACTGAAGGGAGAATAGGCATTTTTTGGGTAGTTTATGTCTGATAAGGAGGATGACTTTATTTGGATCATAAACATCTATTTGTTTACAGAAAAAACCTTGATATAAAATTAATCCATCAGTGTCACCCTGTGACACTACTCAGTAGGGATATTGAAGGGACATTCCTTTGAGTCTTAGGCCCAGAGTTGCTATATTATTGTGCTAAGCATTTAACATGTGCTCACACTTCTCCTTCAACTAGAATCAGCCCTGATCCATACAACGACATTTAGTTAGTTTTCGCAGCATACTAAGTCCTGTGTGGAAGAAAACTATCTGTTGAACACCTACTGTATATTGTGTATTTTGTTAAATGCGATTTTAAAATTTTGATAACCCTCTGAGAAGTGGTTATTGCTTTTATTTCTTTTAAAAGATGAAGTGCCTGTAACTCAGATTGCCTAGGCTGTTAGTAATTGTTGAGTCTAGAATCTAATCCTGATCTTTCTGGTTTTAAAATCTATCCTTTTTTTCCCTGTAACATATTGTCTACCATGTGTAGGAAGCTAAAAGTAGAATCTTTGGAAAGTTTGCAGAGAAAATAGATGGTAACAGAGAAATAGAAAACAAACCCACACATATCCACACATGGAGAAAATGTAGGTGCATAGATTTAAAAAAACAAGAAGATGTAAAGATTAATATAAAATCATGCACATTCTAAAAAGAAGTGTGGGGATATAATTTGACTTTCATTTGTAAGTTTTAAAAACATTTTAAAAAATGCACTTCCTGCCCTTATACAACCTACTTTGCATTTAAACAAAATAAGCAGTGACCTAACTTTTCTGTACTGTCTGAAGGGTCATCAGATTATAGCACTTTAACTACATAGTCTCTGTTTTCTAAAAAGGATTACATTTGCTGTATTATGAAAATCATGTTTATCTTAGAGCAACATTTCATGGAACCAATTCATTGGTCTGAAGTAACTGTCTGCTTAATGGATCTTTGTTATTCTGTCATTGTTGCCTGCTTTCCTCCAAAAATATGTCATTGCTTAAATGACATAAAGAGAAAGTAAATAGAAACAGTCCAGAAAAATATGAAAAATAGCAGTGTCATGTGCTTCCATATCAGCACTGAGATTTATAAGCATGCCTGATGGCTTTAGTGCTTGTGAATGAGGTACACTGAACAGCTGTGAAGCAGGTATTCTGGAAGAGCAGGTGGCGAAATGGGTTCCCTGGCTTGTTTTATGGCTCTATCAGGGTTAGAGTTTAGAGAAATTCTTTAAGTGCATTCCTTTGGATCCACTCTCATTGAAGATAATGGATGAGAATCGTGAAGAATACTTTCAGACTTTCAGGCTTTAACAGGTTTGAAATGACTGGATTAAAAGGAAGGAAGGTTTTAAGAGGTCGAGAAAGAAAAATGGCTGCAGAAACACCTAGTCATGCCAGAACCTGTAAGCCCAACCTTCTTCTCCTGGGTACACATAGCCTGTGTGATTGGGCAATTTCTGAGATTTTTAGAATAGTAATTCTAAGATGATAGAACTAATCTTAGGGGGATCCAAAGTACTATGCAGGCATATTTAAATTCTATCTTGCAACCTTTCATCTGGAGATGTCAGATGGTATCTCTGTTTTGAAGCTTCGAAAGCAGACGCAGAGGGATTTAACACTTCGTTTAAAGTTGAACTGTGAGTCAGTGCAGGACAAAATAATAATTGCTATCTTTAGTTTCATGTGTACTAACTGCCAACTACTGTCCTAAAACATCATGTGCATTTAAACTTCATATCAACCTATGGTTATGTTATTACACTTATTTTACAGATGAGAAAAACGAGGCTCAGACAGGTAATAGTTTTTTGCCCAGGGGTAATAAAAGGCAGAACTGATGGTTAGCCCAGGTCTATCTGATTTCAAAGCCTATGCTTTTAATCACAATGCTATCCATCCTCACAATGTCTCCTTCGTCTACCTACATGGTTCTTTTACTACTTTGATTTAACTGACTTACTGTGTTAAAAGATAAAAAAATTTATATTTTCAAGAAACTTTGTTATGGATTAACTTTGAAGTAGACCTTTAAGGCCAGTGGATAGGAAGCATTGCTGCATGCGTTCTCTAAAGGAAGGGAATAAAATGCTCAAAGATGAGATAATTTGCATGTGGCCACAGGAATGGGTGAGTCAGTCAGTACCAGAGATAGAGTCTGTCCTTCCAGTTCACCTGTATACTGAAGTCAATATAGTCAAATAGAAGAGTTAAATTAACACCGGTGACTACATAACCCAAGAAATATTGTTATTGTTGTTATTATTACCATTTAAGCTTATATGAAAATATAGGGCCCATTTAAAAGTAGTCACTTCACATTAAATCTTGTCAGGTCACATTTAGTAAAATTTAGGGAAGGTACATATAGTAAAAAAACTTCTTTGATATAAATATGAGATTACACAAATATGAGATATGACATAAATATGCTACACATATAATTTCAACGTATACTTTCTCATTTGATACTTGACAGCCCTGAGAATCAGATAATTTTAATATCACTGTGAATTTACAGCTTGGGAAACCAAAAATTAGGAAGACTGAGACTTTTAAAACTTTGCGTAAGTGACTGGTAGAGCTGGAATCTGAGCACACATGTTCTCGCTTCAGCCCTGCGCTTTCTAGTTCTTCCTGCTGATTCTGCCAGCTCATGATTCTGGGATCAGAAGTACTCCCTTGGCGAAGCACAGTTAACTTTCCTTGGCTTTCAAAAAATTACTTAATTTTAGTGTCTCAACTTTCCTAATGAAGAAAATACCAAAGATAATAAATGAATACTTTAAAAATATTTCAAACCAATCTTTTAATTATATAGTACATTCAAGTCATTAGGCATTTGGGCATACATCATTTGATTCAACAATAAAGCTGTATTTGGCCTTTTAAAAACAGGGTACTGAATGCTTGTACTAAACTGTACGACAATTGGCAGCTGCCTGACTCAAATCTCAAAGCTGGATGGGTCAGAAGATGAATGCTTTTTAAAGTTTTCTTTACTAGTTGAATCCCTTTTGCACTGAAAGCTTAATATGGACCCTTGATATTTGGAGCAGAATTGCTGCGGTTGGAGTGGGTTTGAGGCTAAAAGCTCCCTCTACCTTCCCTTCTTTTATTCCCTTAGGCATATGTGAGGCATCTGGGTGGATTTTTCAACCCACTTTAAAATTAATTTTTTATTATGAAAGAGGAAATAATGACAGCCAACTTTTGTGGGGTATTTACTCTGTGCTTGGCATGGTGCCAACTGCCTTGTAAGTATTATTTTACTTTAGAAGAATCATTTGAGTTAGGTCCTATTATTATCTTCATTTGTGTGTGGGGGAAACGTAGATTTAGAGAGGATGAGTAACTTTCTGAGAGCCACCTAACTAGTAAGAGGTAGTTAGGACTAACCCCAAGCTGTTTGATGCCTAAGCCCAGGTCTTTATCCACTAAACAAGAAAATGGAAGTCATTTGCTTAAAGTCATAGAGCTTGTTACAAGGGGACTCTTGACTGGAACGTTGCTCTTCTGATATATTAGTATTATAATTATCAATTGTATCTCAAAATTATGCTGCTAGAGAAAATTAAGTTAAAACAGTTTACTGTCTTTCACATATACAGAATTTGCAAGAGAATTAGTAAATATGTTTCTTCATGTCATTTTTTTCCCAAAGATCATTACGTGAAAATGGCAATTTACCTTGATTGCAGCAATCTGTTTGCATATTATAATAGTATCAGATTTAGCTATGAGTGACATGAAACCCAGAGTAACAGAGGATTCCATAACACGGAATTTTATTCTGTTTAATGTGAAAGAATTCTGAGGTAGGCAAGTAAGAGCTAATAGGGAGGTTCGCAAAATAATTAGGAATCTAGGCTCCTACTATTGTGCTGTCCTACCAGCCTGATCATGTGTCTTACAAATCCTGGTCTATTGTGGCAATCTGTGCTTCAAGTAGCACATATGTATTCTAAATATGAAATGCACATTAGGATTCTAGCCACCAAAATAGAGACGCCGTTGGAAAGAGTGTATTCATATGCTGACTCTTATAAACAAGGGACACTATTCTATTTTTCCGGTGGCCATGTGGCTAACCAAAGATCAAGGTTTCTGTTATTAGGACAAAAAGAATAAATATTTGGGATAGGTGTCTAGGAGTTTCTAGTATAGCTGTATTAAGTTTGAATGATAAGAGGTATAGCCTATTTTGATGAACATAGGCTGGTGGATATATAGTTCTGAAGTGTAGGCAAGTGAGCTGAACTGCAGTTATAGATTTGGTGGTCATCAGTATATAGATATAAATTAAAACCATGGACATTGGTAACTAAAAGTATTAAATCTTTTGGGTAAAATAATGCTTTTCTTAAAATTTTTATGATATTAATTTGTACAACTTACTTTATTTTAATATGAACTTGAGTTTATTTCACTGTTATTATTAAATGACAGTATAATAGAATATAATTAAGTTAAAGTGAGTATATAATGATAAATTTCATAAATCTTGTGTACCATTCAAAAATTAAAACTTAATTCTGACATATATTTCAGGTTGGTAATTGGGTCAGAAAATTCTTTAATCAAGAAACTCACTTTTCTTGATTAAACATTAATAGGGTCTACACATTTTTCAATTTATCTTCATTGCTAAATTAATTCAGATAGAATTTTGTTACATGTAAAAATTTCTAGATTGTCTAAGGAATTCTTTGTTTATGGTTTAGAGTGCTTGCTAAGGAAACAGCAACCCAGAGGACACAACAAGGTGTTAGCATGTGGTCCAACTTTCACATTCAGGCACATTTTAATCAGGGTCTAGAGACTTTTAAAAATTGGTGTGTAATAGTTATACATATTTTGGGGGTACCTGTGATATTCTGATGCTTATATGCAATGTGTAATGATCAAATCAGGGTAACTGGGGTGTCTGTCACCTGAAACATTTATCTTTTCTTGTGTTGGAAATATTACAGCTCCCTTCTAGCTGTTTTTAGATACACAATACTAGAATACTGTACTGAATACTAGAACTTATTTCTTCTACCTATACTTTTGTACCCCTTAACCAACTTCTCAGTGCAAGTAATAAAGTATTGTTTGTAAAGTATGATTTTCAAAGTCTGACTTTCTCATAGGTATGGTACTTAGATAGTTCCAAATAACTCGTAGTCTTTTAGTTTGACTGCAAATTATTTCAAATTATCTGAAATTACAGTCAACAGAAAAATGAGGCCTTTGAAAAATTACCTTAAGTCTGATTGTTTAATAAAAGCTAAATTTTAAATAGAATATTAAACATTTTTGGGTTACTTGAGGCATGGAACATTAGCTTGGATGGAAATTAAAGAACATTTAGATCAATTTAAATTTCCTTTGATGTTTTTAACATGTGAAGAAAAGGAGAGCACACAACATTATACGAGTTGGGGCTCAGGGGATGCTGGAACTCGTGTGATACGGAATATGCTCTCAGGTTTCTCATCTGTTTGAACTAACACTAAGACATAGGTCCCTGGTCTTCCAGTTTAGAGCTACTTCCATTGTATCATGCAAGCTTTCTTGGAGTCATCTAGACAGTGTCAAGAGGAAGATTTGGTAGGAAGACAGCTAAACCTAAAATGCAATAAAAAAAAAAAAGAACACCCATTAAAAAAAAAAGTTTCTGAAAGTCTCAAGCTATGTATTAGCAGCCACAAGAGTGTCTCTAGCTCAGGTTTCTCAATCATTTTTCTTCTGATACACTTGCCATGACATCAGCACACTGTCTGTTAATTCTTATTTTTATTTCATACTTTGAAGTGTGTACAATTCCTGATGACTGGCTGCCGTGGCATCCCTCGTTAACTGCTGTGGGATATTGTTGCTTATAAAGTTGCTGACTCAGATAATGTCAATTTATTATCTTGAACTAGAAAGAGTCTGAGGATTAGTGGGATGAAAACTTAGTTTGTATGTCTATAAACTAAGAGCTTAGTTTATAAGTCTATAAACCCATAGCTAATTACTCAATAATATATTTATTTATTTTCTTTTTTGCAACCCATCTATCTGCATGTAGTTGCAGACTTCTAGAGATCAGGCAAAGTGTCAACTTAAATATCAGTTTGCAGTTACCTGTGCTGTACCATATCTAGTTGGGAACTTAATAAAGACCTTGATGATAACTGCAATGGAAGTCAGAGACATTCCTTACTGTCGAGTTGCCACTAATATTTATACAGTACATCTATCTAACAAAGTCTGTTGATATCATTTGCAATCTTCACAACCTCCTTTTAAAGGTAGGGGGAAAGATACTGTCACATAAGTTTTATGGTTGGTTAAATAGAAATAGTTAAACTCTGGGTTTTGTTATTTGCTTAAAGTCATAGAGCTTGTTATAAGGAGACCCTTGCCTGGGACCTTGGTCTTCTGTTATGTTGCTTATATCATTTAGTAATCACTTAATAGTTAGCAAGTAGTAGGATTTTTTTTGCCATTCACAATATTTACTAAGAACTTGCTGCTGTACTAAGTAATATTACATCTTTTAGACGTCCAGTTTTATGCCTAGTATTTCAAGAATACTTAGATAATTTTTATAATGTGAAAATATCTTCTAGATCCATTTCTGTATAATTAGGGAAATATCAGGTATTTAAAAATTATCGTAGTGCTTGGTATCTGAATTATTTCATAGACCCCTTACCCTCAGTCCCCACAAAATATTGCTTTTACTGAATAGCAACTGATGCCTTTTCCAGTATTGAAGAACATACTAAGAGTATTATAAAACTGAATTTTTTTTTGCAAAGAATATTTTAGAGAATATAGTTCATTACATTACACGGAATTCTTCTTATGACAACCTAAAACAATTTTATTGCTGCTGAATGAAGTTGCTGTTTTTATTTATGGGTATATAAAGAATCTTCTTGAGCAAGACTTGCTGATTTTTTTTTATTTTGTTTGGTTTTGAGTGTGGTGCTAGAAAGTCACCAATTTTGTGGCCTTATGTAAGGAAATGTCTAAATGAGAATTATATACAGTTTAGTACTATTCCATTTTGTATTTGTTACTTGTGTTTTGCCTTCTTTTTGTATTTATGCATTTAATACCACATACACATACTATATTTATCAGTTAGCTACATATATACATACATAGTATATATACATATATATTGTGTGTGTATATATGCATCTGTATATGTATGTCTTTATAAACCACCTTAAATTAGCCTGGTACAGGTGGGATATACATGTAAACATTTATAATTGAAACAATTAATTGACTATCATTTAGGTATTGTAAAAAGGAAATGGAAATAATTTTCTGGTAATTAGACTACCACCTTGTTATAATTGTGACTTCTTTATGAGAACTAGCCATAATTATTATGGTAGGGAATGAAAACATTATAATTCAGCTCATGGGCCTGGCTGATGCTATTAGATACTTATAGATGTGTTTTATCTATCAGTGGATAGGTCAGAAATATGTTATTTGTAATTTTATATGGAGTAATTTGCTTGTATTTCTTATTTAAAAAAACAATAAAAATATATAATCTATGCACATATATACAATATTCTGTTTTATTTCTAATGTGTATATTTTTATAGTCTTGTTCTAGAAAACATGAGAAGAATTAAAGATATCACCAATGCCTACTGGCATGGGGTTTCCACAAAGTAAAACATATCTCAAATAGTTTTGTTGATAGGATAAGCGGGCCAGTCCCATGAGCTAAGCTACTGTCAAATACATAACAAATGCCAAATGTTTATTAATTGATGTTTTAAATCTTAAGCACTCATTTAGAAAATGTGCAGTAGTGTAAGGTGCTATGCTGTTACTTCATTGTGGTTATCTTTCTTTATGTATTTGTTTTGATATTGTAACATACAGACATTTAATGACGCCAAATAATATGTGTCACTTGAAATTGATATCATTTAGGTATGATATCCTAATTTGCATTTGTCACTTTCTGTCCTATGATAAAACTTTTACAGTAGATAGAATACACAGTTGGAAAATAATGTATTTTAAATACAGTTTAAAGAGAAATATTAATGACAAAGATTGATCAAAATGTGTTTTTGGAAATTGGGCTTTACTTAAATAGCAATTATTCTTCACAATGACTGAATTGCATTCCTTGTGTGCAGTATTCCAAGTTATTTTCTAGGTCTAAGAGAAGGATCTGCCAATATTGTGGTATTGATAAATGATCAGTTCATTTTGGTTTAGTTGACTTCATTTCAATTTCTTCTGTGAACTTTTCTTGAGCATGAGTTCAGAGAATACAGACAGAAATAGGGCTCAGACTTTATTCCCAGGCAGCTCAAAATGTATACTTCAACATGATGCACTTTGACTAGAATGCATGAATACACTTGACTAGAGTACAAGGGATTTTTGAACTTGCTCTTGAATATATACAGACTTTTATGATGCCAGCAAAGAATAGACTCTAAGTTACTCCATAAAAAAGGCAGCAGGAACAAAGGCAAGGAGCTCAGGAGGAAGACGGGAAATGTTAGGTTAAGGAAGGCAGATGTAGATTTTAGGTAGTCTAAGCCATTGTCTGTATCACGTCTAGAAAGACAGCTTACTGTAATGGAGTGGATTTATAGACGGGATACAAAAGAGAAACCTGTTGACAAGATATAGGACAAGTTTTAGTGAGAATTGCCAGACTGGAGACAGACTACATTAGATTTGCCATGAGGGTGAGACTCAAAAATGCAAAGATCATTATAGCTTCCCAGCACAGTTAACATTGACTTGGAGTTAATTGCTAAAGTCAGCATCAATAAACTATGGCCCAAGGACCAAATCTGACTCATCACTTGTTTTTATATGGTGCTGGAGCTAAAAATGATATTAATATGTTAAAATTGTTGAAAACAAATAAAAAATACTTCATAAAAGAGGTATCATAGGAAATTAAGTATTATAAGAAATTTCAATGCACAGAAATAATGTTTTATTGGAACAAAATCATGCTCATTAGTTTATGTATCGTCTATAGCTGCTTTTGTACCTCAGTGGCAGAGTTGAGTTGTAGCCACTTAGAATCTATAGCCCAGACAACCTAAAGTGGTCGTCATCTGGATCTTTACAGAAAAGCTTGCTGAATTCTGGCTTACTACCTGATAATAATGTTTCAGAGCTACTAACTTTATAAATATTGTGAAGACATTTGTTTAAAACATCTCAGCTGAACTGAGCTGGTGAGACACGGGTACTGAGAACATTAGTGTTGGTTACCATTAGGAAGAATAAGCACAGTTCAAGACCCACTATTGGTCAGTACTTGGTGGTGGTGTGAAGAGGCTTGTTCTGGTAAATTTTTCTTTGAAACACGGAGCCTCCACTTGTCATTTTCCAGTGCTTGCCATTAGCTTTATTTGCATTAGTACTCGTTTTTCCCTTGTCTTTTTGTTGTTGCTGTTGCTTTTCTTTTTTAGCACTCTTCTAAAAACGACACATTAATAAGTGATAATAATAATGCAGCTCTAAACATATTCGTTGTTTTCTGGCAATTTGGGGCTAAGAAAACAAAAGCATACCTTAACTGCTATATTCATTTGACTTGTCACTAATTATGCATGTCCTTGGATTGAAAAAAAATCATAGAAAGAAAGCACTTTGATATTACTAAAGCTATTAGAATTCAATCAGTATATCTGAAAGTGATTTTAGGTGAAGAGGTGCACATAAGTTTCAACAGACGAAAATAATGACTAGACAAGTGTTTATGTATGTTCAGGAGGAGGTTAATTATACAAGTATCTGTTGATATGTAACATAAATTTATTCCTTCACTTTACTGTTTTTTTTTGAGCATATTTTCTTCCACATCTAATTTGGAGGAATTCAGTATTGAGTCACTGACTGAGAAAATAAAAAAGTAATTAAGGAATAAGGTCAATTATATCTCAAAAAAACTAAAAAAAAATAGGGTGAATCAGTTTGAAAAACAATGCTATACAGACTGGGAAAAGAGGAAATAATGTTTCAAATGACAAATGTCTTGGTAATGTGGTCATTACCACTGTTACTAATAATTAAAATAATGATGATAATAATTATCATCCTTGTTATTCATACAATGATTTTTCCACTTGGGAGCTCAAAGTACTAAACCACCTTATCATTTTTATCTCTACCTAGCTCATTAGGTTAGGAGGGGTCTGGACTTATTAACCTTGTTTTTCATATGAAGAAATTAAGACAGATAATTGAATCTGTGGGTACAAGACTATACAATAAATGAGCTGCTGGCAGGGCTCAGAAATATAATCTCTTAGTTATTTATTCAAAGCATTTTTGACTGGATTCTCTTTCTTCTTTGTCCTGTGTTATCCCTTTTGTCTTCTTCTAGCTACCAAGGAGAGCATATTACTAAAAGAGTTGTGAGTAATGTGGGAAGGCTGGGTTCAGAAAAGGATTCACAATGGTCCCTTGAACACTGCAGTGATGTGCATTCTATGAAAATACGTGTATAATCTTCCTTAGATTTTTTTCATATTTAAAGAATATCTTATGTCTTTCTTTTTGTTTAATTCAAAAACCATAATGTTTGTTCTTTAAAAATCCACCATAAAACAAACAAAACCATAAATTAAAATTTAACTCTTATTTGTTATTCTGCTTCTTACTGATAATAATTTGTTATGCCTTCTATATATTTTGTTATGCACACACATATATAGTTTTATTATTTATAAAAACTGAAACATGGAATGCATATTATTCTATAACTTTTTATTTATTTATTTTTTTGAGATGGAATCTCGCTCTGTGGCCCAGGCTAAAGTACAGTAGTGTGATCTCGGCTCACTGCAACCTCTGCCTCCCGGGTTCAAGTGATTTTCCTACCTCAGCCTCCTAAGTAGCTGGGATTACAGGCACACACCACCTCACCCAGCTAATTTTTGTATTTTTAGTAGAGACAGAGTTTCACCATGCTGGTAAGGCTGGTCTTGAACTCCTGACCTCAAGTGATCCACCAGCCTTGGCCTCCCTTACACTTGAGATACTTATCTCCCTACACTTGAGATTACAAGTGTAAGCCACTGCACCCAGCCTTATTCTATAACTTTTTAAATTAAAATGTATCATTAGCCTTTTCAATGTTAATACATGAGACCTACCTCATCAAGAGAATGACTGTGCTATTTACATTTTTGTCTTAAAACTTACTGTAGAACAAATAGACTTTGTCTAATATTTCACAATTCTGCACAGTTATATGCTTTTGATAATTTCTTAATGTTTTGTACAAGCACACATTCATTTTCTTCATCTGACATGTTTTGATATTAGTTGAGAAAACTTCCCTCCCTGTATTCCCCCCAAAGTTTTGCTTACGTCTGTTACATGCATCTCCTTTCTTCTGCAACAGATGAATAGCAAGCATTCAGGGATGACGGAACAGGAATCAGTTTTGGATTTTTTTTTTTTAAAACAATTGCACATAAAAAGTAATCTCATTGTGGAGAAGTCTTTTTTATATTGCAGTAATTGCCATTGTAGGAACAGGTGTTTGGAATTCTACTCAAGGGAAAACTGGGAGATGGGAAAGGTTGAGGAGAGTAAGACAAAGCTTTCCCGGTTATGGTCCGTGAAAAATCACAGTAACAAGAGAGGAGACCAAGCAGAGACTCTGGAGCCTTCCACTACATCTCAGTGCCTTCCCCAGGGACAGGATTGTATAGCGATGATAACACCACTGACTTCTGTGCCAATGCTCTCTATTTTGTGTCCAGTCCAAGCCAGGATGTAATGATGGTGTGGCAGGGGCCAATATGATAATATCATCACTTCCTGATCCTATATCACCAGGAAACAGAATGTTCTTGATTTCTGTAAAGAAAAGGTATTTATTGTGAAATCCTTTGCTGTTTACACATTCATGATCTAATTCCAGGTCCCAAAGTGCTTTAGACGGAATGGCTATCCTGACCCTTACTGACAGATGGAGAAATTGAGCTCAGAGTTTAAATGATTTGTCCAAGATGCAGATCTGTTAATAAGAGGCCTGCACTTAGAATCCTCCTTATTATGATTCAACACCCAGTACTCCTCCAGGAGAATACCACATTTTCCTCAAGTCCTCCTGTAGCAGACAGTTAGCACTCTAGAAAAAAAGTATAGCACATACTGGCATGGTAAATGCCTCAAGAAATACAAAATAACAGTATCATATTCAAACTCCTTAGTCATTTCTGACTTATTTCATGTTTCTGGCTTTAGAGTTTGCTTGCCAAATATTATAATCCAAGGGGACAGCAACTTTACCAAGCAAACAAAAATCACGTGGATCAATGTTTTTCAGTAATATGTATTTCTCAAGGCAGAACAAATGGAAGAAGTTGAGGGAATCTCATGAAAAAAGAATTTCCTGTAGCATCATTGGGGCTTAGAGGTAAATCTTAGCTCAAAACCTCAGGTTCTTTAGGAGGGGCCTCTGGTTGTCTCTTCTATGTATCCTCAAAGTTTGGCTTGGAAATAGATCAGAAAATTAGAGGAAGAGAATTAGCAACTTTATCTGAAATCTGGTATGCTTCAAGCTGTAACACATTCAAAGGCTATTTAAGATTCTAGAATGCTAGAGAAAAGGCTTAAAATATTTTTGTAGCTCTCGAAGTGTCTAACTCTGTATCAAGTACATGGCTGGCTCAATAAGTGATAGCTAACACTTAGCATTGCACTTTCTACATGTCAGGCACTGTTATGAGCACTTTATATGTAGTATTCATTTAATCCTCACAATAATTGTATGAGATAGGTATTACCACTATTGTTTGCCTTTTATGGATGAGGCAACTGAGGCACAGCAAAGTCAAATAACTTGCCTAGCAACAGGAGCCAGAGTCAGGATTGGCCTCAGCAGCCTGGGACCACGGTGTGTTCTAAGCCCTGACAGAACATGACCCTCCAACTGAATGTCCTTTATTCCCAAGATATATCTGTTTTGTCTAAGGAATGGATGTGTTGTGTGCTCTGAAATAATCTATATATTTACTTTCTTCCTTAGGCCAGATGTGGCGAGGGCTAGGAAAAGAGTTTGTTGGGAGCCCTGGGTTATCGGCCTTGTCACCTTCATATCCCTGATTGTCCTGGCAGTGTGCATTGGACTCATTGTTCATTATGTGAGATATAGTAAGTATAAGCTGCCCCTGGCATCATGTGATTTACCCCAAACATTTCCTCATACCTTCCTGTTTTCATTTGCCTCAGGTTTGTTCATTCATTGCTAGGATTCATTTGCATAGCTTGTACAAAGAAATCTTTACCTGTTTTGTCTCTTATTTGGTCCTCATAAGTCATGGAGGATTCTTTTTTCTTTCTTTGATTTAGTGATGCTTCCTGCTGGGAACAGCATGCTCATTTGCATCTTCCTTAATAAGCAGTAAGTGAATATTAATCAAGGATAATTCACAGGATAGCTAGAACCCAATGTGTTGAGTTGTTTGAGATCACAAGACAATCACCTTGATTTAAAATAATTCTGGCCAGGCTCGGCGGCTCACTCCTGTAATTCTAGCACTTTGGGAGGCTGAGGTGGGTGGACTACTTGAGGTCAGGGGTTTGAGACCAGGCTGACAAACTTGGAGAAACCCTGTCTCTACTAAAAATAAATTTTAAAAACGTAGCTGGATGTGATAGTGTGCACTTGTAATCCCAGCTCCTGTGGAGGTCGAGGCAGGAGAATTGCTTGAATACAGGAGGCGGAGGTTGCAGGGAGTTGAGACTGCGCCACTGCACTCCAGCCAGGGCAACATAGCGAGACTCGGTCTCAAAAAGAAAAAAAAAAACTCCAACTCATTGAAGTCCTGACATCCCAAAAAATCAGTGACACAATCAAGGGTCATAAAAGGTAGGCTCTATTCTGTACCAGTAAGTTAAGAAAATAGTCATAGTGATGTATTGTTGAATAAGTGCCTATTTCTGTTATTAAAATCTCATCTTAGGGTATATTTTAGGTAATTAAAGACGATAGGGTATGCTGAGAAAGCTAATTACAAAGAAGTTCACTCTGCGGTTATCAGGTACCTCATTGCTAGATGAACTGCTAGTTGCTATGTTATTAGAAAGGTCTCCAGGGTACTTCAGAACTGTTTTTCCAGGATATCACAACCCTTCTGAAGTTTCCTTCTACTCTGCCTTGGGTTTTAATTACTTGACTCAACCATGACCTGTTAGTTTAATATCTCCCCTGTTACTAGATTATGCTTGGATGTTCAAGGTACCGTAATTATAGAAGCTAATCACTTGATTCTAATTTAATTGGGACCTCGTTGAAGTTGCTTTCCTGTAACAAGAAAGAGTAATCTATAAACTGGTTATCTTCCCTACTATCCATGCAAGTGTGATCTCAATTTCCAAAGCAAGGTGGATCATTTCTGGATAGTTTAAAAAAATTTAAAACAAAGATTTTTTTTTTTTGGTAGAATTTGCCTACAGGCAGGTCTTTAAATTTGGAATATCTGCATTTTAATAACGATTTTTCTGTAGCATGCTTTATTATTTTTTTTGCAATGGAGTCTTACTCTGTTCCCAGGCTGGAGTTCAGTGGCTTGATCTCGGCTCACTGCAACTTCTGCCTCATGGGTTCAAGCGATTTTTGTGCATCAGTCTCCCAAGTAGCTGAGGTTACAGGTGTGTGCCACCACACCCAGCTAATTTTTTGTATTTTTAGCAGAGACAGGGTTTCACCGTATTGATCAGGCTGGTCTAGAACTCTGACCTCAAATGATCTGCCTGCCTTGGCTTCCCAAAGTGCTGGGATTACAGGTGTAAGCCACTGTGCCAGGCCTGGAGCACACTTTAAATAAATATGAATTGCTGAAATAACTTTATAGTTCTACAGTTCTGCTGAGTATATTGAATCCTATTTTGTTGTAAGCATCATTATTTGTCCCCATGGATGCCCAGGACTGTTTTACACACTTTTTTCTATCTAGAATTTGTTCAGAATCTTGGCACCTGTTAGTTGTTAAATGTTTATTGAATACTGAATTATAAAATTGAATGAATCATACCTACAATATTTTCTTGGGCCATATTTTGGCTTGTCTGACTTCACAAGGAATTCTTAGTAATACTAGGGGCTAATCACCTCAGTGAGATAAACTGTCCCTTACTACTTCCCCTTTGCCTCTTCCCAAGCTAAGTTGTATAATTTGTAATCTTACTCATATGTGTACAGTGAAAAGTTGGTAAGAATTTTTTCAGTATCCTATTCCTGAATCCTGTTGTTTGGATGATCAGTTGAGTAATATTGAACACACAGCTTCCATTGCCCACATAGTACACCTGAATAAACAAGTGATGTGTGTTGCTGTCTACTGGTGACCTGCTTTCTGTTTTGGGACGTAAACTAACAGAGTGGTTTTGGCAGATGAACATTCAGGAGCTGACATGCCAAAATAATCAAACCAAAAAAAATTTGTTACAGAAATAGACAGATATGGATAAAGGTAATCTGATTTGGAAAAACATCATTTTGATTCTCATTTCATAAAGCCCAGGACAACATGGAATTCTGCGTATAGTTTGTGTCTGGGACCTTTGGGGGTACATTTCTGCCCCTCTGTGATTTGGATGTCAGAAGATGAATCTGTTATAAGCAACATCATTGCAGATTATAGAATCACAAACCTGCTAGAAAATTGCCAACAAACTCATGTTTATCCTTATTTTATAACTTGTCTCTTCATATTCCCAACATATTTTAGTAACAGCTCATACCGTATGTTTATGGAAGCTAGTAATATGTTTCAAGAGTGACATGCTTAAGTCTACAGAGTGAAGTAAAATATTGAGCATAGTTAATAAGTTGTTAATTTGTTGAAAGCATATGAAATTTCCAATATTTGACCAGTTTTGATCTGTACTAATGGCAATTTTAAATCACTCAATCTAGTAAGTCAAAAAACTACATTTAAGGGTATAGAAGGGTCTGTTACCATTCTGTCTAGAACCTTGCTATTTAATGTGTAATTAGCTACCAGAAGCATCAACATCACTTGGGAGCTTGTTAGGAATGCAAACTCTTGAGTCTAACTTTGTATCTCATGATATAAAGAATCTGCATTTTAACAGGCTCCCTAGGTGCTTCATCTTTACATTAAAGTTTGAAGCAGAATTCTAGAAGAATGGATACAACTACACAGAAAGTTATAATTAACCATGAGGCAGATGTTAAAAAATACAAATGTAATAGAACAGTAGTTTACAGAGATAGTATATTTCCCAGTATTTCAATAAATTTAAAACCTTACTTGAAGTTACGTATATTTCCAGGTATCTGCCTGAATTTCATGTCACCCTGGCCATTCAGAGAAAGGGAGGTAAGGAAGGATGGAGGAAAAGCAAAACCTTCCAAGTCCTTCACTTAGGTCTCTAATGCTCTGGAGACTGAACTTTCAGTGTCTCCAGCCTGCCATCCAACTCTTTTATTCATCATCAGTCCCTCCCCAGCGCTTGTCAGAGTCTGATAGCAGCTTCTCTCTCTGTCCCACCAAATCCTCTGGATGGCTAGGGTGTTTTCTTGAAATATACCAGTAGCTTTTTGCATAACTTTTATGTAACAAAAGACTTCTCCTCTAGCTTCAGTAAGTGGCTTTTTTTCTTTCTTTCTACTTTAAGAAGTAGCATGTGAAATAATCCTGTACTTAAAAGTTAGTCCTGGATATGTCATGTTGGGGTTGGGCAAATTATTTACATTTCCAAGACTGTAGTCTGTTAAATGTGGATAGTACTGCCTTTTCCTGGAGTTATTGTTAATTAAATGAGATACATGAATGCACCTGGGACACTGGTGTTCAGTGTTAGTTTCCTTTTCTTCTGGGGTTTACTTGAAGAGGGAAAGAATAGGAAGGTAGAGAGGAGGAGAGAGATGGTGATAGGATGAGCCACAGTCTGCTTTCCTATAGTAACAATATACGATTGTCTTGATCACCAATTAGTGTATTTCTAATGCTTGACACAGTGTCTTTCGCTGAAAAGTGGCTGACATTAATATTTGTTGAATGAATGCATAAATTTTCTGAGGGCTGTGTGCTTGCTTCATGCACTGAAGGGTAGAGGAAAAGTTATGCGACATTAACTTTTCAGCAAGTCAAAAATGTAGGTTGCTTAAATTGCATGCAGAAGGTAGAGACAGTGGCTAAAGAGCAGAAAAGCCAACCCCTGTGGTTGGTGGAAAAAAAATAAATGAAGTGGCAAGGGAGCCAGGTGAAACTGAATAGTGTCCCTGGAAGGTTATGCCAGGTGGCAACTTTAGCTCACTAAACCTATTTACTGAATCCCTTGCATTTTAATTCCTCATCTTCCTTTTCAGCCAAAATAAATTTTCTCAAACTAGAGTTCTTGTGGCCAGAATTGATGTGTGGTTGATAGAAGGAAAAACAAAATCTACATTTGGAATATAAAATGTGGTGACACTTGGGAGGCTTCTGAATCCATTCCATTTTGTGTGCTCAGATTCCGTGACTTGCTATCTCTTGTGGCTTACTTAGGAATAAATAACGTGAATAATCAGCACACTGCTCCAATGAGGTACTTGTACAATACTCCAGGAACACCAGGCATTTGTTACAGCTTTTATACTAAATCACATGATGATAAATGTTGTCTTCTATCCTGTGATAACTATGAAGCCTGGGGCAAGATGATGATGGTGACCTGTGCTAAGAGCATTCCTTCCTGTTTCAGTCTTCTAGCAACCACCAAGTGGGGAAATAGTGATGCTTTACACACGTCTGATAAAAATTATGATAGGGTTTTGCCTCTTTCATTGTAGATCAAAGGAAGACCTACAATTATTATAGCACATTGTCATTTACAACTGACAAACTATATGCTGAGTTTGGCAGAGAGGCTTCTAACAATTTTACAGAAATGAGCCAGAGACTTGAATTAATGGTAAGCAATTTTTCTTCCATTTCTAGTGCATTTGCTGTCACTTTTTACCTTACTTTTTAGCATCCTGGCTTCTAAAACATCCATTCAACTAACCGATCCCTGTATATTTGTAAAATGAAAAGAGGCCCTAACCCAAGGAATATAAAACAAAACGGATGATACATCACTTAGCAGAATATGCCTCACAGGGATGAACCAAAGAAACTTTAGCTATTCAATCAAGTCCTTCTTACTCACCTTTCCTTAGCTGGTGCTATACTCTTCATCAGCAGAGTCCAGAAATTCTAGAAATGTTAGCGTGGCCTAAAATATCTTTGTTGTATCCTAGCCTTTCTAAAAAGAGGCTCTGAGCAAAAGATTGTCAAGATTGAAATTATTTAGGCACATACCTAAATAGTCTGTTAGTTTTTTAAAATATCTAACCTTCAATCAACTTTTGGTACATACATCTGTAGTAAATCCAAAGATAGGCAACTCTACCCTTAACACATCAACGTTCATTATGAGGGATCAATCAAATACTTAAGAAACTGGAAAAATTAGCAGCATGGACCAAAAAAACAAGTGCCTGAGTGGTAACTTCTTATTGTTATTGGATTAATTAAAGGATAATTTAATTAACTTTTTCTGGTAGTCTGTGGAGTAATTCGTGGTATAATGTGATGGAAAGAACACTGAGCGGGGAGCTGGGAGACACATGTATCTCCAGTGGTATCTACTAACTAATGATACATCATGTGGAATTTCACTTTATCATTCTGGACAAAGTTCCTTATGTGAAAATTAAGCTATTAGATTAGATAATTTCCAAATTTTCTTCCAGTTTCAATAACCTGAATAAAAATGGAAGTGACACCCTGGAAATTGCCCGGTAGACAGAAGCCTGGAGATTTGGCCACCTTGCTGAGACAGAAGTTGAATCCTGTTTACATTCGCACTTGTAAACACCAAATCAGAGAAATATTTGAATAAGCTCTTCTCTAAGGCTAAATACATATGTAAAATGAAGGAAATGAAATGGAACTAAAAAGATCAAGAAGAGATGTCACTATTTCCCTTGTTTTTTGTGCCATTCAGTCAAAGAAACTTTATTTAAATAAATAAAATCCAGACAGATTTAAATCTAAAGGAATATACATAGGACCCTTTAATGCCTTTAAAATTAATAATAGTTTTGAAGTTATTGGACAAGAATTAACCCTTAAATAAAAATTTTCCTGTGAATATTGTCATCCTATTCAGAGGACTTGTACTATTCTCCTTTGTCTCATAATTGCAGGAATTGTCCTTGGATAAAAAAATTCAGGAGTTAATAAAATGTAGGAAAGAATAAAAAGGCTCATTGCTTCTATTAATCACCAGCATGTAGTAAGTGTTTAGTACATATCCACATACTGAAAACAAGAAACCCTTGAAGTGCTTCCTTACATAAACTCCAAATTAAAATATTAAGTTGCCTAGAATTCTTATTTAGAATAACAACAAATGTCTCTGCAAAATAGATTCATTCCCTTTAGTAGAGTAAAATTCATAGATGTGTTAGGCGAAGTATCCCAGTTCACCTGGGCCTTTCTAAGAGCATTTGAGTGCTGAACTGGGTATACATTATGCCAGGATACTTGACAACTTTATCACTAGGTTTGGGAAGTATTTGACACGGTCATGTACTCATTCCAATGATCCAAGTATTATGTGGCAGAATTATTTCATTTCCTTTGTCTATGTGCAGTAAAAGTCCTTATCTCAGGGTAAAAATGCTCACTCTTAATTTTGAAGAAACAGCATGTTCATTTTCTTTGGTCTCTTTCTGAGCATTAGTACAGCAGATGTCAGTTCTGGCCCCACTAAGGTTCCCTACTCCCATCATTTCTAAGACAGTTCAGTTGAAATCACTGAGAAAACCACAATAGATTCCTCGGGTTTCCTCAAGTTCAGCTCACTGTGAAATGTCAATGTTTTTTGTTGTGTTGTGTTTTTTAATTTTCTAAAAAGCTTTTAATTAATTTGTGGAATTTCAGAAAGTTGTTCTTGCTGACATATTTTAATATTTTTCAAACAGGTGAAAAACGCATTTTATAAAACTCCATTAAGGGGAGAATTTGTCAGGTCTCAGGTTATCAAGTTCAGGTATGTAAATCTGAATTGCCGACTTCTGAATTTCAAGTTGAAGCTGTTAATCTGCTGAGCAATAAATATGGTTTGAAGAGTTAAAGATATAATTCAATTTAACAAACATTTGACACTTGTCCTGTGTAAGTCATGGGTTACAAAGTCCCTTATTCATTCTTTAAATCCCAAAGTAAGCATTTGCAAGATGATTGCCAGGGACAGAGGTATAATTGGTGCCTATGCTATAAAATTGTTTATCTGGGGGACCTAACACACATCTCTGGTTTAATGGTAAGTAGTGCCCCATGTAAAACAGTACAGCAGATCAAGTTTGTTTTTAGCTCTTTTTCTCTTACTAATGAATTTTCTCCACTTTCTTCTATTCCACCCCTCTATTCTGAAACTGAGAAGATTTCATCTGTTAACCAACCATTGATAAATAGGTTTAGAACATAATATTAAGAAAAATATTATATAAGAATTTTCAATAAGATATTGCCATGATACAAATTATTTGTATTTAAAAAAATACAATAAGAACTATTTCCAATGACAAAACTCTACAAGTTTCCTGCCATTCTATTACTTAGCTGACGTCTCTAAGGCATTACTTCGATCACTGTCTTCTAAAAATTCTGTACTCTAGGGTGTTTGAGATAGTACCCTTTCTTGGGTCTGCAACTACTTCTGTCATCCTTAAATTTAACCTCTCAAGGGGACCTCATTCACTCACATGGCCTCATATGCTATTGAAATACAAGTTTCTATCTCCGGTCTGAACTATTTTTCTGATTTCTATAACTGTATACACATCTCCATGTGGAAGTTCCACAGAAAATTCCCTAACTCAGGGAGAATCCAATCACAAAAATGAGTAACCTAGAAGTCATCAAACACTCCTTCCTTTCCTGGGTCCCTTACACTTTATGAATAACTAAGTTCTACTAATTCTATTTTCCCAATCCCATTTAATTTGCTTACCTCTTTATTGCAGTAATCTTGCTACTCATTATTCTATCTTCTGTTACTGCAATAGTGAGAAGAGCAAGTGTATTGGAAAGATGAAGCCAATTTTGGCGATGTTAAATTTACATACTAAGGGACCATATGAACCTGAAAAATGAGTGTGACTTGGTAGAAGAAAATGGAACTGAGCAGAAGATAGAAATTTACTCATGATCAACCAAAATTTCGAAAGCGTGGGTGTAAATTTGTCAGAGAAAAATAATGAAAGGGAATGAAAAGGACAATAAAGAAAGCTTGAGAACAACAATATATAAGGAGATGGAAGGAATATAGGAAACTTAGATGTAGGGAAAGAGCAGGAAAATGGAAAAATCATGACAGAGGCACCACTGATGCAAAAGATAAAAATTTCAAAGGCAGCGTGGTCGGCATTGACAAATACTCCTTACTGAGTAATATAAATACTGAAAAGAATCCACTGGCTATATCAACTAGGATACTTGGGTTGTTATTTATTTTCCTGTCTTGAAAACAGTGTTACAATTAACATGTTTATAGGTATGTCATTGCACAAATGCATGAGCACATTTGAATATTTAATTTCTAGTGGAAATGCTGTTAGAGAAGACAGACATTCAAACTTCTAATAGTTAAAATACTGCCCCCCAAAAATAAGATTCTAATTTATATTGCCACTTCCAGTTTATGAGAATAGTGGTTGATGCAATATATAGTGAAGAGTAATATTCTTTCGGAACTGACTATGAAAAGGAGTGGGTAAAGTAGCTGGCAGGATGATTCCAAGGTAGTAATTCATACAAATAGCATTAAGATTTATTAATGCTCTGTGTTGAACATACAGTCACATGAAGTCAGTACAATTTGGTAAAGCATTCTAATATCTTCAGGATTAGGAGTTGTTTAGGATAGCCTGAAGATTGTTTAGAGGAGATAAGTAGACTTGAGTCACAAGAATAAAACCTCAAAGCCAAAACCACAATTGGTTTCATATTTAAGGCACATTGTATTTGATAATTTTGAATGGTTGACAAGGTGTCTTTTTATATTAATAGTACTAGACTGTACTTAACTAGACCTTTTGATGGTAACGGAGACCATGAACAGACTAGCTCACTATAAGAGGGGCTGAATTTATGGTTCTTCACATAGTAAATGTAGCAATATAGAAGGAAACATTTATGGATTTATTTTATGTGTGCCTTTTATATAAGTGATAAAGAAAAAAACAGATTGTGATATTACCCTTCTCTTTTTTCTTTTCTTATGTTTTCTTCTGTCTCTCCTTCCCTCCCTCCCTTCCTTCCTTTCTTCCTTCCTTCTTTCCTTTTCTCTTTCTTTCTTTCCTCCCTCTCTTCTTTCCTCACTTTCTTCCTCCCTCCCTACCTTCCTGCCTTTTTTCTTCCTTTCTTTTCTTTCTGTCTCTCTTTTTTGGCCCACAGTCAACAGAAACATGGAGTGTTGGCTCATATGCTGTTGATTTGTAGATTTCGCTCTACTGAGGATCCTGAAACTGTAAATAAAATTGTTCAACGTGTTTTACATGAAAAGCTGCAAGATGCTACAGGACCCCCTAAAGTAGATCCTGCATCAGTTAAAATTAAAAGTAAGTTAATTTATCTTATTCATTTATTTTTCATAGAACAGTTTCATGTTAGGTTTGATCTTGGCACTCATTAAAAATTTTATTTTTGATGTCCTTTAATTCTGGGGTCTTGCCACCAACAGTATATTTCTTTGGAACTAAATTGGTCCTAATGAAGTATTTTAATTTCTAAAACTACCCTAAACTTAGGCCTCCCATGCAAGCTTTTTATTAACTCCTGAGCAGTTTTCTTTATATTACACTTTATACTTGGGCTATAGAATCCAATTTTTAATGAAGAAAGTGGCTTTGTATTTTCCTCTTCTTTTTCTTGCTGCTTTCATTTTATGTTGAGCATATGGTATATGGAAAGGTTCATGCCATTTACACATTTGTTTACAAATGTCATTAATTTACCTTGCTGTAATTTCTTCCCTTAAACTTTTCACCAGCGAAACATTTATAATAAACTCATTTGGTATATTTACAACTATAAATGAAAAAATTAGGTAGATTTTTGTTGTTCTTGTTATTATTGTTTGTAGGGCCACATAGGACAAAACAAGTGATGATAGGTCCTCACAATTAGAAAATGAGAAATATAAGATCCTCAGTGGAAATTAAGGTCTGGCTAAGGGTTGGGTCATATGTTATAGAACAGCACAGGTCTATAGAAATACTATGTGGGCACAAGTATAATGTTACATTTTCTAGAAGTTACATTAAAAATAAAAATAAACATGTAAAATTAATTTCAATAATTTGTATTTTAATCTAATATGTCCGAAGTATTATTATTTAAACAAAGTCAATGTAGAAATGATTTATCAAATATTTCACATTTTTTGTAGTAAGACTCTGAAATATAGTGTAAATTTTATATTGATAGTACATTTCAGTTTAGGCTAGCCACACTGCAAGAGCTCACTGCCACATGCGGCTAGAGGATACAGTAATGGATACGCCAGCACTGGAAACTAGAGAATGGGGACAAGTAGAGAGAATGAATACAAAGTGCTAATACAAAATCTGGTAGATCTAAGTAGATGCCTAAAGCGGGCCAACCAACTCACTTGCTTAGGAAGGAGGCTTCAGTAGTTAGGGCCAGATACATAATTTATGTACCCTAGCATAAAATGAAAATGCTAGACTCTTTTTCAAAAAGCAAGAAAAAAGTGCTGTTAAAAATACGAAAATCTAAAACTTTTCTTACTTTCCTGATCTCTCTCTTAACTTTTCATGATGTTTTCTTTTCTTTCTTTCTTTTTTTTTTTTTTTTTGAGACAGTCTTGCTCTGTCACCCAGGTTGGAGTGCAGTGGCACAATCTTGGCTGTCACTGCAACCTCCACCTCCTGGGTTCAAACGATTGTCCTGCCTCAGCCTTTTGAGTAGCTAGAACTACAGGCGCACGCCACCATGCCCAACTAATTTTGTATTTTTAGTAGAGACAAGATTTTATCCTATTGGTCAGGCTGGTCTTGAACTCCTGACCTTGTGATCCACCCACCTCGGCCTCCCAAAGTGCTGGGATCACAGGCCTGAGCCACCGCTCTTGGCCTCATGATGTTTTCATTTGCTGATTATTGTCATTCTAAGAGGAAAAAATTAAATTTGTAGATTACTAATATGAGTTTAACTGTTTATATCATGCAGTGTCTATTTAAATGCATTATAAGTACATTTAACTTGTATTTCAAATCATGGAAATTATGCAACTATATTTCATAGCTTATACTACATGTTTTTCATTTTTGTCAGATCAATGGAAATAGTGCAAAAGGCTAAGACCTCTTTTTATTTTCCTGGTTGACATGAGCAAATTCTACCAACACTCTATCTTCAGCTTATTGAGGTGTGATGAAGGACTAGAAGGAAAAGGATATCTGGGTTTCCCAATCTTTCTCTTTCTATGCTATTATTTTCAGCAAAAGCTGTTGGCTAATACACAGAAGTAACAGAAGCAAGGAAGGATATGACAGGATCTTTTGTTCATTTGTGTTTATTAGAATGCCATTGCCTTTTCTCTGGGTTCTAAGCAAGTTTTGGTTCAAACAGAAAACATGGTATCCAGGAGATGTCAGTGTGCCTCCGCTTACTTAGTGGAAGGGATAGCACACTTACCTTGTACTTGCTTTGAGTCTTGCTGAACCCCTGTTCATTGTGGGTCCACTAGAATTCTAATTTCACAGGGAATTGTGAATGATATATGCAAATGGGGTGGGAAGAAACCATGGACACACTTATTGTACATATCTTCTCGGCTCACACTATAATTTACTATCCTATTAAACTTAATTTTCAAAACACAAGTTACAAGATAAAATCACTAAGAAGGTTAAGTGAGCAACAGCAGAGCATTGTACCAAGCAAAGGCCATTGTGAGTGTGTGACCCAGTGCAGATGTATAAGTCACACATGAAGCCAACCTTGTCAGTAGTATCAATACACAAAGCTTGAAATTCTCCTAGGAAGAGCTTGAGATAGAGAACAGGCTATTTGAAACAAAGAGATCAGAGGTGGTCCTTTTAATATTAACCAATAGTAAATTGTAAATTCTTCCTTATTTTTGCTGTTTTCCCCACAAGTAGCCAGAATAAATGAAATCAGAAAGAAGGCTTTCTAGAATATAGATTTCCACTTCATTCATACTATTAAATACTAAAGAAAAAATTAATATTTTTGCTTTTAGAGTGTCCATCCTTCTACATACAGAGAATAGTTTTGGTCATTAGAACTCTGCTGAGTCAGGAAGTTTGAGTTTAGAGTTTTATATACCTATTGGCTAGGCTAGTGTTTGCACAGGGTTTGAGAGTGACTAGTGAGAAGTCAACAAACTAAGGGGTCATTGGCTGGAGCTGAATGACAATTTGAGGGCAGACTGTCTTTCCGAAATCTTAGCAGAAAGAAGACTTCAAAAGGGTAACACTGTTTTTAACTGTCAGTGAGTACAAATTTATGGAGTGCTACTCAGGTAAATGGGACTATGCTTAGAAGCTTAATAATGTAATCTGAAATAATGGTTAATAAAAGTATTATTACATTTGGGGAATCAATACTACGGTTTAGAGCAGTATTTCCCATGGAGGGGCTGTGGGCTACCTGCATCTTATTTACTGATATAAAATCTATATTCTTGAGCTTCAACACAAAACTACTGAATTAGAGTTACTGGGAAGAGAAATAGGAGTTTACATTATAAATATGCTCCCTATGTGACTCTTACCTCATTAAAGTTTAACACACCGTTCACATTCTCTCCAGTGTGATGATCATGCTATGTCTATGACAAACTTACTGTGTTGCTTTCTTTATATTCTCTACATACTGTTTTATAATAAAATCAGTCTTTTAGTATTTGAAATACTTGGATGCATAGTGTAATTTTGGTGTGCTGATCCTATTCTCTTTACCATTTCTGTGTATTTCAGAAATCAACAAGACAGAAACAGACACCTATCTGAACCATTGTAAGTTTAATATATTTTTCAAATAGCATTACATGAATGTAAAAATTAGCACTATAGGTCATTTAGGTTTACTTTGTGTTGATATTATAGGGGCAGAACAGATAAAGTTTGATGAATTTGTGTACAGCATGGTGCTTTATCATATCTTGGAGACACACTTTATTAGTAAAGAATAGCAAAATTGAAATAACTTCCTAGTGTATGTATGAGAGCCTGTGGCAGATGTGTAGTGGAAGTGAGTTGTATAGCTGTTAAAGAAGAGGTGTGAAATGTTTACTTATCAATATTCTGTTTGTAGATATCTATAAGGTAAAACAAATCTATATGTTGTGTTTTCCAGCTAGAGGCAGAAACTTATTGTCACTATATCCTAGATTAAATCTTCTTGATGTTATTAATCCTATGTCATGGAAAGCACAGGAAATTATGGGGTTGGGGTGTATTTTAATAAAATTACTGAAGAAAATAGATCATATCATCACCTATATTTTGAAAGTGCTGACTCTAGGCCTAGCACTTTTCCTCTCCTATAGTCGAGTATCCCACCATGATCTAGAGTACACATTCCCTAGTTACAGGATTGTTGCACATTACATTTCTCTTAAAAAGTGGAAGAAAATGTGCTACTTACCAGCTCATTTAATTGTTTAATTTCTAAAATTAACTAAACACAAAACCAAAAGATAATCTCATTAAATAAATAGCATATACTCTTGCCACCAATATTTACTGGGAACCTATTATGTGCTAGCACTGTGTTAGGCAAGAGGGATTCAAAATGGATAAGATATACTCTACCTAAACCACCTCACACTCTAATGGGACTAGATGCATGACACTAATTTGTGAACACATCATTCTTAAACAACAGTTCTTAACTAAGAGAAATATTGTTGGCCAATCTACCATGCCCCACTGCAGCATTTTTGTCATAAATATAGGGGGGAGTGCTACTGGCATCTACTATATGTAGGCCAAGATCTTATGGTGCACAGGACAGCCCCCTACAACAAAGAATCAAACAGTTCAACGTTAGTGGTGCCAAGGTTGAGAAACCCTGTCATAAACAATGTCGATATGTATATACACATAAGCACACACACAGTGTGTTTGTTATACATATAGACATGCACACAGAGTGTGATTTTTAATTATTATTATTTTGGAAGCATCAAGAAAGTCATAACTAATCCAGATTGGAGATAGGAGAGTTAGAGAAAGCATCCAAGGGATAACAACTGATATAAATTTTACAAAATGAATAGGAGTTACTGATACTATTGGAGCGCAAAGTAGAAGAAATTTGGGACACAGTAACACAATTTGATGCTTAAAACAACTGCTAATTAATGCACTCACCAGTGTACTCCCCCCACCCCCCACCGTCTTTTGCAGGCTGTGGAACACGAAGAAGTAAATATCCAGGTCAGAGTCTTAGAATCGTTGGTGGCACAGAAGTAGAAGAGGGTGAATGGCCCTGGCAAGCTAGCCTGCAGTGGGATGGGAGCCACCGCTGTGGAGCAACCTTAATTAATGCCACATGGCTTGTGAGTGCTGCTCACTGCTTTACAACGTAAGTCTTGAACCTTGAGAATGATTGGGAGTGAACAAAGTGCACTGGGTTTTGGCAAGAAAATACTTCATGAATTTTGGGAGATATGAGTTTAGCATAAATTAAAAATAGTGCATATATCACAAAAATGGAAAATTTATAAACGTTAGTAAGAGATTTTAAAGTCTGGAAATGGAAATGGAATCAAAGTATATGTAAATAAATAATCTTTTGATAAATATACAAAATAGTTTCTCAAAGACAGCAGGAATTTTAAGGCATTTTTGGACTTTGAATTTGATGTCAAACAGAAGTGCTCTATCTCTCTGTGGAGTATCTGAATCAGAGATGGAGTCTGGATAGGTTGTAGGTTTGACCCTAAGGGGATATTTCACATGGTAAGAAAAAGAATTAAATATGAAGAATTAGAAGAATTATATAATGACGATATGAAGAATTTGGAAATAGCAAATTGTACAAATGAATAGATTGACTAATTATATTGCAAGAAATGGAGGACCCTTCAATCTATTGTCAAAATGTCCATAGTATATAAAATAGTAATACTTTGTTAAATTATTGTGTGGCCTTTATGGCTTTCAGAGAAATGTGTATATTTGTGGGTGGGGCACACGAGGCACATAGAATATATTCATTTTTCTCGTTATGTACAGGGTACTTTCCATAGGTCCTTGGAGTCACTGATATCCAGAAATATCAAAAAGCTCTAGAATTTGGAGTGGATGACTTGGCTATGGAGTGGCATTTATATTATAGGAAGTGGTGGCTTTTTCACCTGGTCAGACCCCTGAACCTTATTCTCAAATTGGAAAGAGTTCTATACATAGAAACTGTAAAAAGAGAAAAAATCTACACCTGTAGACTAAATTATTTAATATAAATTATTAGACTGGTATCATTAGTAAAAGAAATTTATTCTTCATTTTTTTTCTCCCCAGATATAAGGACCCTGCCAGATGGACTGCTTCCTTTGGAGTAACAATAAAACCTTCAAAAATAAAACGTGGTCTCCGCAGAATAATTGTCCATGAAAAATACAAACACTCAACACATGACTATGATATTTCCCTTGCAGAGCTTTCTAGACCTGTTCCCTACACAAATGCAGTACATAGAGTTTGTCTCCCTGATGCATCCTATGAGTTTCACCCAGGTGATGTGGTGTTTGTGACAGGATTTGGAGCACTGCAAAATGATGGTGAGCATCTGAAGAGAAACTCAAGTCAAAGCTAAATTGATATTTTATGGCATTTAAAGGATGAAATGCCATTATGCCAAAATATGTTAGTTGTTTGGTCATATGACCTGGGCCAAGTCAGGCCCTAAAAGTGAAGTAAGTAACTTGGAAGACACACAAATTCCTTCCTGCCTAAGTTAATATCAAGTAGTTTGCTACTACTGCAGTCATAGTACTGCTAAGATGTCTGAAAATGCAAATATGTCTCATAGCCATGAACTTTTCTTTGAGAATTAACCACTTTAGAGATTAGCAATCAAAAATACACCCAATTCTGAAGATCGGAGAATCATAAAGCCACCATTCTCCCCTACTGAAATTTCCTTCTAATCTTAACAATGGAACGTACATTATTTAAGTAACTTGTGGTCCTTTCCTAGGCACTTAATGTTTTACTTAAAGTGTTAGGAACAAATTATCTTCCCAAATATTACTGTTCTAAAAATATGTATTCTAAGATTCTGTATTACCATTTTTTTTTTCTTTTCTCTTTTTCCTTTTTGAGACATAGTCTTGCTGTTGCTGTCCAGGCTGGAGTGCAATGGGGCGATCTCGGCCTAACTTTTCTATTTTTAGTAGAGACACGGTTTCACCATGTTGGCCAGGCTGATCTCAAACTCTCAACCTCAGGTGATCCACCACCTCGGCCTCCCAAAGTGCTGGGATTACAGGCATGGGTCCCCATACCCAGCCTGTATCACCATCTTATTCATAGCTATGAACACTTTCTTCAGGTTTATAAAATATATATATGTCTACAAATACAAAGATTTCTTTTTCTTTTAGGCACCAGTCAAAATCATCTTCGACAAGCACAGGTGACTCTCATAGACACTGCAACCTGCAACGAACCTCAAGCTTACAATGGCACCATAACTCCTAGAATGTTATGTGCTGGCTCCTTAGAAGGAAAAGAGATGCATGCCAGGTAAAGGGTTTTTCCTATTAGTATGCCGTGCAATTTGTTGTTTACTTTTCTTTGAAATAATTATATATTTACAAGAAGTTGCAAAGATAGTACAGAGGAGTCACAACCTGTCACCCAGTTTTCTCCAGTGATTACATCTCACTTAACTATAGTTCAATATAAGATTTGGGAAATTGACAGTGGTACAAAATATATGTCTAATTCTATGGCATTTTATCACATCTGTAGATTTGCGTAACCACCACTATAGTTAAGATGGAGAACTATTCTATCACCACAAAGATCTACCTCAAGAGTAACACTTTTTCCCTCCTCCTACTATCCCTGACATCTGGCAATCACTAATTTATTCTCTGTCTCTATAAGATTGTAATTTTCAAAATGTTATATAAATAGAGCAACAGTAGCTTTTTAAACAGAAATTAATTTTGGGTAACCTATTGGTATTTTTGGCTTTTTTTTGTAGAAAAATTTCAGTGATTCCTCTAAGTTATATAGATGTGTGTATAAATGTATATTTATTTATATATCCATACATAACTTATCACTGTGTATATATATTGAAATTTTACTAGTTTTGGTGGGGTATAGAATAGAAAACTCACTTCCCTTTAAATCCCTTTACTCTTCCCTCTTTAATGTTAAATATTAAGAAATATAAACATTAAATAATAATATAAATATTAAAAATTTGCTTTATATTTTGAGAACCACAGAAGACAATGTTTTGTTTTGACTGTCAAATGTAATTTAGAAAACATAAGAGGAAAAGAAAAGACTATTTGCCTATAGATTTGTTGTTTACTCTTTCCTGATTCCTTTTTTAAAAAATGTCCTTTCTGTTTTAGGAATTTCCTTTAGCCACTCTTTTAGTATAGGTATGCTGGTGAAAAATTCTCTTAGATTTTCTTTGTATCCAAAAGTCTTTATTTCTTCTTCATAACTGAAGCATAATTTTACAATTTGGCACTGACAGTTCTTTTTTTTCAGCACTTAAATCATTTCCTCTGTGATTTCTGCAAGGAATTCGCTGTTATTATAATCATTTTGTTTTTCCCCAATAGATGAGGTGTCATTTCTCTCTTGCTGTGTTCAAGAATTTTTCTTCGTTTTTAGTTTTCAGAAGTTAGATTATGTGTCTTGGCTTGGATTTCTTTGGATTTATCCTGTTTGAGGTTTGCTCAGTTTTTTGAATATGGAGGTTTATATCCTTTGTCAAGTTTGAGAAATTTTCCATCATTATTTCTTAAAATACGTTTTCAGTCCCACTTTCTTTCTTCTTACCTTCTGGAACTCTAACCACAGCAATGTTTATTTTGTATTATAGTTCCAGAGTTTCCTAAGCTTCTGTTTATTTTTTTTTCCACTCTAGTTTCTCTCTGTTGTTCAGGTTGGGTAATTTCTCTCAATTTATCTTCAAGTTTAGTGATTATTTTCTCTGTCTCCTCTATTCTTCTGTTAAGCCCATCTAGTGAGGTTTGAATTTTGCTTATCATATTTTTTAGTTCCAGGGTTTTTCTTTGATTCCTCTTTTTATATTTATGATTTCTTTGTTGACACTTCCTATTTCTTTTCATTTGTTTTAAACATGGTGGTAATCGGTCATTGAGATATATTTGTGATTGCCACTTTAAAATCTTTGTCAAATAATATCAACATTTGTGTTATCTCAGTGTTGGTATCTGTTGATTGCCTTTTCTCATTCAAGTTAAAACTTTTTCTGTTTCTTTGTATGAGGAGTGATGTTCAAATATATCCTGGGCATCTGATTATTATTTTTTCTGTTTTTGTTATTGTTGTTGTTATATCAGGCTTTGAAATTTATATTATTTTATTTAGTTAATTACTTTCTTTCCTCCAACATTTATTTTAGGCTCAGAAGTTACATCTGCACACATATTTCATGGATAAATTGTGTGTTGCTGGGGTTTGGTGTACAAATTATTTCATCACGCAGGTAGTAAGCATAGTAACGAATAGGTAGTTTTGGTCCTCACCCTCCTCCCATACTCAGTCCTCAAGTAAGCCCCAGTATGTATTATTCCTCTCTTTGTGTACATATGTACTCCATGTTTAGCTCCCACTTATAAGTGAGAACATGAGGTATTTGGTTTTCTGTTCCTGAGTTCATTTGCTTAGGGTAATGGTCTGTGGCTGCACCTATATTGCTGCAAAAAACATGGTTTCATTTTTATGGCTCCATAGTATTCCATGGTCTATATGTACTGTATTTTCTATATCAACAGTGGACTCACTGTAGAGAGGCATCTAGGATGATTTCACGTCTATTGTGAAAATTGCTGCTATAAACATATGCATGCATGTGTCTTTATGGCAGAATGATTGGTATTCCTTTGGATATAATATACCCAGTAATGGGATTGCTGGGTCAAATGGTAGTTATATCTTAAGTTCTTTGAGAAATCTCCAAACTGCTTTCCAAGTGACTGAACTAATTTACATTCCCACCAGCAGTGTATAAGCATTCGCTTTTCTCCACAACCTCAACAACATCTGTTGTTTTTTGACTTTTTAATAATAGCCATTCTGACTGATTTGGGATGGTATCTTATTGTGGCTTTACTTTGCATTTCCCTAATGATTAGGGAAATTGAACATTTGTTCATATGTTTGTTGGCTGCTTGTATGTCTTCTTTTGAGAAGTATCTGTTCTTGTCTGTATATTGCTATAAAAAAAATACCTGGACTGGGCATGGTGGCTCATGCCTGTAATCTCAGCACTCTGGGAGGCCAAGGTAGATGGATTACCAGAGCTCAGAAGTTTGAGACCAGCTTGGGCAACATGGTGACATCCTGTCCCTGCTAAAAATAAAAACACTATCCAGTGTGGTGGTGTACACCTGTAGTCCCAGCTACTTGGAAATTCTGAGGCAAGAGGATTGCTTGAACCCAGGAATTTGAGGCTGCAGTGAGCTATAATCACACCACTGCACTCCAGCCTGGGTGACAGAGCAAGACCTTGCCTCAAAAAAAAAAAAAAAAAAAAAAAAAAAAGAAAAGAAAAAACAAACAAAAACCCCAATATTAGGTAGTTTATAAAGAAAAAATGTGGTTTAATTGGCTCATGATTCTGCAGTCTTTATGGGCAGCTTGGTGCTGGCATCTGCTCCATTTCTAGGGAGGATGTGTACAATCATATTAGAAGGTGAAATGTGAAATGGGAGGGAGCAGATACATCACATGGCGAAAGCAGGAACAAAAGGGAAATGGTGGTAGGGGAGGTGCCACACACTTTTAAACAACCAGATCTCACAAAAGCTCCCTCACTATTGCAAAGATAGCTCCAAGCCATGAGGGATCTGCTCCCATGACCCAAACACCTCCCACCAGGTCCTACCATCAACATTGGGGATGACAACGCCACATGGGATCTGGGCAGGGACAAAGATCCAAATTTTATCATTCCACTCTTGGCCTATCCCAAATCTCATGTCTTCTCGCATTGCAAAATACAATTATGCCTTCTAACAGTCCCCAAAAGTCTTAAATCATTCCAGCTTTAACTCAAAAGTTCAAAGTTGGCCAGATGCAGTGGCTCACACCTATAATCCCAGCATTTTGGAAGGTCGAGGTGGGTGGATTTCTTGAGTCCAGGAGTTTGAGACCAGCCTGGGCAATGTGACAAAACTGCATCTCTACAGAAAATAAAAAAATCATCCGGACTTTGTTTTGTATGCCTATAGTTCCAGCTATCTGGGAGGCTGAGGTGGGAGGATTGATTAAACTTGGAAGGTTAAGGCTGCAGTGAGCCATGATCACACCACTGCACTCCAGCCTGGGTGACAGAGAGAGACTTCATCTTGGAAAAAAATGAAAAAATAGCCCAAAGTCCAGAGTCTCATCTGAGATAAGGCAATTCCCTTCTACCTCATCAACCTGAATTTCACTGTCCATATACTATCAGCATTTTTGTCACAACCATTTAACCAGTCTCTAAGAAATTTCAGACTTTGTCTTTCTGTCTTCTTCTGAGCTTTCCAAATTCTTCAATTTTTTGCCTCTTATCCAGTTGCCAAGTCGCTTTCATATTTTCAGTTATCTTTAAAACAATGCCCCACTCATGGGTACCAATTTTCTGTGTTAGGCTGTTCTTGCATTGCTATTAAGGACTATCTGAGGCTGAGTAATTTATAAGAAAAGAGGCTTAATTGACTCATGGCTTTTCAGACTTTATAGTAAGCATGATGCTGGCATTAACTTGGCTCCTAGGGAGGCATCAGGAAGCTTATAATCATGGTGGGAGGTGAAAGGGGAGCAGGAATATCACATGGTGAAAGCAGGAGCAAGAGAGAGAGACTGTGGCAAGATGCCACATGCTCTTAATCAACCAGATACTGTGAGAGCTCAGTTGCTATTGCAAAGACAGCACTATGCCATCAGGAATATGTTACCCAAACCACTCCCACCAGACCTCACCTCCAGCAATGGAGATTAAACTTCAACATGAGTTTGGGAGGGGACAAATATTCTAACTATATCTATTTTTTTCTCATTTTTTAATGGAGTTGTTTGTTTTTTGCTTGTTGATTTGTTTAAGACTCCTTATAGATTCTGGACATTAGATCTTTGACCGGTGCATAGTTTGCAAATATTTTCTCCTATTCTGTAGGTTGTCTGTTTACTCTATTAGTAGTTTCTTTTGCTGTGCAGAAGCTCCTTAGTTTAATTAGGTCCAAGTTGTTAATTTTTGTTTTAGTTGCAATTGCTTTTGGGGTCTTTGTCATAAAATCTTTGCTAAGACTGATGCCCAGAATGGTAGTTCCTAGATTTTCTTCTAGAGTTTTAATAGTTTTAGTTTTCACAGTTAAGTATTTCATCCATCTCAAGTTGATTTTTGTATATGGTGAAAGCAAGGGGTTCAGTTTTAATCTTCTGCATATGGCTAGCCAGTAATCCCAGCAACATTTATTGAATAGGGAGTCCTTTCCTCATTTCTTGTTATTGTCAGCTTTGTCAAGGCTGAGATGGTTGTGGATGTGCAGCTTTACTTCTGGTTTCTCTGTTTGGTTCCATTGGTCTATATGTCTATTTTTTGTACTAGCACCACGATCTTTTGGTTACTGTAGCTTTGTAGTATAGTGTAGTAAGTCTGGCAGTGTGATACCTCCAGATTTGTTTTTTTGTTTAGGATTGCTTTGGCTATTCGGGCTCCTTTTGGTTCCATATGAATATTATAATAGTTTTTATTTATGCTATGAAAAATGACATTGGTAGTTTTATAGGAACAACATTTAATTTGTAAATTTCTTTGAGCAATATGGCCATTTTAATAATACTGTTTCTTTCTATTCATGAGCACAAAGTGTTTTTTCATTTGTTTGTGTAAACTATGGCTTCTTTCTTTTTTTTTTTTTCCTTGGGACAGGGTTTTACCCTGTCATCCAGGCTGGAGTGCAGTGCCACAATTGTAATTCACTGCAACCTTGAACTCCTGGACTCAAGTGATCCTCCTGGACTCAAGTCTCCTGAGTAGCTGGGACTACAGGAATGCACCACCACACATGGCTAATTTTTTAGATTTTTGGTAGAGATGAAGTCTTGCCATGTTGCTCATGCTGGTCTTGAATTCCTGAACTCAATCAATCCTCCTGCCTCTGCCTTGTAAAGTGCTGGGATTATGGGTATCAGCCACTGTACCTGGTCTTCAACTATAATTTTTTTCAGCAGCAGTTTTTAATTCTCATTGTAGGGATCCTTCACCTTCCTAGTTATCTGTATGCCTGTGTATTTTATTCTTTTTGTGGCAATTGTGAATGGGATTGCACTCTTGATTTGACTGTCAGCTCAGATGTTATTGTTGCATAGAAGTGCTCCTCATTTTAGTACATTGATTTTGTGTTAAGAAACTTTACTGAAGTTATTTATCAGTTCTAGGAGCCTTTGGTGCCATGTCAGCTCACTACAACCTCTACCTCCCAGGTTCAAGTGATTCTCCTGCCTCAGCTTCCTGAGCTGGGATTACAGGTGCCCACCACCACACCTGCTAATTTTTGTATTTTTAGTAGAGACGGGGTTTCACCATGTTAGTCTTAACTCCTGAGTGATCCACCTGCCTCAGCCTCCCAAAGTGCTGGGATTACAGGTGTGAACCACTGCGTCCAGCCTTGCTCCATGTAATTGTATAATTTTGAGAGATCTTGATGTTGATTTACATTTTTATTGCACTGTGGTCTGAGAGTGTGATTGGTATGATTTTTTTAAAAATTTGTTTAGAATTTCTTTATGACCAAGCGCATGGTTGATCATAGAATATGTGCCATGTGCAGATGAAAAGAATGTATATTTTCTTGTTGTTAGGTGGAGTGCTCTACAGACATCTGTTAGGTTCATTTGGTCAAGTGTTGCGTTTAGGGCCAAAATATCTTTGTTAGTTTTCTGCCTTTATAACACCTCTAGTGGTGTATTGAAGTCTCCACTATAATTTTAGATTTATCTAAGTCTTTTTTTGTAGGTTCTAAGAATTTATTTTCTGAGTCTGGATGCTCCAGGATTGGATGCATATGCATTTACAATAGTTAAGTCTTCTTGATGACTTGAACACTTTATCACTTTGTTACACATTTCTTTGTCCTTTTTAATTATTACTGTTTTAAAGTCTGTTTTTTCTGAAATAAAAATGGTAACCCCTGTTCATTTTTGTTTTTCATTTGCTTGATAGATTTTTCCTTATGCCTTTACTTTGAGACTGAGTGTAACTGCATTTGAGATGGGTCTCTTGAAGATAGCATACAGTTGGGTCTTGCTTCTTTATCCAATGTGCTACTCTGTACTTCTTAAGTGGGGCATTAAGTCTGTTTTTATTCAAGTTATAATATTGATATGTGAAGATATGATCCTGCCATCACGTTGCTAGCTGGTTATTCCACAGACTTGATTGTATAGTTGCTTATAGCATCCATGGACTGTGTAATTGTCTTTTTTGTGGTGTCAGATAATGGTTTTGTTGTTGTTGTTGTTGTTGTTGTTTTGAGACAGAGTTTCACTCTTGCTGCCCAGGCTGGAGTGCAAAATTTCAATCTCAGCTCACTGTGACCTCCACTTCCTGGGTTCAAGCAATTTTCCTGCCTCAGCCTCCTGAGTAGCTGGTACTACAAGTGCATGCCACTACACCTGGCTAATTTTGTATATATAGTAGAGATGGGGTTTCACCATGTTGGCCAGGCTGGTCTTGAACTCCTGCCCTTAGGTGATCTGCCCACCTTCGCCTTCCAAATTGCTGGGATTACAGGCGTGAGCCACCATGCCTGGCCAGGTAATGGTCTTTTGTTGCCATGTTTAGCACTGTCTTAAGGACTTCTTGAAAGGCAAATCTGGTAGTAATAAATTCCCTTAACATTTGCTTGTCTGTAAAAGATTCTATTTCTCTTTCACTTATGAAGCTTTGTTTGGCTGGATATAAAATTCTTGGTTAGACTTTTTTTCTTTAAGAATGCAGAATATACCAGCCTGGCCAACATGATGAAACTCTGTCTCTATTAAAAATACAAACATTAGCTGGGCATAGTAATGGGTGCCTGTAATCCCAGTTATTCGAGAGGCTGAGGCAGGGGAAATCACCTGAACCCGGGAGACAGAGGTTGCAGTGAGCAGAGGTTGCATCATTGCATTCCAGCCTGGGTGACAAGGGTAAGACTCTGTCTCAAAAGAAAGAAAGAAAGAAAGAAAGAAAGAAAGAAAGAAAGAAAGAAAGAAAGAAAGAAAGAAAGAGAAAAAAAGAATGGGGAATATACGTTCCCAATCTCTTTTGGCTTGTAAGGTTTCTGCTGAAGGTTCTGCTGTTATCCTAATACTACCACCTTTATATGTGACCTGTCCCTTCTCTCTACTGCTTTTAAGATTTTTTTTTCATGTTGACCTTGAAGAATCTGATGACTAGGTGTCTTGAGGATGGGTGTCTTGTATATTATATCTCTGAAGTTCTCTGAATTTCTTGAATTTTTATGTTGACCTCTGCAGCAAGGTTGGAGAAATTTTTATGAGCAATATCCTTAAATGAGTTTTTCAAGTTGCTTGCCCTCTCTCTCCTCCTTTTTTGAGGATGCCAGTGAGTTGTAGATTTGGTCTCTTTATGTAATCTGTATTTCTTGGAAATTTTCTTCATTTTTAAAAAATTCATTTTTCTTTATTTTTGTCTGACTGAGTTGATTTGAAGAACTGGCCTTCAAGGTCTAAAATTGTTTTTCTGCTTGATCCATTCTGTTAATACTGCCCATTGTATTCTGAAATTCTCGTAGTGAGTTTTTCAGCTCTAGGAGATTAGTTTGGTTCTTTCTTAAAATGACGATTTCATCTTTTAGCTCTTGTATTATTACATTGGATTCCATAAATTCCTTAGATTGTGTTTCAACTTTCTCCTAAATCTCGATGATCTTCATTGACATCTTTATTCTGAATTCTGTGCTGTCATTTAAGTCTAGTTGGAACCATTGCTGGGGAGCTAGTTCAGTCATTTGGAGGTAAGAAGACACTCTGGCTTTTGGAGATACCAGAGTTCTTGCATTGTGTGTTTGAAGTTGTTGTCCTTTGTATGGGGCTTTTTACTTTTATATTCCTTGATGCTTTTTGTGGTTTGATTGTGGTATTAGTTGTGCTTAGTTAATTTGGTTTATTTTTGGATGATTTCAGGGGTCCAAGGTTTAGCTAAGCACTCCTGGGCTGCATGCTGTACCAGGCTGTAACCTTGGGGAGCTGGGACCAGGCCTGAGGCTGTTTTTCTCTGGCCCCTAGAGGTTAAGCACATCCTGTGCTGGAGGGGGATGGGGTGTTTTTGGTCCACTGGCAACAAAACTGTGCTGGCAAAGGGACTTTGGCAGGGTGGCAGTGGGTCAGTGAGGGTCCTTGTGTGCACATATGTGCTGGTGGTGGGGTAGTGGCAGGTCCTGCACAGGCATGTTTGCTGGTGGTGGAGTGGTGATGGGGTCAGTGTGCATGCATGCACCAGTGAATCATTGACTGGAGGTTGCAGGCAAATACATGCTAGATAAACAGCAGGAGGAGGCTGCCAGTGAGTGCATGCTGCTAGGTGCTCACTGACAGGGGCCTGCCTTCAGTAGCTCTCCAGCTGTTAGTCAGGGTCTGCCACCAAAATAGCTATGGCTGCGGCTGTCGAAAAATGCTTTGGCTGGGCAGCTGAGGCAGTGCTGCAAGTATGTGTAGCCAGGCAGGGACTCTGGCATACACCAGCAGACAAGTGAGTGCTCAGATCATACTGTTCCCATCCCACAAGCAGGATAGCCCTGTGATGTCCGTGTCTGTTGGTCAACAAAGGCTGAAGCCACCTAGAAATGTATGATGAACTTTGGGGGATGGGAACTCATGGTTATGCTCTGCTGTAGCCATTCTCATGCCAAACCCTGTGGACTCTGTGCAGTCTAGAATTCTATCTCTTTCAACTCTCCAGTCCATTCTCCCTGCCAGGTCAAATGTCCATGGGGTTGAGGGGTCTCCTGCAGCTAAGATTCTGGAGGTCTGTGATGTGAGTTGGCCACTCCATGCCAACTTAACTCACTCCTTCCCCAGGAAGGGGTGAGTTCCCTCCTTGTTCCCTCCTGGCTAGGAACAAGTTCTGGTGCTTGGAAACCCTGTGCAGGGTTACCAGCTTCCTCCCCTTTCAGCCTGGGGTCTGTATTCTCCTTCCATCCACTCTCAATGCCTTCTTTCTGAAAATTTGTTCAGAGTGTGCCAGTCTCCTTGATAGTCTGGTCCCTCATTGGGAGAAGGTCTTCTTGTCTGCATCTGGTCGGCAATCTTGTTTTAGTATTTATTAAATAATGAAATAATAATTTGAAGAAATTGAATTAGTATTATTTAAAACTCTAGATCTATTTAAAATTTTCTGTTTAACCATGCCTCAGCAGACATTGTGGTGCGGAGGGAGAGCGATGTATGAAGGAATTACCTCATTTCCCACTCATCTTCCTTTAATACTCAGGTGAGGGACTAATGCCTCATTACTACTGCCTGGAGGTTAGAACTCCTCTGATAACACTCTGGCTGAAGGTACCTTGTTACTGCTCCCCTTTTGACCTCCACTGACATCATGGGGTAGTGATTTCATTATTGCACTGCAGTGGTGAAAGACTTGACTCCCCACTACATCTCCTCTGACACGGTTCTAGTAGATACGGAGAATTATTTCTTATTATTACTGGGTGATAGTTCATGCTTCCCACTCAGCATACTCTTTTTTTTTTTTAAGTATCTTTACTTATTTATTTATTTTTTGAGGTGGAGTCTCTCTCTGTCACCCAAGCTGGAGTGCAGTGGCATGATTTTGGCTTACTGAAGCCTCTGCCTCCTGGGTTCAAACGATTCTCCTGCCTCAGCCTCCTGAGTAGCTGGGATTAAAGGCATGTGCCACGATACCTGGCTAATTTTTGTATTTTAGTAGAGATGGCGTTTTGCCATTTTGGACAGGCTGGTCTTGAACTGATTTCAGGTCATCCACCTGCTTCAGCCTCCCCAAGTGCTGGGATTGCAAGCATGATCCACTGCATTCAGCCCCTATTCAGCATATTCTGACACAAATCTAGTAGGGAATTGAGCCTTGTTATAGCCTGGTAAGCATGGAAATCTTTTCATTTGAGATGTATTGTCTTTCTAGATTTTCTGTTTTCCCAAGATGTCCTCTTATCAATTAGTTTACAAGGGAGAGCAGGATTTTCTTGGAGACTTAAAAAAACCTACACCTGTTGTCAGGTTGCCAGGTTGCTGACTTCTTCAGTTTCAAGTCCATGATATATGAAGCAAAAAGAAAATCCGGAGAGCTCACTGTCATATTATTCCTTTCGTCCTGAGTTTCTGAGCCCACCTGTCTTCTTCTCTCTACTTTTCGGAGTCTTTTTATATTTGTTTTATTTGTAATGTCTAGGGGTTTTTGTTTGTTTTAGCTGTATTGAGCTGGGGGGAGAAAAGAATAAGTAAGTCTATTACTTATTGATCTGGAGTGTTTACATATTTTTGAACCCGCATTTTGTTTTCAAGTGTTTGTCTAGTGCTACCAATTTTGTACCTTTGGTGGGTACAAAAATTGTGATCTCTATGTCTTCATCTGTATCACTGACAAAATCTTGGAGGAGGGCAATAATTGGTTCCTTGTGTATGTCACTAAATGTTCTTACAATTTGCATTTTGCAATTTGACAAAATTTTTGTTTAATTTGCTTTCTAAGCCCTATAGTTTGCTTTAAAATTCCATGTTACACTGTGTGCTTTCTAATATGAATACATAAAATGGTATCATTAACTTCTAAGATTTTTTTTTTTTACAACTTTTTATGTCATTCTTTCCATGCTTTCACATGAACGCTATATCTGTTTTGCCTTCATTGGCTCCACCTCATTTAATTCACTGTTGTCATCGCTAAAGTTCCTTCCCAACTTTTACCTTTGGGTTAGTCTTTTAGCAATGTTCAGTTTGCTACATTAAACTCCTTTATCCAGTTGACCTTTGTTTATACTCTGACAAATGCCCAAGTTTAGACTCACTTCCTTGTGTTTCTTTTTCTGCTCTGAGGTCCTAATTGCTCCTAATTCCTCCTGAAGGTACACATGGAACAAAGTAGGATGGTCCCATTACCACATTCTACTAAAAATTCCTTCCTAAAAATTGAAATTGTTTCTGTAATTCAATCTCCTGAAATGAATTCAACCTAAAAGATGCACTTGAAAATACACCTGATCCTTGTTATTTGCAGATTCCATATTTGCAAATTCACCTACTCATTAAAATTTATTTGTAACTCCAAAATCAATACTCGAGTCACTTTTATGATCATTCACAAGCATGCACAGAGTGGCAAAATATCTTATTACCCAATGAGCATATTCTTACCTGAGGTAGGGTGATGCTGTGCCTTTTTGTTTCAATTCTCATACTGTAAACAAATGTCCACTTCTATGTAGTGCTACATTTTTCACATTTTTATTCTCTTAGCTGGTGATTTTGCTGTTTAAAATAGTCCCCAAGTGTAGTACCAAAGTATAGTGCAAGAAGGTTGTGATGTGCCATATGGAGAAAATATGTGTATTTGGTAAGCTTTGTTCAGTTATAAGTTATAGCACTGTTTACTGTGAGTTTAATGTTAAGGAATCAACAATGTATATTAAATAGAATGTCTTTAAACAGAAACACACATGAAATCTGTTTATGTATTGATCAGTTGACAAAAATGTGACCAGAGTTTCCTGGAAAACCAACCCTGTATTTCTCCTAAGAACAACGATTCAACAGTCATTAATTCAGTGTTTGTGGTGATTTCATAGAACACAACTACCATGAATAATGAGAATAACCTGTATTTTATTTGTCTTCTTGATGGTCATAGAATCACTGATGGTTTAGATATTATCCTAGACCTTCTTTTGTCTTAATCATCATCATCCTACTTTCCTCCAGCTTTACCGAAACTGTTGAAAACATCGTGCATTTTTACATTTATGATCATCCTTTATGTTCTTTATTCAACTATCTCAGTCTCGATAGTCTCTATATTAATGGCATTCCTAAAAATTTCAGAGGAACAGATGTATGCCCTCTTAATCTTTTATTTTATAATTTTTAAATAAAAATTTCAATGGCATGCAAAAGTAGGGAGGCTAATGTAATGAACTTTTCGTGTACTCATCACCGAGTTCAAAAATTACAACTCATGACCAAACTTATTTTATCCGTACATACCCTAACAGAATCCTCTCATCCCCTTCCCCCACAAAAATATGAAATCTATTTTGAAGTTAATCCCAAATGTTATATTCTTTCATCTGAATATGTCTGTATTCAAAAATACCATTTTGATAGTGATATTAGGGGTTAGATATTACAAACTTTTTGAGCTATAGAAGAGAAACCAAATTTTCCCTCTGATTACAATATTCTGCTTTCCTATCTCTGGAAGGACATGCAACCCATTTTTTTGGGGGCAGGGGCAGGGATGGAGTTTCATGCTTGTTACCCAGGCTGGGCTGCAGTGGCGCGATCTCAGCTCACTGCAACTTTCACCTTCCGGGTTCAAGCAATTCTCCCACCTGAGCCTCCTGAGTAGCTGGGATTACAGGCAACCACCACCATGCCTGGCTAACTTTTGTATTTTTAATAGACAAGGTTTCACCATGTTGGCCAGGCTGGTCTCAAACTCCTGACCTCAGGTGATCCACCCAATTCAGCCTCCCAAGGTGCTGGGATTACTGGTGTAAGCCACCGTGCCCAGCCTCCATTTAAAAAATGTTTATGTCTAGCATCCACAGTTTTTCCCACTTGCCTTGCTTCTTACATTTTAATATCTCAAAAAACATTAATAACCTCCTATGTAAAAAAATTTCCTTGGGTCTCCTACTGTTTCTCATCTCAGTGGTATTTGGTGACCTTGTCTTTCTTAAAACGTATTCCTTATTTGCATTTCATAATTCTGAAATTTGTTGACTTCTTTCCTCCCCTTCCATCTACTCACTTCTGGCTCTATCCTTTGATTAATCTTTCTCTCTCTAAATCTGGCTATCCCTCAAGATTCAGATCTCAGATAAAATTTGTGTCTGCTGTCTGTATTCTCACTCAAAGAAGTCATCTTTTCTTTGAACTCAGCTATCATCTTAATGACTGCCACATCTGTGTCTCCAGAATTTAGCTCTTGCCCTTATTTAGTCTCACATTTACCTACTTCAAAGCAATTTCTATTTATATATTTTAAGTTGTTAATATGAAATGAAAATTAGTACATGTGCCATTTGAAATTCAACAAGCATCATGAAATGTTACCTGAGTTCTTAAGTTTCTCATTCATTCTCACTCATATTATTAGGGTTCACTATTCTTAGAGTTCTCTTTTACTCTTATATTTCCTTCACATGTATTCAATTAAGTCCTAGACTATTTTCCCACTTTACCATATCTTTTATGTTTATTTCCTATGCCCCTATTATTTGTGTTAACATCCTAATCTAGTCCTTCATTTCTTTGTGTCTTAATACTTCCATTACTTCCTGTTTGGCTTCTTAGTACAAACTTTAGAAGTTTCTGTTATGATATGCACATTCCTAAATACACTTCCTGTACTGTTTCTCACTAAATCATTCACTAAAAAATAACAGGATTAATAAGACAAATAGGGTTAGAGACAGACTGGTCCCTCAAAAGCTATGCAACTTTATAACAAATATAATAATTGGTACCTTTAAAAAATAGCTTGCACAGCATAGGCAGACAGAATGCCCAAGGTCTGGTGGTTGACTCAGGGCATGTTAAAAATGCACAGAAACAATCATGTGGAAATATAGGTTTGCTGGTGCTAAGCAATATACACAGGGCATTGTAGTCTTGAGCAAAAGAGGAAATGCAACTTGCCAGGACCTAAAAACTATACAAAGCTAGGATACATCCCTCTGGGGAGGGAGTTTTGGGTACAGGAACTCAGGCATTTTCTTACAATAGTGCCCCACAGGTGTCTGCCTGGGCAATAGCTGAGTTGAAAGGGTTTTCCTTTTCTTCTGAAGTTTCTAATTCTACTCCCATTATTCTGGCTCCCCTGCCTAAGAAAAAGCACATATAAACCATCATAATTTCCGTCTTCTACTGGTATAACTCTGCCATTCACTAATCAAATGTCAGCTAATTAGTACTTGTAGAACAGACTCCATATTTTTTTCTGTTTGATACTTACTGGACATAACTTTACTTTTCAGCTTGTAATGCTATTAGACATACTGCTATCTCTTTAAAAGAATTATTTATTATCAGACTCATTTATTCCTGTTTCTTATGCTGATTTAAGCTTTGTTGTCTCTTGCATCTTCGATTACTTTATCCTAATTTCTCTGCCTTCATGTAGGCTTGGGATTTTATTATCAAAATTATTTACTTTCAAGTAGCTTCATATGGTTCATCTTATTTCTATAAGCAGATTGTGGGTTCCTAGAGGACAAGTCCTGTGTGTTTATGACACTCTTTTCATATCTCCTACCACGTACGAGGGTATCAGTAAATGCTTATTGGTTAGTTGATTTAAAATCACAAATGCATTATTTTAAATGGAACTATTATATTAGTTAATTTTTTAAATAAACAAAAGAAAATTCACAAGGAAGTTAGTATAATGTAGGGAAAAAAGCATGGGTTTCTAAGTTAGATTTGTCTGGATTCAAATTCAGGGTCTGCCACTGATTAGCACAGGCAAATTACTTAATGTTTCTGAGTTTCATTTTTCTTATTAATAACCTGGAAAAAGATTAACTTAGTTATATGTTTTTAAGCAAGAATTATAAAAATTAATGAGATAATATGTTAATCAATTAAGATCTTCATAGAGTGTGAACACTTAATGGGTGGTCAATAATTAGAGGCTCCAGGATCTTGAGGAATAATCAGCCAGTGCCTTGTTATTACAACCCATTTAAAAAAGCAAACCTCTGGAGTTTGCAGGATATAAGTATTCAGAATTTGTGATTTTATATATGCATTTCCTAAGTTGTGCTTTTTGCTGGAATAAGCACTTTACATTCACTGTCTTACATCATCCTCATAGTACTCATCACAGGTAGGTATTATTAGGAGCATTTACAGATAAATAAAAGGTCTTAGCCAGCTTGGAAAGGCCAAACTTGAGACAGAAACCCTGGTGTCTGATTCTAATGTCTGTTTTTCTTTTTTTTTTAAAATCAATAATAGACTCTTCACTTCTTTTTTGGGGGTTATGTTACACTAATAAATAGACGGTCTATACAGGGAGTTATTTTGTCAGATGTATCACGTAAGTTAAGAGTACAGTTCAGAGAGATGGAGCCTTCAATCTCATTGTTTTGAACCTTGAGGCTACATCAGTTTTCAAGGTATTGGAGCTTCTCTTTTAGGTGGAAAACTGACATAGATGGAGAAATCACTTATGAATGAGAACACACTGAATACTTTTGAAAATTAACCCTTTCATTGCATTCTTATGTTAGAAAAACAGCCAATTCCTCTGTAATGAACTGAATTATGAATTACTAATTTCTATCTTTTTTTTTAGGGTGACTCTGGAGGACCACTGGTCAGTTCAGATGCTAGAGATATCTGGTATCTTGCTGGAATAGTGAGCTGGGGGAGACGAATGTGCGAAACCCAATAAGCCTGGTGTTTATACCAGAGTTACTGCCTTGCGGGACTGGATTACTTCCAAAACTGGTATCTAAGAGAGTAAAGCCTAATAGAACAGATCCATTTTTTTTTTTTTTGATGTAGAGGCCATTTTTAGAGATGCAGAATTGGAGAAGAAGACTTGCAAATCAACTAGATTTGACTGATCTCACTCACTGAACTCTTTGCTTGCTACATATGTTTTCTTCCCAAATCTGTTCCACACATAAGCATCCTGGTTCTGCCAGATTAACTCTGTGATCCTATGAGCAATAGTTCAAACTTTATGCACACAGAGAAATAGATAATACAATCTTACATTACAGCCTGCATTCATTTGTTCTTTAGAAGTTTTGTCGTTAGAGTTTTGACTTATTGACATAAATTTCTCCTTCAAATATACAATTTGAAGCACTCCTTTTCTTCAGTTCCTCAATTCCTCTCATTTCAGTAAATATCCATTTTCAAGGCACAGAACAAGGAGTGAAAGGAACTATAAGAAGAAAAAAAATCCCCTACATTTTATTGGCACAGGAAAGTATTAGGCGTTTTTCTTTTTCTTAGTGGAATATGGGAAATGATCATATTCATTATGAAAAGTCAAGCAAAGAAATACAGCAGAATATCAATCAATTCATCATTTAAGAAGTGTGGGAACTAAGTTAAGGAAATCCAGAAAGAAGCCAAGATATATCTTTATTTTCATTTCCAAGCAACTACTATGATAAATGTGAAGAAGACTGTTTTCTTGTGATCTACAATAATGATACAAACTCCATGCAATGTACTTGTTCTAAGCAAGTTAAAGCAAATATTTATTTAACATTGTGTTACTGAGGATGTCAATATATAATAATAAAATATAAATCACCCATTTGCTTGATATTATATGATAACCCACAAAGAAGGAGAAGATGGGAAGATGGGAAAAATATTACTAGTCAACTTATTGCATGTTACTTTAAAATTTGAGGCTAGGATGAAAATTAATTTAATAACAGTCAGCATGCCTATGTAGTAAAATAATTGTGTTGTGGAATGGGAGGGAATGAAAAGTTTAAACAATTGACTGAAAAGGAATTATCCATCGAAGACTTTCCCAAACAGCAAATTCTTGAAGGGAACGAGATCCAGGTGTTAGTGTATAGCCTAGTGATGCGACTAAACTGGGGCTTAGACCTCCATTTAGAGATGAATGCAGATAGTCTTCTTGCCCTGCTGCTATGTTTACAATTCATGCATGGCTAGTGGTCCTGTTAGACTGATCTGGACTGAGATGGAGAGATATCATAGAGAAAATATCCTGGAAGCTACCTCACTGCTTCGTCTAGTGTGACATTGAATTGCTAACTGTCTGGATACAAAAACTGAAGAGTAAAAGCATAATATTGGCCACCTTTGTGATTTTAGTTTTGGTAAATTATTACTGAACTGTTAGAGACACAGCTTTCAGTAATCTAAGCCACAACGAAGTTAGGATTGGTACCATGACATATGACATGTCTGTTAATGGTGAGATTTCATCAAGTCTTTCTCATTGCACACAGCTACTCATATAAATTCTATATTGTACCATAATCACCTTGAAAGTCAATATTAATGGGAAAAATTTGACTTTATTGACCTGAATAACATTGGAGTATGAACGGATGAAATTTAGGCACTTGGCAAGAATACGAAAACTGACCTGAATTAATAGTGTTAAATATTTTGCATAAATTATTTTTGTTTCATTGAACAAAATGCTCTGGAAAAAAGCAAAATTGAGGAAAACCTTGAATTTTAATCAAGGATACAATTATGTTTAAAACTACTCTCAGTATTCTGTTAAAAATGAATTCCCCTTGTTTCAGTGTATTCTGTAGTTTAGCCTCTAGGTGGCACCCACAAGCTGTGGGAAGCTATAGGGAAACCGGACATCTAGATGGATTCAAAAAGGATGTGTAAATCTTTAAGTAATAATGAGAACTGTACCTGAGTTTAGAGTCTTGCAAAACCAAAAGAATACAATTTAGCTTGGTAAATGGCATTTAAAAATGGATTCGTGTTGATTTACATTATTATTAGTATTTTTCAAATTTCTGGAGATTGGATTCCAAACTAAAACAAAATTTATGATGCATGATTTGAGGAACCGTCTTTGGAAACACACCTGGAGCATGATACCGACAGCCACCTAGCTCCCTCCCTACCCCGTTCCCCAGTCTCTAATCCCTGGCAACCACTAATCTGTTCTCTATCTTTATAATTTTTATTGTTTCAAGAATCGTATATAAATGTATTATTTAATATGTTACTTTTTCAGGTTGGCTTTTTCACTCAGCATACTTCCCTTGAGATCTATTCAAGTTGTTGTGTGTGTCAAGAGTTCGATTCTTTTTTTTATTAATGAGTAGTAGTATTACATGATATGGATGTACCACACTTTGTTAGCTATATACCCATTGAAGGGCATTTGGATTTTGTCTGTTACAAATAAAGCTGCTATGAATATTTGTGTGTAAGCTTTTTGTATGGACATAAGTTTTTATTTTTCTGAAATTCATGGCCTACAGTACAATTGCTGGGTCATATGGTAAGTACATGTTCAGATTTTTAAGAAACAGCCATATTCTTTTTACATGGCTCCTTACTACTTGTAAAACTCTCTATACTTAGAATCTCTACCTGTGTATTTTAGATGTGTAGATAGATGTGATTTCAACAACTAGACTGTAAACTCCATGGGGGTAGGGACAGTAACGAATTCATTTTTATATCCTTCACAGTTCACAGGAAAGTATAATATTATTTATGACAGTTGTTCTATAAAGATTTATTAAATAAAAAGTAAAGACACTAATAAAGCAAACAAATATATGTAGAATAAAAAAGAAGAAATGACTTCGGGTAGAAAAGAATGAATAGCATTTTTTTCATGAAGGTATTGCTATCCAATTTCTGTAATTCTGCATGGACTTTACCATGGTACCTCCAAGTATCTTATGTTTGTTGATATAAAATCTTGTTTTTCATTTTTCCTCAGGGTACACAATCAGACATAGACTAAACACACGGTTGATATGGCGAAGCTATCTTTATGCCTGAATTTATTTTCTAATTCATGTTATATTTAATAGTTTTCTGACACGTGTATCAGCTCTACTGTACCTGTGGAATGGATTTCAGTTGAGGGATACACTCAATAAATATCTGTTACTCTTACTTTTTATAACCATGACTCTATAATTTGTTTTAATGTAACAAATGTAAAAAGTTAACATGTAAAATGTAACAAATGTAAAAGTTCTAATGTAACTTTTATTATGCAACTCTTAAGGTGGCGTGAAAGAAGAGACCTGTGAAATGCAATCAAAAGGTCTCTCTTAGTTGATCCTAATCCGTTAATCAGTACCTCTTTGGCGTAGGTGAAGTCACCTTAAATTTTAGAATCACTGTACTCACTGCCTTGCATTTACCCTTCACCTGCTTGTTCTCTTGCTCCACCACTCTGTGACACTTGCTTTTTACTATGATCCTGGTAAAATCCCAACTCTCCACTTACTGTTTTTAAAAACTAATTAATTTTCCCCATCTTCCTTAAAGTATAATTGGCTAAAAAAATTGTATATACAGTGTACAACTTGATGTTTGATATATGTATATATTGTGAAATTAATAAATCAAGCTAATTAATATATCCACTACCTCAATACTCTTTTTATGAGAACATTTAATATCTACTCTTAGCAATATCTACTCTTAACAATTTAAAAATACTCAATACATTATTATTAACTGTAGTCCCCATGCTGTAAATAGGCTTCCAGAACTTATTTTTTTTATGTAACTAAAACTTTGTACCTTTTAACCAATATCTTCTCATTTCTATCACACTCCAGCCTCTAGCAACCACCATTCTACTCTCTGATTCTATGAGTTCAATCTTTTTAGATTCCACATGTAAGTGAGATCATGTAGTAACTAGCACTTTGTGCTTGGTTTATTTCACTTAACATAATACCTGCCAGGTTCATCCATGTTGTCACAGATGACAGGATTCCCTTCCTTTTTAAAGCTGAATGGTATTTCATTGTGTGTACTTTTCATTCCTCCATCAATGGACATGTAGGTTGATTCTATATTTTGGCCACTGTGAATAATGCTGCAATAAATATGAGAATGCAAGTATTTCTGTACTGAAAGTGAAAAATAGAATGTTTGTATGGTCTTAAAGTATGGTTTGTACTGAATAGTTCAATTAATCACTGCTGAGATAACCAAAATAGAGTGTAAGGAACAATAAAGCAAATCAGCAAAACCAACACTGAATTTTTTCAAAATGTCAAATAAATCGCTGAACTTTTAACTAGACTGACCTCCCAAAAAGAGATGTTTCACATTTTAATAATAAAGTCAGATGTAATAGTAAAGACATTATTACTAGTCATACAGAAATAAAAGAATTATAAATGTATGCTATGAGCACTTGTATGTCAAGAAATTACAACTTAGATGAAATGAACAAATCTCTAAAAAGACACAATCTATCATACAGACTCAAGAGTTCTAATACAATTCCATTATGTTCAAAGGACACACTTTGCATGATGTCAGTATTTGTATTGAGAGTTTTGTATGGCCTACTCTTGGAAATTGTTAATGTACTTGAGAATATTATATACAATTATGCACCACTTAACAGGGATACATTAACGCCATTGTTACATGATTTTGTTGTGTGAACATTATACAGTGTATTTAAGTAAACCTACATGGTGTAATCTACTACTCACCTGGGCTGTATGGCATAATCTATTGCTCCTAACTTACAACCTGTATAGCATGTTACTGTACTGAATACTATAGGGAACTGTAAAACAATGGGAAGTATTTGTGTATTTAAATATTACTAAACATAGAAAAGTTACTGTATAAATACAATATAAAAAATAAAAAAATGATACATCTCTATAAACTAATTATCATGCATGGAGTTTGCAGGACTAGAAGTTGCTCTGGATGACTCAGTGAGTGAGTGGTGAATAAATGTGAAAGGATAGGATATTATTGTACACTACTGTAGACTTTATAAACACAATGCACTTAGCTACAGTAAATTTGTAAACAATTTTTCTTCAATGAAAAATTAGCTTACTGTAACCCTTTTAATTTATAAAGTTTAATTTTTTTAACTTTTTGACTCTTTTAATATCAGTTAGCTTAAAAACAAACACATTTTCCCAGCCATACAAATATATTTTTTCTTTATATTCTTATTTTATAAGCTTTTAAAAGTATTTTAATAATTTTTTTAACTTTTAAGCTTTTTGTTTATAAACGAAGACACAAACACACATAGGCCTACACAGAGTCAGGATCATCAATTTCACTGTGTTTCAGCTCCGTAATTTGTTCACATGCATGGAGTTGTCAACTCCTGTGATAAAAATTGCATTCTTCTGGACTAACTCCTGAAGGACCTGCCTGAGGCTGTTTTACAGTTAACTTATTTTTTTTTTAAGTAGGAGTATACTCTAAAATAACAATAAAACGACATGAACAGACACTTCTCAAAAAAAGACATACAAGCAGCCAACAAATGTAAGAAAAATCTTCATTACTAATTATCAGAGAGACACAAAACCAAAACCGCAATGAGACGCCATGTCATACAAGTCAAATGGCTGTTATCGGCCAGACACAGTACTCTCGACTGTAATCTCATCAATTTGGGAGGATGAGGCAGGAGGATTGCCTGAAACCAGAAATTTAAGATCAGCCTGGGCAACATAGTGAGACCCTGTCTCTACAAAACACAATGGCGATTATTAAAGAGTTGAAAAAATTACATATTTGCGAGGTTTTGGCGAAGAGAGAATGCTTATACACTGCTGGTGGAAATACAAATTAGTTCAGTTTCTGTGGGAAGCAGTTTGGAGATTTCTCAAAGAACTAAAAATAGGCCATTCAACCCAGCAATTCCATTGCTAGAAATACACCCAAAGGAAAATAAATTGTTCTGCCAAAAAGACACCTGCACTTATACATTTATTGTAGCACTGTTCACAATAGCAAAGCCATAAAATCAACCCGATGCCCATCAATAGTTAAATGGATAAAGAAAATATGTTACATACAAACTATGGAGTTCTATGCAGCAGCCATAAAAGAAAAAGAGTGAAATCACGGTGTTGGCAGCAACATGGATGCAGTTGGAGGCATTATCCTAAGTGAATTAATGTGAAACAGAAAACCACATATTCCCATTTATAAGCTGGAGCTAAACAAGGGTAGACATGGACACAATGATGAAAACAATGAACACTGGGGATTTCAAAAGGGACAAGGTAGGGAGAGGGAGAAAGGTTGAAAAACTACCTGTTGGGTACTATGTTCACTACTTGGGCAACAGGATCATTAAAAGTCCAAACCTTAGCATCCTGCAATGTACCCATGCAACAAACCTGAATATGTAGCCCCCTGAATTTAAAATAAATCTTTAAAAAATAAAAATAAAACCGGAAAAATAAACCAGTAACATATTGATTGTCATTATCAAGCATTATATACTATATGGAATCATATGTGCTATGCTTTTATATGACTGGCAGTGCAATAGGATTGTTTATACCATCATTACCGCAAACACAAGTGATGCACGGCACTACAAGTTACAACAGCTATATGACACCACAAGGTGAAGGAATTTTTCAGCTCCATTATAATTTTATGGAACTACCATTGTATATGTGGTCCATCATTGATTGAAACATTGTTATGTTACATAACTATATTTTGCTGTTTTGGAGTAGAGTGCTGTATAGATCTCTGTTAGAACTAGTCGGATTTTAACTCTTCAATACTTTTATTTCCTTGTTGATCTTTTGCCTGGTTTTGTCAAAAGTAGAGCAATAAAGAGTCTAATACTATTGTTGGACTCCTTCCTTTATTTCTGCAATTTTTGTTTCATATATTTTGGGCTCTGTTGTTGGATGCAGATGTGTTTGTAATTATTACATATTCTTGAGAGATTGACTTTTATAGTAATAAAATGTCTCTCTCCATATCTACTGAATTTTTGGTTTTAAGTCTACTTGTTTGCTTATTAGTATAGTCACTCCAGCTGTCTAAAGTCACTGATTTCTAATTGTACAACACATCTTTCATCCTTTTATTTCAACCAATTTGCATATTTAAATGCATAGTGCGTCTACTTAGGTAGCATATTTGGATTTTTTAGTGCAGTTTGTAATATGTGCCTTTTAATTAAATTATTTAATCCATTCATATTTGGTGTTTTTTTTCCTCTCTGCTTTTTTAAACTTTTACTTTAAGTTCAAGGGTACATATGCAGGTTTGTTACGCAGGTAAACTTGTGTCATGTGTTTATTGTACAGATTATTTTATCACCCAGGTATTAAGCCTTGTTTCATGGTTCACCTTCTCAGGCTTGTCATTAGCATTTCACATTTAGATTTTTAGCTAGATGAATTCAAATCTAGACATAATCCCACTACAACATAATATTAATTAGGCAGTTTTTCCAAGTTTGAGATCATCATGCTATTCTAGTTGTGAGGTTTTGAGGCTTTGTAGTTTAAATCCATTATAAAATTACAGAATCTATAGATCAAGGTTGTGAAGAAAGGCTTCAGATAAGTTTTTTTGTTGCTGTAATAAATCCAATTAAGGAACAATTTCAGGAATTGTTGGAAAGTGAGTTATTCTGTAGCAACTATGTTTCAGTTGCTATGCAGTATGATTAAAAAACAATCCATTTCAAGTTCTGAACATTTGGTTTGGAACACTTGTTTGATGAATATTCAATTAAACACTTGGCTACAAGCTCTCGCCAGAAGGTTAAATCTCTACTATTGATCTCAGAATGTTTCTGAAGACATTCTATTCCTTCTGTTAACTCTACACAGTTCTGTACTTGGATTTCCAGTGCAATGACAGACAATGCCAACACAGAAGGCTTTGCTTTAGAAAATATATCCTGCAATGACATTCTTTTATTTGAGCTTCTAATCTATCAAAATGAACACCATTTCCCCTTTCAAATGACAAGTTATCTTGAAGGACTGAATAATACAGTTGCAGAAATTGAAAGCTTTGACTTTCCAGCACACCTGTTCCAATACAATCTTTTCCATTCTCAAGTCTGAAATCGTAAACCTGTATTGACTTATTTGGATCAAGTCAGTTGCCAATGGGACATTGCTTTCCTCTTCTATTGATTTTACAGCCAAATAAAAGTGGGCCAGTCCAACACACCCAGTATGCTTGGGCTGTACCTTCATTTTAGACAGAAATCTGTCCAGTAAATTCATAGTTAGAGAAAATGTGTTTGTGTCAAAACCAAAGAACTGAGTTAGACTAAGATCTTTTACTTCCAAGTTCCTTAGTCTTTCAGTCATTCTAAGGCCATTATCATGTGCTGACTCAATTAGTCTCAAGCTGCATACCTTTGACTGACATCTAGACTCCTGTTCCAACATGGCATTCAGCTGCTGTAACAGTTTCTAAGGGTCAGTTTTTGTCAGCACCTCTATCATCTCGATAGCAACTGCGGCTCCTTAGTGGTAAACCATCCTTGCTGGGCCTGCGCACCTCACATGACAATGTCAGATATGAAAAGCCTAGGAAGAGAGGGGAATCACAGGCAAGAGAAGAGAGGTGCAGACAGGGAGCTGTACTGGGTGGAGGTCTCCTCAAAGCTCCTGAGATTAATCTGCCCTCATCAGGATCAGCTCAGAGGTCACACATTCATCTTTTAACAGCCCTATAGCCTCATGAGGTAGGTGGCTACTCATCTCCATTTCACTGGTGTGGAAGCTGAGGCATAGAAAGGTTAAGTAACTTGCCCAGCCTCACTTAATTCTGCAGCAGGTTAGCAGAGACTTGAATCCAGACTGAATCCAGAGTGTCAGCTCTTACCCACCATGCTATGCTGACTCCCCTTTCTGACTTAGAGGTATTTTCAAAATGTAACATTGATGTATATTTGTGTTTTCATTTATGTAGCTGCACATTAATTATATTACAAATGTCTAATTAAAATTTGTAGAAATATTCTTCCAGCTATTTATCACTGCATAACAAACTGCCCTCAAATACAGAACTTAGAACAACGAAAGACATTTTATTATCTTTGTCAGACTACTTAGGCCTATCTGTATAATCTTCTCACTATATAATCTTTTGTCCTTCGTATTTCATGTAAACCCAAAAGAGAGAGTGGGGGAGGATAGTGGGTCTCAAAAGAGAGAGGAGAGAGGGTGGTGGGGGGAGGGAGAGAGAGAGATTAGGGAAACAGAGAGAGAGGTGGAGAGATGGGAGAGGGTGAGGAAGAGGGAGAGGGTGAGGAAGAAGGAGAGGGTAAGGAAGAGGGAGAGGGTGAGGAAGAAGAAGAGGAAGGAGGAAGTATTACCCTGTTTCATCAAGTCTCGGAAGTAAAGCTGCATCATTTCAATTCTGGTCTCATAAATGAGACAGCTACAAGGCTTGACAAAGTTCAAGGAAAGAGGACATGACTTGGTGGAAATATTGTAAAATTATTGGTAATCATGTGCCAAAATCATCACTAATAAAAGTTTTTGAAGTAGTCAGCAGTGGTCATTAAGCTACTGTAATATGAAATATTGACATTAAAAATACAGTAAAATCATTAAAAGTTGAGTTTTAAAAATAACTATTAAAATTTTAAGTTAACATTGTAATATATTTATTCTTAGATTTTAATATATAAAATATGTATCCTAAAGCAAACCCTAAAATGATTACATAGCATATCAAATTTCTGATCAATTCAAGTATTCTGAATGATACAAAAATCTTGGAACTTGCTATTTTGTATCAGTATGCTTATTTTTCACAATTAATTTTGAACCACACTCCAGGATATCTGAGAGGGATTGGTTCCCGCTGTCCCTTACAGATACCAAAATCTATGGAAGTTGAAGTCCCTTATATAAAATGGTGTAGTATTTGCATATAATCTATGCACATCCTCCTACGTACTTTAAATTATCTCTAGATCACTTATAATACCTAATGTAAATGCTGTGTAAATTGTTGTATTGTTTTTAAAATCTACATATTTTTAATCATTTTTAGAATCTTTTATTTCCAAATATTTTCCATTTATGATTGGTTGAATCTACAAATGCAGAACCCACAGATACTGAGGGCTTACTGTGATTAATACCTGCAAACATTATTGTGAAAGGTTACTCAATAACATTATAGAGTGAAAACTACAATTTCCAGAATTGGAAATTTCTGTGAACACTGTATTTTTTCAGATTATTTTTTTCTGTTTACAGGAATCTACATGCATTTTATTTCCAAAGAAGAGTATTACACTTATTTTTTTGAAACTTGTTTTTTATTTAGTAATGTCACATAAAGAATATTCATTGATGCTGCCTATAATCTACCCTTTTTATTTTATTTTTTCCTTTAACTTTTAAGTTCAGGGGTACCAGTGCAGGATATGCAGGTTCATTACACAGGTAAATATGTGCCACAGATGCTTGCTGCACAGAAAATCCCATCACATAGGTTTTAAACTCAGAATCCATTAGCTATTCTTCCTGATGCTCTCCCTCTTGCCACCCCACCACTCTTCAAGAGGCCCCAGTGTGTGTTGTTTCCCCCATGTATCCATGTGTTCTCATCATTCAGCTCCCACTTATAAGTGAGAACATATGGTGATTGATTTTCTGTTGCTGTGTTTGTTTGCTGAAGATAATGGCTTCCAGCTCCATCCATGTTCCTGCAAAGGACGTGATCTCTTTCTTTTTTATGGCTGCATAGTATTCCATGGTGTATATGTACCACATTTGCTTTATCCAGTCTACCACTGATGAGCATATGAGTTGGTTCCATGTCTTTCCTATTGTGAATTGATGGGCATTTAGGTTGAGTTTATGTCTGTGCTATTGTGAATAGTGCTGCATTGAAAATATGTATCATGTAAGTAGAATGATTTATTTTCCTTTTAATCTACCCTTTCTTTGTAATGGTTTTATACCTCCCACCTTTGATACAAGTAAAGTGTTTGTTGATTGATAGCCACTTAAGTGCTGGAGGGAACATAATGTACATACATATAGTCATGTGGAAATAGTTCTACATGACAGACTCCTAGATATAGAATTTCAGGGTCAAATAATATGTTCATAATTCAAAAAATCTAGAATGCATATTTTTTTATTAATATTATTTTAATTTTACCAATCATAATCACATTATATTTATGGAGTACAATGCAATGTTTTTGAATATGTATACAATGTGGAATTATTAAACTAATTATAATATCTTTCATCTTATTTGACTTTTTGTGGTGATGCATTTGAAATTTACTCTGCTACTTATTTTGAAATATCAATAAATTATTATTGACTATAGTCACCTTGCTGTGCAATAGATCTTAAAACTAATTTTTCCTAGTTCTTTTAATTGTGACATTAGGGTGTTGATTTTAGATCTTTCCTTGTTTCTGTTGTGGGCATATAGTGCTATAAATTTCCCTCTAGACATCGCTTTAAATGTGTCCCGGCGATTCTGGTACGTTGTGTCTTTGTTCTCATTGGTTTCAAAGAACATCTTTATTTCTGCCTTCATTTCATTATTTATCCAGCAATCATTCAGGAACAGGCTGTTCTGTTTATGTAGTTGTGCAGTTTTGAGTGAATTTCTTAATCCTGAGTTCTAATTTGATTGCACTGTTGTCTGAGAGGCTGTTTTTTTATGATTTCCATTCGTTTTCATTTGCTGAGGAGTGTTTTACTTCAAATTGTGTGGTCAATTTCATTATAGATGCATTGTAATGCTGAGAAGAGTGTATTAGTCTGTGGATTTGGGGTGGAGAGTTCTGTAGATGTCTGTTAGGTCCACTTGGTCCAGATATGAATTCAAGTCCTGGATATCCTTGTTAATTTTCTGTATGGTTGATCTGTCTAATATTCACAGTGGGGTGTTAAAGTCTCCCAATATTATTGCATGGGAGTCTAAGTCTGTTTGTAGACCATGAAGAACTTGCTTAATGTATCTGGGTGCCCCTGTATTTGGTGCATATATATTTAGGATAGTTAGCTCTTCTTGTTACCTTGATCCCCTTTCTATTACATAATGCCCTTTTTTGTCTTTTTTGATGTTTATTGGTTTAAAGTCTGTTTTGTCAGAGACTAGGATTTCAACCCCTGCTTTTTTTTTTTGCTCTCCTGTTGGGGACGGCACATCTGCCGGTGAGCTCTCAGCCAGTGAAAGAGTCCCAATACCTGGAAGAGAGAGTGCGTGGAAAACAAAGATGACAGAGAGTGGGGTCTGGAGGTCTGAATAGACAATGCCCATACAGCAATGCCTAAACAGCAATTTTATTTGTGCATAGGGTCCCAATATATACTGTCAGCTTTTAGACACTGACGTCAGCCCACTTTGTTTCAGCTTAAACATTAAAGGGAACAGAAAGTTACAAAATCTAACAGAATGGATAATCTACAAGTTAAAAGGAAACAATCCTGAGATCCTAAATTGACCACAAAATTGGTGCAAAACAGACAGATATTCTTTTCTTTACCTATTGTGAAAGAGCTTTAAGATTAACAAAGTAACCTTCCTTAAAGGTTAAGCCCACCATAAATTCCAAGAAGAGTAATCTTAAAGAATCACCTGAGTAATCACAGGGCTCAAACAGTACCGGTAAACAGAGTCACAAAACTAGGCCAAAGCAGAAACTCAAACACGGTGTCCTAATTAAACCACACAGCCATCACCAGGCCATTGTGTATATGCCTGAGAGATCAATATAGCCCTTTTACACAACCCCCCATCCTTAGTTCCTACTTTCCCATAGCTTGACTGCCTCCACCAGGGGGGGAAAATGCTTCTGGGCTCAAGCTCACATTATGGCGGAGACACTCTTAGGGGTCTCTATGCTGTGGTGAACCCACATCTCCCCCACTTTTATTTTTTAAATGCAACTCAAAAAGTTTGAGTTGAGTACGCTGGAGGGAGGAGAACACAAGATGAAAGAGGAACGGCAGGAGAAGGATAAGAAAAAGGACACAGCCTCCCACAGCAATAACAGAAGACAAAGAAGGCAGGTGAAAACTGTAGGTCCATGAGGACAATGTGTCAACAATATCACGAGCAATGGTGGCATCGTTGGGGAGTTCCTGACGAGAAAAATCAATGGCATGTATTTGTTGTTGAAGTTTAAATACATCCAAAGACAAGTTATTATGACTCCAAATACCTTGTAAATAGGCTTTAACTAAAGGCCAATTCCATTTTGTTTCATTGTAAGGAGTATTGGTTACACAAATGTACTTAAAATTAACATGACAGCGTAAAAGCAAACGAGATTGTATATTATAAACCTTATCTCCTAAGACAGTAACAGTATGTTCAAGAGCATTAAGTTTAGTTTCCAATTTTTTATCAATATCCATATGAGTACCCATAGAAACAGAAATATGTTTAGCCAAATGATTAACATATGTAGCAGTTTGAACACTATGAGCTAAACTAACAGCAGCAGTAGCAGCCGTAGCAACGACAGAAACTATGGCTACAATGCTTGCAATTAAGAGACCAATAAAGCATTTAGGTCTAATCATTAAATCTCTAATTTGATGTAAAACCTGCATACTACGTTCATCATACCAAAGTCCAGAAATGTTAACAGGAAGCATAATATAAGGAGGTTGATGTACAATCATAATAACAGGAGTTGGAAAAACAGTTGAATCGATACAATTGGTAAGTATACAATTAGGGCAAGTTATAGAATAATGTCCACTTATTTCACTTATAGATATTTTTCCATAAAGAATAGCATAAGGGGAGGCTACGCAAGCTTGTACAAAAATTGGTTGTAGTTGGGGAGGATAATTGCTTCTTTTTCCAGGTTTTATATTGCTAGGGGTTAGAGGTAAAAGTAATCTCCAAATAGAAGGATGAGTTTGACCAGAGGGAGTTGTTAAAAAGGGCATAGTCCAACCTCCAGGAATTTCATAGCGAGTAGTCACATCCATGGAGGAGGGGTTAGGCACAGACCAATCATACAATACAAGACCAGTAGACAAAGTATGTATAGTGGCTTGTTTTTGATAACATAATCTCCATGGGGGAGATTCTGAAAAGGCCTGTGCAAAAGGAACGCAGTGAGGAATTTTTGATGAGAGAGGAGGCAACAGAGTTGATGAGTTTTGTGACTCCTTAACACCTACATAAAATATTCCCCCAATCTCGATTGGCATAGGTTTCTTCTCCTGGTCTAAAATCAGGTCTCCTTCATAAGTCCTTTGTTCTCTACTTCCCAAATCAAGGCAATGAGGCCCAAAGTGGGAACTGTCGAGGCCAAGCCAAATTTTTGAAGCATAAAAACAGATAGGAGGGGAGGCAACTTGTGCAGTAAATGCATACGCGGCCTTTTGGGGTGTAATATGTGAAGACGAAGGAAGCCCAAAAAGAGTAGTATCATTTAAATATACAGCAAAGGAGGGATCATTCCAGGTAACAGGGCGCAGCACAGGGGGGATCAGGCACATAAGCCCAAAGCATTTGAGAATCAGGTAGAGAGTTAGCATTTGAAACTTGACAAGACAAAATAGCCAACATTGCCAAAAACTGCACAGAAGGAGTTTGAGACTGTCCGTGTTGTTCGACAAGTTGGGAAGCCTCATTACTCAATTTCCGCATCTGAGCCCACGTCGGAAGAGGCAGGTCTGTTGAGGGGACTGAGTGTCGACTAGGACGTCGGCGTCTGTGTGGTGGAAGAGAAGTCAGGCACATGCGCTGAAACCGTGAAATGATGGCGTTGACTTGTCTCTCCACCGAACTGGTCCATGTTTTACCAGACATTCAGGAACCCAGATGGGATTAGCAGCAGTCCTAGGAAAAACACAGACATGTCCTGGTCCCCATATAAGGACTGGATGTGGGCCATGCCATTGGTTAGACAAAGAATCCTTCCATAAGACCTCTGCAAAAGCTTTATCCTGAGGATGCCAAAAGCGATCAGCAGCAGAAAAGCCATCGGCATCCAAAGTCAAAAAGTTTAAGACATACAAAGCATGTTGTAACCAATTGTGAGGTATTTTATGCAAAAGATCAGAAGTATTGTTATCTTTAAGTTTATGCAATACATTTTTAAGAACAGCATGTGAACGTTCCACAATGCCTTGGCCCTGAGGATTAAAGGGAATGCCAGTATGATGAGAAATTTGAAACTGAGAGCAAAAGTTAGCAAAACCTTTACTAGTGTAGGCAGGGCCATTGTCAGTTTTTAAAATTTTTGGAGGACCTATAATAGAAAAAACCTGTAAACAATGAGAAATAACATCTTTAACAGCTTTACCTGTATGAGCGGAGGCAACAACAAAATGAGAATAAGTATCAATAGTAACATGTATATATTGCAACTTTCCAAAGGGAGAAAAATGAGTAACATCCATTTGATAAATGTGTCCAGCCTGTAAGCCCCGGGGGTTAATTCCGTGATGTTGAGTAACAGGTAGATAAGGCAAACAGGCAGGGCATGCCTTAACAATTTGTCAAGCTTGGTCTCTTGTAATTTCAAACTGCAGGCGAAGGCTACGTGCATTTTGATGATGTAGTGCATGCGAAGCCTCAGCCTGTTGTACAGGGGTTAAAACGGGAAAAACATGTTGTGTAAGTTGATCTGCAAAAGAATTTCCCTCAGCTAAAGGTCCAGGCAGAGTGGAATGAGCTCTGATGTGTCCTATAAAGAAAGGATGAAATCTTTTTTGTAAAGCTTGCTGCAATGGAAGCAAAAGATGAATTATAGGAGACGAGTCAGAAAATGAAAGGGGAGCAGTTTCTAGATTTTGAACCAAATTAACCACATATAGACTATCAGAATAAATATTCAAAGGTGTGTCCCAATTTTCTAAAACATGTTGGACTGCTAGCAACTCCACATGCTGTGCTGAGCGTTCATTTGTCTGAAAAAGAATGGTTGTTTGTTAACAGTTCCAGCAGCTACACCAGAAGAGGAACCATCAGTAAAGGCTAAACAAGCAGGAGGCAAAGGTGATTTAACACAGGTTTGAGGAAAGATAAGAGAGCACTGAGAGTAAACCTGTAAAAGTTTATCGGCTGGATAATGACATAAAATTCATCCAGAAAAACCTGCAAAAGCCAATTGCCAAGAGTCAAAAAATTGCCATAACCACTGTTGTTGAGTATTAGTATAAGGGACAATAATTTCCAAAGGCTCAATTCCAAAAAGGGTAAGAGCACGGTGCCTTCCTTTAGCAACCAAGGTGGCAACCAGATCAAAGTAAGGAGAGATTACTTTACCACGACTGGCTGGAAGATGGATCCATTCCAAAATTCCTTGCTGCCAAAAAACTCCTGTAGGGGTATAGGCGGTACGGAGAATGCAGTAACACCATGGCTTATTGTCTTTTATTCTAGTTAATTTTTGTTGCCGGAGGGCCTCAGGCACAAGTTGCAGAGCCCGTTTAGCAGAATCTGATAACCATCTAGGAGATGTTGGTTTAGAAGAGCCCTTTAAGATATCAAACAAAGGCTTAAGTTGGCCAGTGGTAAGTTTTAAACTAGGACGAATCCAGTTAATATCTCCCAAAAACTTTTGAAAGTCATGTAAAGTTTTTAAATTGCCGGTGGACAAAAGTGGAACTTTAAAGGAGACTTGGTTGGACTCAATGAGTCGACCAAGATAATGGTAAGGAGTAACAGTTTGAATTTTATCAGGTGCTATAATGAGATTGGCTCCTTTTAAACAGCTCTGTAGATGTTCAAATGCCTGAAATGAAAGAGACTCAGAGGGAGCGGCCAGCAATAAATCATCCATATAATGTAAAAGTAATGTGTCAGGAAAACTTTGATGCACCGGGTATACAACTTTGGCTACATAGGATTGGCATAATGTAGGACTATTAGCCATACCTTGTGGGAGAACAGTCCATTCATATCTGTCATAGGGTCATTCAAAATTAGTGGATGGAACACTAAAGGCAAAGCGTTTACAATCAGCAGGAGCTAAAGGAATGGTAAAAAAGCAATCTTTTAAGTCAATAACTAAAAGTTGCCAGTCCTGTGGAACAACAACAGTCCAGGTTGTAAAGGGCCCATAATTTCCATAGTCTCATTAACTTTTCTTAAATCCTGTAATAATCTCCACTTACCAGAGCGTTTTTAAATAACAAAAATAGGAGAGTTCCAAGGACTATTAGTAGGTTGAATATGGCCTGCATTGAGTTGTTCCCAAACCAACTCTCATGCAGCTGTAATCTTTTCTGCAGACAGGGGCCACTGTCCTACCCATACTGGGAATCAGACTTCCACGTGATGGCATCAGCATGGGCATCAGGAGCTACAGTGACCCCCTGGAAAAATACCCTAAGCCTGAGCGATTCGCTTTAGGTGATACGGCTAGAGGCTGGGGGGAACCTTGTAAATGTTTACCTAGGCCCTTAGAAGGCTGATAACCCTGTTTAAGCATAATGTCAAGAGCGGGACTGTCAGTAACCAAGTGAGCTCCCATAGCTTTTAAAACATTGCGACCCCAAAGATTGAGAGGAATGTCAAAAATAACAGGGGTGAAAGGAGCCACAATGACCTTCTGAATCAGTCCAATTTAGCAAGCCAGCAGATTGCTGAGGGTTAGTACTCATGCCAATACCCTGTAAAGAAGTCATAGCCATAGTAGTGGGCCAATTAGGAGGCCAATATTTAGCAGAAATGACAGACACATCAGCTCCAGTTTCCAAAAGACCCTTAAACTGTTTACTATTAATTTTAAGAGTCAATTCCGGTCTAGTAGTAGAAATACATTGAATCCAATAAACATAGGAAGAGGAGCCGAAGCTTCGGTCACCTTTGGACTGAGAAGTAAGCAATGTGCCAACATCTATACTGGCAGGGATTAACAATAGCTGAGCAAAGGCCTGTTCAGGAGTAAGTGTAAAAATTCCTTTAGGTGCCCATGCAATAACTTTAAGTTCACCAGTATAATCAGAATCAATGACACCAGGAATAACTTGAAGTCCTTTTAAAGACCAACTACTGTGACCTAAAATTAAATCCACATGGCCAGAAGGAAGAGGCCCAAAAATACCTGTGGAAATGACTTGGAGTCCCATATCAGGAGTTAATACCTGTCAGGAGGAGAAACAGAGGTCAAGTCCTGCACTGTCTGGGGTTGCCCACTGGAGTTGAGAAATGGCAGGATCAAATTCACACATAATAATATTAACCTTAAATATAAATGGGCTAAATGCCCCAATCAAAAGACACAGACTGGCAAATTGGATAAAGAGTCAAGACTCATTAGTGTGTTGTATTTGGGAGACCTAGCTCATGTGCAAAGACATATATAGGCTCAAAATAAATGGATGGAGGAAGATTTACCAAGCAAATGGAGAGCGTCAGTGTCTAAAATCTGACAGTATATATTGGGATCCTACGCACAAATAAAATTGCTGTTTAGGCATTGCTGTATGGGCATTGTCTATTCAGACCTCCAGACCCCGCTCTCTGTCATCTTTGTTTTCCATGCACTCTCTCTTCCAGGTATTGGGACCCTTTCGCTGGCCAAGAGCTCCCCGGCTGGTTATTTTGCCTATTACTTGATGCGGTTTCTTAATAATGTCATTGGTCTTTACAATTTGGTATGTTTTAGCAGTGGCTGGTACTGGTTTTTCCTTTCCATGTTTAGTGCTTCCTTCAGGAGCTCTTGTAAGGCAAGCCTACTGGTGATGAAATCTCTCAGCAGTTGCTTGTCTGTAAAGAATTGTATTTATCCTTCACTTATGAAGCTTAGTTTGGCTGGATATAAAATTCTGACTGAATAGAAACAGCTCTGGAGCACAGTTCCCAGCAAGAGTGACACAGAAGGTGAGTGATCTCCGTATTTCCAACTGAGGTACCAGGTTCATCTCATTGGGACTGGTTAGACAGTGGGTGCAGTCCAAGGAGGGTGAGCCAAAGCAGGGTGGGGCACCTGGGAAATGGAAGTGGACAGAGAACTCCCTCTCCTAGCCAAAGGAAGCCATTAGGGACTTTTCCCAACACTCTGGCACTCTGGCTCAGATACTGTGCTTTTCCCATGGTCTTCACAACCTGCAGATCAGGAGATTCCCTCTGGTGCCTACAACATCAGTGCCCCAGGTTTCCAGCACCAAACTGGTTTGCTGTTTTAGCCAGAGTAGTTTTATTTTTTTCTCATATCCCAGTGGTGCCTGGAATGCCAGTGAGAGACAGCCACTCATTCCCCTGAAAAAGGGGGCTGAAGCCAGGGAGCAAAGTGACCTGGCTTGGTAAGTCTCATCCTCATGAAGACCAGCAAGCTAAGATCCACTGGCTTGAAATTCTCACAGCCAGCACAACAGTCTGAGCTTGACCTGGGTCATTCAAGCTCGGTGAGGGAAGGGTCGTCCACCATTGCTGAGGCTCGGGTAGGTAGTTTTAACTTTGCCTGTGTAAACAAAGTCACCTAGGAGGTTTACACAGCAACTGGGTGGAGCCACAGCAGCTCAGCAAGACCTTTGCAGGCAGACTGTCACTAGACTCCCTTCTTGCTGGGCAGTGCATCTCTGAAAAAAGGCAGCAGCCCATCATGGACTTATTTTAAAAAGCCCCACCTTCCTGGGACAGAGCACCTGGGAAAAGGGGCAGTTGTGGATTCAGCTTCAGCAGACTTAAATGTGCCTGCCCAGCAGCCCTGAAGGGAGGATCAGCTCTCCTAGCAGAGCACTTGAACTCTAATAAGGGGCAGACTGGCTCCTCATATGGCTCCCTGATCCCCATGTATCCTGACTGGGAGACACCTCATACAAGAGAATTCTGGCTGGCATCTGGTGGATACCCTTCTGGGATGAGGCTATTAGAGGAAGGAACAGGCATCAATCTTTGCTGTTCTGCAGCCCCTTTGGGTGATTCCCAGGCAAGCAGGATCTGGAGTGAATTTCCAGCAACCTCCAGCAGACCTGCAGCAAAGGGGCCTAACTGTTAGAAGGAAAACTAACAAATAGAAAGAAATAGTTTTAGCATCAACAGAAAGGACATCCACTCAGAGACCCCATCTAAAGGTCACCAATTTCAAAGACCCAAAGGTAGGTAAATCCATGAAGATGGGAAGAAACCTGCACGAAAAGGCCGAAATCTCCAAAAACCAGAATGCCTCTTCTCCTCCAAGGGATCACAACTCCTCACCAGCAAAGGAACAAAACTGGATGGAGAATGAGTTTGATGAATTGACAGAAACAGGCTGCAAGGTGGGTAATAACAAACTTTTCCAAGCTAAAGGAACATGTTCTAAACCAATGCAATGTAGCTAAGAAGCTCGAAAAAAGAATAGACAAAATGCTAACTAGAATAACCAGTGAAGAGAAGAAGATAAATGACTTGATGGAGCTGAGAAACACAGCATGAGAAATTTGTGTCCATTAAATACTTTCTATACTGCAATGCTATGATCTTCCTTTATGCAGTGAGCATAAAGAACCCTTTGGGCAGTTACATCATCACAGAGCCAATTTGCAAAGACTGGGAGTGCATTTCTTTTTCAAGAATTTAAGAAAATTTCTATCCAATCCCTCTCTGCCTACAAAACTAATAGACTGGAGACTTCTGTGACCACACACAGAATACAGATTACAGAAAAATAGTGTAGAAATAATAATAAACAAACAGTAACAACCCCAAATAAGCAGCAAAATCAAACAAGTAGGAAGGCAGACTCACCACATTATAGTATAGAAAAGTCATCAGTTTTGAAGAAAAAGTACAAGAAGCATCAAGAAAGTATAAGACACTGATGGGAGAAAAAGAAATTAACTATTTATGAAGACACACAGACATTGAAATTACTAGACAAGATATTTGAATCTACTGCCTTAAATAAGTTCACATAAGTAGAAAAACTAGAATACAGAATAAAAGATAACTAGAAGAACAATACATCAAGACATAGAATATCAGCTAAGAGATAGAAATTACAAGAATGAATCAAGTAATTTTTGAACTGAAAGCTTATTAGCTGGAATAAAATATTTGCTGGAGGGCTTCAACAGATTTGCAGAGAGAGAAGAAAGAATTAGCAAACTTGAAGATTGGTGAATTGAGATTATGTAGTCTGAGAAATAGCATAGAAAGAACAATGATGAACAGAATTAAAGAAAAAATAAAAGAGAAGAAAGAATATTTGAAAACATAGCAGTCAAATACCATTCAAACATTCAAATTCTATGAGAGAAATATATATACCTATCCACAATCAAAAAATTTCAAATATAATATACTCCAAAATATCCACACTAAAGAATATCATACTAAAATTATCAGAAGTTTAAATAAAGGGCATCTTGAAAGTATCAAGAGAGAAGCTATTCATCATGGACAGGAGATTCACAATAAAATTATCAGAAGGGAGTGTTTTGAGTTAGGTTGTGGTAGAATCAACATTCCTTCTATCTTTCAAGTCTTTGACGGTGGCACTAATCTCCGTAATCCTTCCAAAAATAGGGTATTCATTTTGGTTTATTATATTCCTAGGTAGAGAAGTTCTCCCTTAACCTTTAACATTATAATAGTCCTACTTTGCAGGTAAGGGAACCAATGTGACAATTCTGCAACTGCTGAGTATAACTATTTGTTATACAATTCTGAAGTAGGGAGATACCATAGAACGGGTTGGGGAGCCACTCGAACAAATGCAAGATAAAAATCTGTTGATCACCTAGCTTCCATAAATGTCACAGTCATGTTCTTGGTCTACTAATATAACCAACGTCCATTCAGAGCCAGTGTCCAGTAGTCCCTAAAAGTTATAATTATTTCCTTTTGTCAAATTAGCTTTGTAAAATGCTGAAGATCTCTTTGAGTAAGGGTAGGAGAAAAGGTTACATTATACAGTTTTGGTAATATAATGAAGTCTTTCCTCAAGAACACTCAACATCTTCCTAATTAAAAAGGTCTGGGTTTATAAACTGGCTCAAGGATAGAAATAGATTGAAGGATTGTCACTATCTGTTTTTTTTATTCAAGTGCAAATTTTGTTCATTTTACCTATATTTTTTTGCTTATACAGACCAAGTAAGAATTTATTAGACTTTCTGTATTTTACCATTAGGAAACCGTGGTAAACTAGACAACACTATTGGACTGCATGAGTCAGGACATATTGATTGCTATTATGGTAAAAGTATCCACCTTGCCTTGGGTGATTAAGTGCAGTTACTTGATCCTTACCACCATCATATCCAATTACTCCCATTGGCATTTGATTTTTCTATTAACTGGCAGATGTTTCCACTGAATTTGCTCTAAAGTAAAGAGTAATTATAGGTCTCTTCAAGGATGCTAAGGCTCTTTTGAGAATTTTTTTTCTCAGAGTATTGGTGAAATTTATCTTCTGAACCCTCCCAGTATAAGTGAGCAGATCTTAAATGACAAATCCACACTAATATTTCAAGCTCCCTAAGACATTGAATACTTTCTCCTACAATAAACCAAGGCAGGTTGAACATTTTAGGTAACACACTATGAAACAACTTTTGGTCAGTGTGTCAGCCAGCCAACTCGTCAAACTGTTAGAATTATTTGTTACTTCCCAAAATTCAATAGTAAATGATGGCTTTCTGCTATTATTAAATCCCATATCACCACGTTTCATTTGATTCAAATTTATGTTCTTTCCATGATAAGCTCATGCACTTTGTACCCGTTCTCACACATGTTCTCCAGATTACTGTCTGTATATTGGACAACTATTAGAAAACTCCAGTAGTCATTTTTGAGTGTTGTATGCCTACTCATGGGTCATACTTTCATCTCACCCATAGGGACCTGATAAGACTTGAGTCTATTATTTTTCAAGGGAAAAGAGGACAATCATTGTTTTGTAAGTCAAAACTAAGGCACCGACTAAGGCACAGTCATTGTTTTGCAAAGCACTAAGTAGGTAAGTATGATAAAAAAGAAAAATAAGAAGTTTTCATGAAGATGAGGAGAATCTGAAAATTGGAAATCTCATCCATTGCTGCTGAGAACATAAAATGATGCAACCTTTTGGAAGATAGTCTGACATTTTCTCCAATGGGTAAACAGAATTGCCATGGAACCCAGTATCCACTCATAAGGATATACTCAATATAACTGACAACAGGTATTCAAACAAAATGTTGAACAAAAATTTTCATAGCAGCACTGTTCATAGATGAATGAATCAACAAAATATGGTATATATAAAGAAAACACTATTTTTCACCATGAAAAAGAATCAAGTACACATGCATTCTACAACATGAATGTCAAAAACATCATTATAAGTAAAAGATCCAGACACAATGGACTAAAAATGCATGATTCCACGTATTTTAAATGTGCAAAATAAGCAGATAATTATACAGAAAGCACATTGGTTTTTGTTGTGAGCTGCACAGAAGGGGAGATAGAAAACAACTGTTTGGCCAGGCACAGTGACTCACGCCTGTAATGACAACACTTTGGATGGCCGAGGTGGGCAGATCACCAAGCTCAGGAGCTTGAGACCAGCTTGACAAACATGGTGAATCCCCGTCTCTCCTAAAAATATAAAAATTGGCCAGATGTGGTGGTGCATGCCTATAATCCCAGCTACTCAGGAGGCTGAGGCAGGAGAATTGCTGGAACCTGGGAGTCAGAGGTAGCAGTGAGTCACGTTCGTGCCACTGCACTCCAGCCTGGGGTGACAGAGTGAGATTCCATCTGAAAAATAAAAAAAAGAAAAGAAAAGAAAATGACTGTTAAATGATTTTCTTTTGAGGTGATAAAAATGCTCTGGACCTGTATAGTGGGTAATAGTTGCACAACATTGTGAATTTATTCAACAACACTGAATTGTGCACCTTGAAATGATTAATAAAGTCAATTTTATGTTAGGTGTATTTTGCTTCAATTTAAAAGAAAAATCAAAAGAAGTTCCTGGCCTGATCTCACCCAGAGTAGTTTGTCAGCCTTTGGTTGATGCCATAATTATGAGATTAAATTTTGTTCATTTATTTAGTAATATCAACTTTTATTTTACATTTGGGGGTACGTGTACAGAAGTTACATTAGTATATTGTGTGATGATGAGGTCTAGAATATGAACTATCCCATCACCCAGGTAGTGAGCATAGTGAGCCAATAGTTTATCAGGCCTTCTACCCTTTGCTTCCCTCTGTAGTAGTCCCCACTGTCTATTGTTTCCATTTTTGTCTATGTATATCCCAAGCTTAGCTCCCACTTATAAATGAGAAAGAGAGTATTTAGTTTTCTGTTTCTGGGTTAATTCTTCTGGTTCATATGTGTGTGCAAATGTCCATGTATTTGTTTATCTTGGCCTTAATCTGTCATTTTATTTTCTTTAAATGTTCTATTATGTATCTGTCTATCTATCTATCTATCTATCTATCTATCTATCTATCTAGCTCTACCTACCTACCTATTATCTATCTATCTATCATCTATCTACATATTTAGGAATAAGGACATAGAATGACTCACTGGGATATCTTTGTGTCTGTGAAGGATTTAGTATCTGATTGGCTTTGATTTTCATGCTGAACATATGTAACTACTAGACCTTACCTAAAGGGAACCAAAAATTTCAGAAAAAAGAAGATTGTCCTTGGATGTGTTACATTAATTCTAGTTTTCTCATTTTACCCTGGAGAATTTATTTCAATTTCTTTACAGAAGAACTCTCTAGTTTTTTTTTGTGGACAGTGTGATGAGGATGGTATTATGTAATACAGTAAATATCAGTGCATTTCATTTTCATCTCTTTAGTCTCCTTCAGTCAGTAGTAATCCCTTCATTTATTGTCTTTGTTAATTTTTGACTTTTAGATGAATTATTGGCCAGTTGTATTATAGAATGATTTTTATTTTACATTTGTTTAATATTCCTTTATGATTAAGTTTCTATCACACATTTTTGGAAAGGATGTGGAGAAATAAGAATTCTTTTACACTGTTGGTGGGAGTGTAAATCAGTTCAACCATTGTGGAAGACAGTGTGGTGATTCCTCAAGGATCTGAAAATAGAAATACCATTTGACCCAGCAATTACATTACTGAATATACACCCAAAGGATTACAAAACATTCAATTATAAAGACACATGCACACATATGTTCATTTCAGGACTGTTTACAACAGCAAAGACTTGGAACTAACCCAAATGCCAATCAATGATAGACTGGATAAAGCAAATGTGGCACATATACACCATTGAATACTATGCAGCCATAAAAAAGGATGAACTCATGTCCTTTGCAGGACATGGATGAAGCTGGAAACCATCATTCTCAGCAAATTGACAAAGAACAGAAAACCAAACATGACATGTCCTCATACATAAGTGGATGTTGAACAATGAGAACACATGGACTCAGGGAAGGGAACATCACACACCGGGGCCTGTCAGGGGGTGGGTAGGAGGCAGTGGGGGGTTTGGGGAGGGGATAACATTAGGAGAAATCCCTAATGTAGATGACGGGGGGATGGATGCAGCAAACCACCATGGCATGTGTATATCTATGTAACAAACCTGCAGGATCTACACATGTACCCCAGAACTTAAATCATAATAAAAATAATAAAAGAATGCTGCATACATGATGTTGTAGTCTTCACATTGCATCATTTTTGGGCAGCAGATAGTGTTGATTTGTCATTCTGGTGATACTAACTTTGATTTCTTGGTTAAAATGCTGTCTACAAGTTTATTCTTTATAAAATTATAATTTCTCATTTTGGAATTAGATGTATATTGATTGAAGATTTTTTGAGACTGTAAATATCCTGTTTCCATTACCCCCTTTCCCTCTAATTTTAGCATCCATTGAAAGATAATTTTTGCCTCAATTAAATTATTGTGGAGTTTGTCTAATGATTATTTCTGTCTATAATTTTTTAAATAATTAGTAGAGGAATCTGCCCGAAGAAAGGAAAATTTACTCTTTTTATTTTCTTATATTGGGTTTTGTCAATATGATTTCATGAGTATTTGATTTATTCCAAAGGTTACAATCCACAGCTATCATTATTTCATTGCTCAAATTGGTCTAGATTTAATTCATTGGGACTTCCTTCAGTTTTCTTCTATATTTTTTCTGACTTGTTCCCATCATACTGTATACTGATTTACTTTCTGGCACTCCTAGATGTTTCAGGCTTAACCTGTACTTTTGTTGCCTCAGGGGTAATATCAATTATATCTTGGAAAAGGCATAGTTCATTTTATTGGAGCATAGAGTCTAGAAGCTAAAATTCAAGTACTTAGGGTACTCATTGCATCTGGGATATTATTGCTTCTAGACCATTCAAGCATAAAAATTTTGGAAAAGATCTATGAATAATTTTTCATCAGCAGCTTAAGAGAATAAAAAATGATCACTTCCATAAAATACAGAAAATGGAGAGTGTAGTAAGCTAAAACATGGGAAATCTAAATAGTAAGTGTTTACAGATAAGTTCAAAGTAATAATTTAATATAAAAAGTTATTTTCCTTTAATGTCATGTAATACTTACATATCAATTTAAATAGAATTAAACTCACCTGTTATGATAAAGATTCACAGAAATTTTAATCTAGTTTTTATTTTTGTTTAAAGAGGAACACCTAATAAAAATGACCCATATTACTATAACAACATATATAGGTTTTACAAGAGGTATATAGCCAATACTAAATAAATCAAAATTGATGCAATAATACAAAAATCAAACAAAGCAGAATTAAGGTACAAATTATCAAATGTGATAAGGTGAATCATTTTATTTGGATAGAAATAATTCACTTAAAATTAACAATAATAAATATTTTGAGATTGTAATATATCTCAAAAACTGATAGAATAAACATAGAAAATAAATTATATGAAAGTTGATTGCATTAGCAACAAATGTAACAAACATAATGTACTGAATCCTGCATCTCCAAAGAGAGTATAAATATCCTTTTGAAGTGCATATGAAACATTTTATAAAATTTGACCTACGGCAATGTCTACAGATGAAATCTCCAAAAATTCTGAAGTATATATGTCATATGTACCTAACTATAATACAAGAAAATTAAAAGAATTATTAACTAAAAGAGAATGCACTGTCTTTCAAATATACACATTTAAGAATTTCATTCAGTGGAGTAGACTGCCCTTATCGTTCATGACTCAAGTTTTTACCACTTCTTCTGCTCCAAACACATATATCATGAAGAGAAGACAGCATGGAACGTACTCAGGCATGTATGCAGTTGAGAAAACTTGTGTACCAGTTGTTAGCATTAGGAAATATTATATGAATAGATTCTTATAAAAGCTATAACAAAGTAGTTTTGGGGAGGATAAAAATTAGTCGAAAGCTTTAAATGTAGAAAATAAAACTTATCTACAGAGTTTAGGGAATTTCTGTTCCTGAAAATTAATATAAGTCATGATGAAATGGCTAAAAAATGTAAACAAATTGTAATAAAACTGATTTCTCTAGATGACAGCAGAGACAAACAAAACACCATTCTGAAGGATGTTCTCACTATGCAGGAAATGAAAATTTGCAGAAATTAGCACCTGTTGAAAATTAACTCATGAAAACCATAAGAGGAAATAACCAATTCCACACAATAGTAAGATTTTCACCCAAGGTTTATAGATAATAGGAAAAAAATAATTAAAAAAAATTTTTTTTTCTCACAGATGAGAAAATAGTTAACATAAGTATGTAACGGGGTGAGAAGCATGAATATAAAGAGGAACATTTAGAAATTATAGAAATTAGAAATAAAGTCACTGATTTTATAAACTGTAATAGATTTTATGAAATAAAATGGAACTGAATGAATGAATAAAAGAATGAACAAGAACTGCAATAAGGTGAACAAGTAAACTTTTTCTTTTTCTGACTGAACCTTGACCGATAGAACCTCCAAAAGAAATTACCTAATACTGTAGGAATTGCCACTAAGTTGATTAAAATATAAAAGTGTTATTTGCTCTTACTTATATGTTAGAGCTCTCCTGATTGCCTTCTTTATATCTGAAGCTCTCTTGTTATTTTTTCCTGGCCTTAATCACTCATTTTATGCTTTGCTGAAGTATTTTTGAGCTGATTCTGTGTTTCTCTCAATTTTAATTTTATTCTATCCTGTTTCTTGCCTCCTGCATGTTCTCACTTTGATTGAGCAATCCAGCTCCAGAGTTTACTTTATGTGACCTAGAGTTTCTCATTTTTTTTTTAAACCAGTTTATCTGAATTTCATTGACCTTGTTTCTTTGCTAATCACTCTGAGCCACTGTCATCATGACTCAGGATTCTAGAATTTTAACAAAATTACGAATTTTTCCTTTGTATCTTCTGTACTCCAAAAAAGAGTCAGTAGATGCTACCACAAGAGAAATGGGTGGAGTATATGAACAAAACTCCTGAATGAAACACAAACAGAAATGATCGATTAGATTTATATTTAAGCATTTACCAATCAAATCAATAATACATTTTTATATTCATATAAATAACTCTTAAAACTCAATATATAATAAAACAAATTAATTAAAATGTTGGATAAAAGAAATTAATTAGAATGTTGGATAAGCCTGGATTTTATCGTGTATATTATTTTCAGTATTTTATCAAAGCCATTCAACAATTCTCTAGGAAATTCCAAACTTTCTTACATTTTTCTATCTTCTTCTGAGTCCTCCAAACTGTTCCAATCTTTGCCTGTTACCCAGTTCCAAAGTCACTTCCACATTTTAGGGTATCTTTTCAGCAATGCCTGACTCTAACAGTACAAATTTACTCTATTTGTCCATTTTCACACTGCTGATAAAGACATAACAGATACTGTGAAGAAAAAGAGGCTTCATTAGACTTATAGTTTCACATGGGTGGGGAGACCTCAGAATCATGGCAGAGAGTGAATGGCACTTCTCACATGACAGCAGCAATAGAAAATGAGGAAGATGCAAAGTAGAAACCCCTGATAAAACCATCAGATCTTGTGAGACTTACTCACTATTACCAGAAATGTATGGAAGAAACAGTCCCCATGGTTCAAATTAACTCCCATAGGGTTCTTCCCACAACACATGGAAATTATGGGAGTACAATTCAAGATGATAGTTGGGTAGGGACACCAAGCCAAATCATATCAATGCTCATCAGTGATATTGGCCTGCAGTTTCTTATTTTGTTATGCCCTTGTTTTGTTTTTGTGTAAAGATAACGTTATCTTCATAGAATGAGTTAGAATTATTCCCTTTTGTTTGTATTTTTTGAAGAGGTTGAGTGAGTAGGATTAGTATTAAGTATTTACATGTTGAGTAGAATTCAAAAGTGGGGTCATAAGTTCCTGAGCTTTTTAATTTTGATGAAAGACATTTTATTACTTCAATAAAAGCTTCAATATCTTGCCTATTATTATTTGTTTGAGGTTTTCAACTGCTTTATATTTCAATCTTGGTAAGTTGTATGAGTCCAGAAATTCATATATTTCTTTTAGGTTTACCATTCATTGACATACAGTTTATCATAACAATTTCTAAAAAAATTTTGTATTATTTTGGTCTCAGTTTTTGTGTTCTCTTCTTTTTCCATTTCTGATAGTATTTATCTGCATCTTTTCTATGTTTTTCATGCTTAACTTAGCTAAAGTTTTGTTAACATTGCTTATCTTTGAAACAAGTCAGGGTCACTCACCTGGTGTTCTAAGGTGTTCTCCTAGCTTGGGGTCTCATAACCAACAAAATTAAGAAGAGTGGACACAAAGGGTGGGGTTGGAGCAAAAATTAAATAACAAAAAAAAAGGGGAGTAAACTTCTTCCTGGGAGCTTGCTAATCATACAAAGAACAAAAGACTTCTATGCTGGACATTGCATGCCTTGCCTGTTTATCCGTGGCTTATCTGAGCAGGTGCACTGTAGCTGTGATCTTTCAGGCAGACAGCTTCTGCAGTCTGAGCTTTTCCCCCAATAGAATATACATTCTTTTCATGGCCACATGGGACTTACTCTAAAATTGATCACATTATTGGAAGTAAAACACTCCTCAGAAAATGCAAAAGAACTGAAATGATAACAAACGGTCTCCCAGATCACAGTGTAATTAAATTATAACTCAAGGTTAGGAAACTCAATCAAAATCACAAAATTATATGGAAATTGAACAACCTGATCCTGAATGACACCTGGGTAAATAATAAAATTAAGACAGAAATTTAGAAGTTCTTTGAAATTAATGAGAACAAAGAGGCAACATATCAAAAACTCTTGGATGCAGCTAAAGCAGTATTAAGAGAAAAAATTAGAGCACTAAATGCCCACATCAAAAAGCTACAAAGATCTCAAGTCAACAACCTAACATCACAACTAAAAGAACTAGAGGACCAAGAGCAAAACTACCCCAAAAACTACCAGAAGACAAGAAATAACAAAGATCAGAGCAGAAGTGAATGAGTTACAAACACACAAAACCCTTCAGAAAACTTGAAGCATTCAGGAGCTGGTTTTAAAAAAAAAAGAAAATAGATAGACCACTAGCTACACTAATAAAGAAGAAAACAGCAAATAATTAAATAGACATAGTCAGAAATGTTAGGGGGGATATTACCACTACCCCACAAATATACAAACAACCATCAGAGAAAACTTTAGAGACCTCTATGCATATAAACTAGAAAATCTAGAAGAAATGGAAACATTCCTGAATGCACACACCCTTCGAAGTCTGAACCAGAAAAACATTAAATCTTTTAACACACCAATAATTAGTTCAAAAATTGAGGCAGTAATAAATAGCTTACCATCACCACCACCAACAAAAATGCCAGGATCGGATAGATTTACAGCTGAATTCTAACAGAGGTACTATTTCTTCTGAAACTATTCCAAACAATTGAAAAGGAGGGGACTCCTCTGTAACTCATTCTATGAGGCCAGCATTATCCTGACACCAAAACCTCGCAGAGATACAGCAACATCAACAACAACAACAGCAAAAACAACAAAAAAAACTTCAGGCCAATATCCCTGATGAACGTCAAAGCAAAAATTCTTTAAATCCAGCAACACAGCAATAAGCTTATCCACCATAATCAAGTTGAATTCATCCTCAGGATACAAGTTTGGTTCAATACACAAAAATTGATAAATATAATTCATCACATAACAGATATAAAGACAAGAAGCACATGATTATCTCAATAGATGCAGAAAAGGCCTTTGATAAAATTCAGATTTTAACACCCCACTGACAACATTAGACGGATTGTTGAGACAGAAAATTAACAAAAGTTTTCAGGACCTAAACTCAGCTCTTAATAAAGTGGACCTAATAAATATATAGAGAACTCTCCAACCGAAAACAATAGAATAATTGTATGACTTTATTTTAAACATGGCATGTTTCTAATACAAATTTTTAAAAACAGTATTTGCTATTTTACATATGTGTAAATTAAATTTACTGTATCAGCCAACTGTTGGCAAACAATGGCCTATGGGCCTAATCTGGCCAAATATGGCTGTCTTTTTTTTTTTTTTCAATTAAAGTAAAAATGATAAATATAAAAATCAGCACATTAACTACTTGATTTTGGATTCAAGCTGTGGGCAGGAAGCACTGTGGCAGGGGGACTCTGACCTTGTGGAGGATCTCAGACATGTAGACAGTAGGCTCCAAGGGAACTTGCAAAGAGAGGAATGATGTGTACCTAAAAGAAACCCACTGTTATGCAAACAAAAGAAACAGCACTTTGTGCTTGCCTACAGGCACATCCAAAACTACGTAAGTGAGAGTTATGCAGGCAGTTTTATGCATAAGAAAGTTACTCAGTCACAGAGCTGAAAGCAGTTCCTTATAAAAGCTTTTGAATTCAACTGTAACCTAGCAACCATCTGGGACCCCTCTCTACTGTGGAGAGTTTCTTAGTAGGATTTCTTCTTTTATAGGTTTTTGTTTTTCCATCAAATGTTATTTATCATAGGGACTTCAAATATGGCACAGGACTTTACATTTAGTGGAGGAGGTATGGGTAGTAGTAAGTGTCAGGAACGGCACATCTGCCGGGGAGCTCTCAGCCAGCAAGAGGGTCCCAATACCTGGAAGAGAGAGTGAGCAGAAAACAAGGAGACAGAAAAGCAGGGTCTGGAGGTCTGAATAGACAATGCCCACACAGCAATGCCTAAACAGCAATTTTATTTGTGCAAAGGGTCCCAATATATACTGTCAGCTTTCAGTAGCTGATGTCAACCCACATTGTTAATTCTATACAATAAAGAGGAACAAAAATTACAATACCACAAGTCTGGAGGAGAAGATAAAATACCAATAAAAGGGAAGTACATAGCTAGGGGCCATAAAAGTAAGCACGAGGGTGGAGATTTTTCTTTACCTATGGTGTAGGGATTTACATATGAGAAGGTAACATTCTTTAAGGTCAGGAAAAGAAACATTCTTTAAAGGTCAGGCAAAACTCATAGATCTTAAAGGTAACAATCTCCAAGAGACATGTGAGTAGTTACAGGGCTTAGATAACGTTTAGTAAACAGAGTCATAAAACTAGCCCAAAACAGGTACCAAGATAAAACACAATGTCTTAGTAAAACCACACAGCCATCACCGAGCCATTGTGTCAGTGTCAGGGAGTCTGAGATAACTTCTACAAAATCATCCATCTTTTAGTTCCTGCTTTCCCTTAGCTCGACTGCCTCCAGGAGGGGGAAATATGTCTGGGCTCAAGCTCACATTATGGCGGAGGCACAGTCAGAGGGCCTCTATGCTGGAGCGATCCCCACATTTCCTTCCCTTTTATTTTTTAAATGCAGCTCAAAAAGCTTGAACTGAAGACGCTGGAGGGAGGAGAACACAAGGCGAAAGAGAAACGGCAGAAGAATGATAATGAGAAGTACACAGCCCCCGACTGCAATAATAGTAGACAGAGATGGCAGGTGAAAACCACGGGTCCAAGAAGACAATGTGTCAACAATATCACGAGCAATGGTGGCATCTCGTGGGAGTTCCTTACGGGAAAAATCAATAGCATGTATTTGCAGTTGAAGTTTAAAAGCATCCAAGGACAAGTTATTATGACTCCAGATACCCTGTAAATGGGCCTTGACTGAAGGCCAACTCCATTCTGTGTCATTATAAGGAGTATTAGTTACACAAATATACTTAAAATTAACATGACAGCATAAAAGTAAGCGAGATTGCATATTATAAACTTTATCTCCCAAAATAGTAACAGTTTGTTCAAGAGCATTTAGTTTAGTTTCCAATTTCTTATCAATAGTCATTTGAGTACCCATAGAAGCAGAAATATTTTGAGCTAAATGATTAACATAAGAAGCAGTTTGAACACTATGAGCCAGGCTAACGGCAGCAGTAGCTGCAGTAGCAACAACAGAAACTATAGCTACAATACTTGCAATTAAAACACCAATAAAGAGTTTAGGTCTAATCATTAAGTCTCTAATTTGATGTAATACTTGCATGCTGCATTCATCATACCAGAAACCAGTAAGATTAACAGGCAACATTACATATGGAGGCTGATGGACAACAAGAATAGTAGGGGTAGGAAAAACAGAAGAGTCTAAGCAATTAGAAAGTACACAGTTGTTGCAAGAAATGGAATAATGTCCATTAGAATGAGAGATATTGATATGACCATATAATAAAGCATAAGGAGAGGCAACACAGGCTTGAACATAATGAGGAGAATGAGAGGGGTAGGCACTGCTATGAGAGCCAGCTTGCCAATAACTAGGTACCAGAGCGGTAAAAAGACGCCAAAGAGAAGTATAAACACGACCCGAGGCGGTAGAGAAAATAGGAACAGCCCATCCCCCCTGGAACCTGATAGCATTTGACATTGGTATGGAGGGGGAGATGGGACAGACCAGTCATACAAAGAAAAGCCAGTAGAAAGGGTATAATTTAAGGCTGTGCGTTGCTTTGGATAGCAAAAATTCCAGATAGGGAAAGGATCAAGAGAACGGCTTGTGGGATTACAGCGAATTCTCTCCATAATGGGGGAAATTAGGAGAGGAAACATTCCAAGATTCCTTAATACCATAATAGGTTAAGTCCAATCTTGCCGGAGAGAAGTCTCTCCTTTAAGAAGGGCAGATGGTCCTTCATAGGTAGCAAGATGTTTCATGCCCAGTTCAAAACAGTAGGGGCCATTAGTTGAAGGAAGGATAGGAAGAAAACACGAGCCCCAATGGAGAGTTTATCCCAAACCTTAGAGGCATAGAAACACATAGGAGGGCTAATGGCCTGTGCAGAATAAGAGTAATTAGTGCATTGAGGAGTAATATGAGTAGCAGAAGGGAATCCCCAAAATAGAGGTATCATTGATATAGACAGGAAAAGCCCGACTCCGCCCAAGTGACGGGGACAGAGGACAGGCGGGTCAGGGACATAGGCCCAGAGCACCTGCGAAGTAGGTAGAGATTGTGTACTGGTTACTTGGCAGGATAAAATAGCCAGCATAGCCAAAAACAGTACAGATGGAGTACGTGATTGTCCTTGTTCTTCAATAAGTTGAGAAGCTTCAGTACTAAGTCTCCGCATCTGAGCCCACGTCGGGAGGGGCGTTTCGCGGAGCGAAGAAGGGAGTCTCGCTGTGCTGCGATGAGCCGTCGTTGCCGCGGTGGTTGAGGAGCCAGGTAAAGGCGACAAAACCGCGGGATTAGAGCATTGGCACTGCTTCTGAACAGGTCCATGTTTGACGAGGCGTTCAGGAACCCAGATAGGAGAGTCAGCAGACCTGGAAAAACACAAACATGTCCTCGTCCCCCATATGAGGACTGGATCTGGTCCATGCCATTGATTAGATAAAGGATCCTTACACAGGACCTCTGCAAAAGCCTTGTCCTGAGGATGCCAGAAGTGATCAGTAGCCGAGAGGCCATTGATATCCAAGGTCAAAAAGTTCAGGACGTACAAAGCATGTTGTAACCAATTGTGAGGTGTTTTATGCAGAAGATCAAAAGTGCTGCTACTCTTAAGCTTATTTAACAAATTTTTCAGAACAGCATGAGAATGTTCAACAATGCCTTGGCCCTGGGGATTAAAGGGAATACCAGTATGATGAGAAATCTGAAACTGAGAGCAAAAATTAGCAAAACTCTTACTGGTATAAGCCAGGCCGTTGTCAGTTTTTAAAATCTTGGGAGGTCCTATAACAGGAAAAACCTGTAAACAATGAGAGATAACATCTTTAACAGCTTCACTTGTATGAGCGGAGGCAACAACAAAATGAGAATAAGTATCAATAGTAACATGTATATATTGTAACTTTCCAAAGGGAGAAAAATGGGTGACATCCATTTGATAAATGTGTCAGCCTGTAAGCCCCGGGGGTTAATTCCATGATGTTGAGTAACAGGTAGATAAGGCAGACAGGCAGAGCACGCCTTAACAATCTGTCAGGCTTGGTCTCTAGTAATTTTAAACTGCAGACAAAGGCTACATGCGTTTTGATGATGTAGTGCATGGAGGTCTCAGCCTGTTGTACGGGAGTCTAAAATGGGAAAAACATGTTGAGTAAGTCTACCTGCAAAAGATTTTCCTTCGGTTAAAGGTCCAGGCAGATTGGAATGAGCTCTGATATGGCCTATAAAGAAAGGATGAAATCATCTCCGCAAAGCCTGCTGTAATGGGAGCAAAAGATGAATAATAGGAGATGAGTCAGAAAATGAGAGGGGGAGCAGTTTCTAGATTTTGAACCAAATTAACCACATATTGACTGTCAGAATAGATATTCAAGGGCATATCCCAATTTCGTAAAACATGTTAGACAGCTAGTAATTCCACACGTTATGCCGAATGTTCATTGGTCTGAAAGGAAAATGGCTGTTGGTTAACAGTTCCAGCCGCAACGCCAGAAGAGGAACCATCAGTAAAGGCTAGACAAGCAGAAGGCAATGGTGATTTAACGCAGGTTTGAGGAAAGATAAGACAGCACTGAGAATAAAACTGTAAAAGTTTATTAGCTGGATAGTGACACAAAATTTGTCCAGAAAAACCTGCAAAAGCTAATTGCCAAGAATCAGAAAATTGCCACAACCACTGTTGTTGAGCATTAGTATAAGGGACAATAATTTGCAAAGGCTCAATTCCAAAAAGGGTAAGAGCATGGTGTCTACATTTAGCAACTAAGGTAGCAACCAAGACAAAGTGAGGGGAAATAACTTTACCACAATTGGCTGGAAGACGGATCCATTCCAAAATGCCTTGCTGCCAAAAGACTCCTGTAGGGGTATAGGCAGTACGAAGAATGCAGTAACACCATGGCATATTGTCTTTTATCCTAGTTAATTTTTGTTGCCGGAGGGCCTCATGCACAAGTTGCAGAGCCTGTTTAGCAGAATCCAATAACGATCTTGGAGAGGTTGGATTAGAATAGCCCTTTAGAATATCAAACAAAGGCTTAAGTTGGCCAGTGGTAAGTTTTAAACTAGGACGAATCCAGTTAATATCTCCCAAAAACTTTTGAAAGTCATGTAAAGTTTTTAAATTGCCGGTGGACAAAAGTGGAACTTTAAAGGAGACCTGATTGGACTCAATGAGCCGACCAAGATAATGGTAAGGAGTAACAGTTTGAATTTTATCAGGGGCTATAATGAGATTGGCTCCATGTAAACAGTTCTGTAGATGTTCAAATGCCTGAAATAAAAAGAGACTCAGAGGAAGCGGCCAACAATAAATCATCCATGTAATGTAACAATAATGCATCGGGAAAACTTTGTCGCACCGGGTAAATAACTTTGGCCACATAGGATTGGCATAATGTAGGACTTATTAGCCATACCTTGCGGAAGAACAGTCCATTCATAACTGTCATAGGGTCGTTAAAGAAGCAATCTTTTAAGTCAACAACTAAAAGTTGCCATTCCTGGGGGACAACAACAGGAGAGGGCAGTCCAGGTTGTAAAGGGCCCATAATTTCCATAGTCTCATTAACTTTTCTTAAATCCTGTAATAATCTCCATTTGCCAGAGCGTTTTTAAATAACAAAAATAGGTGAGTTCCAAGGACTATTAGTAGGTTGAATATGGCCTGCATCAAGTTGTTCACGAACCAACTCATGGGCAGCTGTAATTTTTTCTGCAGCCAGGGGCCACCTGTCTCTACCCATACCGGGGAATAGGACTTCCATGTGCATAGCATCGGTGTGGGCATCGGGAATTACAGAGACCCCTTGGAAAAATACCCTAAAGCAGAGCAGTCCAGTTTTGGTAATATGGACAAAGGTTCAGACAGGCCTTGTAAACATTTTCCTAAGCCTTTAGAGGGCTGATAACCTTGTTTAAGCATGATATCAAGGGCTGCACCACCAGTAACCAAATGAGCTCCCATAGCTTTCAAGACATCACGGCCCAAAGGTTAAGAGGAATACCAGAAATAACATAGGGGTGAAAGGAGCCAGAATGGCCCTCTGAATCAGTCCAATTTAACAAGTCAGCAGATTGCTGAGGGTTAGTGCTCATTCCAATGCCCTGTAAGGAAGTCATAGCCATAGTAGTGGGCCAATTAGGAGGCCAATATTTAGCAGAAATAACAGACACATCAGTTCCAGTGTGTAAAAGCCCTTTAAATTGTTTATCATTAATTGTAAGAGCCAATTCAGGTCTAGTATTAGAAATAGATTGAACCCAATAGGCATAAGAGGAGGAACAAAAACCTCGGTCTCCCCTGGACTGATGAGTGAGTGATTTGCCCACATTAATGTTAACAGGGATTAACAATAGCTGAGCAAAAGGCTGTTCAGGAGTAAGAGTATAAATCCCTTAGGTGCCCATACAATAACTTTAAGTTCACCAGTATAATCAGAATCAATAACACCAGGAATGACTTGAAGTCCTTTTAAAGACCAACTACTGCTACCCAAAATTAAACCCATATGACCAGAAGGGAGAGGCCCAAAATACCTGTGGGAATGGCCTGAGGTCCCATATCAGGAGTTAATACCTGTCGGGAGGAGGAACAGAGGTCAAGTCCTGCACTGTCTGGGGTTGCCCGCTGGAGTTGAGAAATGGATTTCCTGTTCCCTGTGGAGCTAATGTCTGAATAACTGATGTTCTGATTTGTTGCGGGGGGTCGAGACATCCCCCCTCTGGGAGTTTCCCGACTGAGGGAAAAGAGCATTGCCCTGTGCATCACACTTAGAGCGACATTCGTTGGTCCAATGATTACCACAATGACAGCGAGGGCATTCTCCAGGCTGCCGAGCAGAAGGCTTTGAAGTGCCTGGTGGAGCTGGTAAGGCTAAGGGTGGAGGGTTAGGAGAAAGAGAGGCTTGGCAAGTTTTAGCCACATGTCCAAACCACCATAACGGTAGCACTTAATACCTGATTTATTTTGCAAAGGCTTTTGCTTTAAGAAGGCGGCAATGGTCATGCCAGCCTGGGGTGGCTGCCATGGCAAGTCCCTGTTGATAGGAGGGGCCAATATCAGCACACAAACGAATGTAATCATGTAAATGACCCTTTTTTCACCAAGGTCTAATAGCAGCCTACATGCAGCGTTAGCATTTTCAAAAGCCAGTTGTCTGACAAGTATAGCTCCAGCCTCTTCATCCCCAACCTGACGACTCACCACTTGCAGCAAGCGAGAGGCAAAATCCTGATAAGGTTCATCAGGCCCTTGTCTGATTTCAGCCAGTTCCTCAGTTTTAGAGGCTGATGATGACAACTGGCACCAGGCCTTGACTGCCAAGCCATTGATTTGAACAAAAGCTTCATTGGGCATGGTGATTTGAGCATTGAAATCCTCATGCTCATCCTGACCCATAAGCATATCCATAGTAATGGGGGACTGCTGACGGTGATTACGCTGAGCCTGCTCACAAGCACCATCCTCATAATAAGCTTTCCAAAGTAAGAAATCAGCACCAGATAAACAAGCTTTAGTAAGGTGACCCCAATCAGTGGGAGGCATAGCAGAGATAGCAAGATTATCAAGGAGGGTAAGAGTATACGGGGCAGTGGAGCCATACAGGGAAACAGCCTCTTTAAATTCACAAAGAACCTTGGGGGCGATAGGATCATAATTATGAACTGTGGCACCTTGATCATCTACAACCTCAATGATGGGGTACAAAACTGGAAGCAGATTGTCAGAATCAGCAAAACCTCTGTGCATAGACATCAAAGCATGAGTCAAAGGGGAAATAGGGGAAGTGGCAGTAGAACGTAAAGGCATAGGCATAATGGCTCCAGGAGTGGCTTGCGACTGCTCTTGAATTGGAAAACACTGTGGCTGTTGGGCCGACAGAGCGCGAGAGCAAAGTGAAAGTACGAGCAAGATCTGGAGGAAGGATAAAAGTCACCGGCCCTGGAGTCCATTGTGGGGAATTGTTTGGAACCCGCGTCTCATCCACAAGTACCTCAGATAGAGGCTGAAAATCATCCAAAGGTGGGCATCCTGTAGGGAGAAGTTAGATCCACATTCTGCTAAATCATGCGGATCAAGCAGAGGAGGTGTAACATGAGGAGGTGGCTGCGAGGCCACAGAAGGTGCAGCGACGGGAGGGGAAGCAGCGACAGAGGCATAAGGAGGAGCAGTTGGGGGGAGAAGTTTTAGGCAGACAGACACAATCACGTAATTTAGACCAAACAGAAAGTAAAAAGTAAAACATCAGATTGCAGTAGAGACTTATTATACAAGGAGAATTGTTCAATTTTCTCACCAATGATGTTCCACGTGGCTTCATCAAGAAAACCACCCTCAGGGATCCACGGGCAGATTTCCCGCACAATATGAACAAATTCCTCAACAGTTTTTAACTTAATATCATGGCCATGTGACTTAATCATTGACTGTAAAAGCTGTACAAACATATTATGTTCCTTAGACTCTAATTGCCCCATGCTTTACTCCAGATTGAAAAACTTAACAATTGCATATACACGATTTAGAAAATTGACTCAAAACTTACTGCTGCAGCCTCACCTCTTTATTTGAGAAGCATCATTATGATCTCTCGTGTCCAGGCTCCACGTTGGGTGCCAGATGTCAGGACTGGGAACGGCACGTCTGCCGGGGAGCTCTCAGCCAGCAAGAGGGTCCCAATACCTGGAAGAGAGAGTGCACGGAAAACAAGGAGACAGAAAAGCAGAGTCTGGAGGTCTGAATAGACAATGCCCATACAGCAATGCCTAAACAGCAATTTTATTTGTGCAAAGGGTCCCAATATATACTGTCAGCTTTGAGTAGCTGACGTCAACCCACATTGTTAATTCTATACAATAAAGAGGAACAAAAGTTACAATACCGCAAGTCTGGAAGAGAAGATAAAATACCAATAAAAGGGAAGTACATAGCTAGGGGCCATAAAAATAAGCACGAGGGTGGAGATTTTTCTTTACCTATGGTGTAGGGATTTACATATGAGAAGGTAACATTCTTTAAGGTCAGGAAAAGCAACATTCTTTAAAGGTCAGGCAAAACTCATAGATCTTAAAGGTAACAATCTCCAAGAGACATGTGAGTAGTTACAGGGCTTAGATAACGTTTAGTAAACAGAGTCATAAAACTAGCCCAAAACAGGTACCAAGATAAAACACAATGTCTTAGTAAAACCACACAGCCATCACCGAGCCATTGTGTCAGTGTCAGGGAGTCTGAGATAACTTCTACAAAATCATCCATCTTTTAGTTCCTGCTTTCCCTTAGCTCGACTGCCTCCAGGAGGGGGGAAATATGTCTGGGCTCAAGCTCACATTATGGCGGAGGCACAGTCAGAGGGCCTCTATGCTGGAGCAATCCCCACAAGTAAGATTGAAAGAGGCAGAGATGGAGAAATAGATAAGAGACAGAAATAGACAAAGATAGAGAGGAAGAAAGAATGCATGCTTTTCTAAGAAAGCCTTGGAAGTTAAGCTGTATTACTTCGACTGCGTTCTCTTTGTTGACACAGCCACAAGGTTTGCCAAAGTTCAAAGGAAAAGGATATGACTTGACAGAAGTATTGACAAAGCATTCAAATTATCCCTCAAAATCACCACACATATAACGTTTTGAAGTAGGCATCAGCAGTCACTAAGTTACTGTAATATTTATTATATATTGACATAGAAATCAGAAAAATCACTATAATCTTGTGAATGTAGATTTCTATAACTGCTGATGTTTTAAAAAACATTTTAATATATTTATTTATAGATGTTTCAATATGAAATAGAACACAAATAGGCCCCAGATAGATGAAATAAATAGTACATCAGAAATATTGTGAAGATATTGACTGATAGCCATTTAAGTGCTGGAGGAAACATCCTGTTCATACATGTGTTTATGTGCAAGGATTTCTGCATGACAGATTTCTAGGTGTAGAACTTCAGTTTTAAGTGGTATATTTAAATTTTATTTGAAAATATTATTTTATATTATATTTCCTCAAGAATAGATTTCTCAGGTTTTTATAGGTTGCAAATGTTTTCTAGGACAATAATTTATTGACCTTATTTTCATTTTTTTAAGCATCAATAACTTTTATCATCTTTTATAATTATTATCCATTTTTATGTTGAATTTCCTGATTACATTTCCCATCAATTTTTATATTGGAATATATTCTTTATACTTTACTTACAGTTTGTCAGAAGCTTTTAGTCTTTTTTTCAAAAAAAAAAAACTATTAAAAGCTGGTGATTAAGAATCACTAACATTCAGGTGTTTGGTAGTGTAGTTGGAATTTCTGTGAAATAGGCCAGAGACTCATTTGTAATACATTATACAGTATATGATTACATAGTCAAATGATCATATTTCTCAGGTCATTGTTTAGGTAGGATAACTTTTGCACTGAAATCACACTTAAATTGATGTGCTATTTATAACTGGGTGTGAGGAACCCTCATCATCACTTTTCTGTGTCTCACAGAGTGCTTGCACTGTAGTGGAAAAGTCCAGCAGGCCTTTCTCCAGAGGAGTTCTGGATACTGTCTTGAGTAGATTTCTCACACTGTGCAAAATCTTGGTGAAGATGTGCTTTCCTGGAATTGATTGAGAATTGTTCTGCCTTGTGGTTCCCAATCTATGCCAATTTTTAAATTTAAATATTTTCAAATTTAATGATTGGGGCTAAACTTTTTCTTGGGTGTTCTTTACCAAATGAAGAAAAAAAATATTTCCAATGTTGACTGTGCAGACCACAAATTGCTTAGTATTTTTTTAAATATGATTTTTAGTCTTAAAACATCAGTGTTAGTGTAAGAGTCACTGTAGTACTATTCCAGGTAATATATGGGATATTCAGATATTGTGTGTGATTGCAGTAACCTGTAGTCACATGTAATGTAACTTGTGTTCAGTGTTTTGTCTCACTGGCCTGATGCCCAGAGCCTTCTTCATCTACCCAGCATTAAAATAATATATCCTCTGTTTATAGATTCATCACTGATTTGAACTGTTTTTTTTCCCATTCTGTGACAACTTTATGAAAATTATACAAGATCAATGCAAGAGCTGGGCACAGTGGCTAACACCTGTAACCCCAGCATTTTGAGAGGCCAAGGCAGGTGGGTCACCTGAGGTAAGGAGTTTGAGATCAGCCTGTGCAACATGGTGAAAACCCATCTCTACTAACAATACAAAAGAAAATTAGCCAGGTGCAGTGGTGGGTGCCTGTAATCCCAGCTACTCAGGAGGCTGAGTCTGGAGAATCTCTTGAACCTGAGAGGTGGAGGTTGCAGTGAGCTGAGATCATGCCACTTCACTCCTACCTAAGCAAAAGAGCGAGACTGTTTCAAAAAAAAAAAAAAAAAAAAAAAAAAGGTAAATGTAATAAATTTTATAAACATATAAAAGTTGACATTTTGTTATATTTATCATTCAGACCCTCATGGCTGCCAGTATAATTAAATATTAATATTTGTTTGAAAAAATGATTGTGATGGTATGATATGCACAGAGCATAAGTATTTAACCATTCCTTAGTTTAAGATGTTTGAATTGCTTCCAATGTTTATTTTATGAATATATTCCATAAATATTGAATATGTACATCTTATTTTTTCTCTGCATGCTTTTATATAACATAGTATGAAATCAATGCATTTTTAAAACACTTGATACATTTTGCAAAATGTCTTATTCTTTTAAAATATAAAGACATTTTCGGGGAAACTAATAATAAATTGAAAAGCAAACAATTTGGGGTAAAGTAACGATTATTTTATGTAACAAAGAATTAGAGAACAGGTTTCACAACTATTGACTTGGGTTCAAATCTTCTTTCTGCAAGTGAATAGCAGCTACTATTAGTAATTATCATGAGGTACTGCTAGTCATTCTTTTTCTTGTTCTCCTTCTCCACCTACTCTCTTTGCCTTCCTAATGGCACTATTATTTCTCTTAATGAGAATGGGAAAGGCTTTCAAGAATTGGGTTAGATAGGGGCCAGGCATGGTTGCTCATGCCTGTAATCCCAGCACTTTGGGAGGCCAAGATGGGAGGATCACTTGAGGTCATGAGTTCAACACCAACCTGGCTAATATGGTGAAACTTTATCTCTACTAAAAGTAGAAAAATCAGCCAGGTGTGGTGGCCCACGCCTGTCATCCCAGCTGCTTTGAAAGCTGAGGCAGAAGAATCACATAAACCCAGGAAGTGGAAGTTGTAGTGAGCAAAGATTGTGCCATTGGCCTCCAGCCTGGGTGACAAAGTGATACTCTGTCTCAAAAAAAAAAAAAAAAAAAAAAAAGGACTGGATTACATAGGATTTTTATTAGTCTTACTTCTGCTTTTCTTTCTTGAGAAAGTTACCATAAAGTGCCTCTGCATAGATCTTGGTTTTTTAATAAGAGTACAATTTATTTTTGAAATTGAATAAGATTTATGTCCAACATAGATCTTGTTTTTTTTTTTTTTTTAATTTTTATTTTAAGTTCTGGGATACAGGTACAGAGCATGCAGGTTTTTACATAGGTATATGTGTACCATTGTGATTAGATGCACCTCTGAACCCATCATCTATGTTTTAAGCCCCACATTCATTAGGTATTTGTCCTAAGGCTCTCCCTCCCCTGGATCCCATTTCCTGCAAGGCTCGGTGTGTGATGTTCCCCTCCCTGTGTCCATGTGTTCTCATTGTTCAACTCCCACTTATGAGTGAGAACATGCAATGTTGGTTTTTTTGTTACTGCATTAATTTGCTGAGAATGATGGCTTCCAGCTTCATCCATGTCCTTGCAAAGGACAACAACTCATTCTTTTTTATGGCTGTATAGTATTCCATGGTGTATATGCACCACATTTTCTTTATCCAGTCTGTCATTGATGGGCATATGGGTTGGTTCCAAGTCTTTGCTATTTTAAATAGTGCAGCAATTAACATACATGTGCATGTGTCTTTATAATAGAATGATTTATAATCCTTTGGATACATATCGAGCAATGAGATTGCTGGGTCCAATGGTATTTCTGGTTCTAGATCCCTGAGGAATTCCCACACTGTCTTCTACAATGGTTGAGCTAATTTACACTCCCTTTAATAATGTAAAAGCATTTCTATTTCTCCACATTCTCTCCAGTATCTCTTATTTCCTGACTTTTTAATTATCACCATTCTGACTGGCATGAGATGGTATCTTATTGTGGCTTTGATTTGCATTTCTCTAATGACCATTGATAATGCACGTTTTTTGTATGTTTATTGGCTGCATAAATGTCTTCTTTTAAGAAGTGTTTGTTCATATTCTTCACCCATTTTTTGATAAGGTTGTTTGTTTTTTCTTGTAAATTTGTTTAAGTTCTGTGTAGATTGAGAATATTAGACCTTTGTTAGATAAGTAGATTGTAAACATTTTCTGCTATTCTATAGGTTGCCTGTTCACTCTGATGATAGTGTCTTTTGCTGTACAAAAGCTCTTTGGTTTTGTGAGATCTCGTTTGTCAGTTTTGACTTTTGTTGCCATTGCTTTTGGTGTTTTAGTTATGAAGTCTATGCCATGCCTATGTCCTGAATGATATTGCCTAGATTTTCTTCTAGGGTTCTTATGATTTTGAGTTTTACATTTAAATATTTAATCTATCTTGAGTTAATGTTTGTATAAGGTGTCAGAAAGGGGTCCAGTTTCAGTTTTCTGCATATGGCTAGCCAGTTTTCCCAGCACCATTTATTAAATAGGCAATCCTTTCCCCCATTGCTTGTTTTTGTCAGGTTTGTCAAAGATCAGATGATTATAGATGTGTGGTGCTATTTTTGAGGCCTCTGTTCTGTTCCACTTGTCTATATATCTGTTTTTGCTACCATTACCAAGCTGTTTGGTTACTGTTGCCTTGTAGTACAGCTTGACGTCAGGTAGTGTGATGTCTCCAGCTTTGTTCTTTTGCTTAGGATTTTCTTGGCTAATTCCTCCCTAATTCATTTTATAAGGTCAGCATCATCCTGATACCAAAACCTGGCAGAGACACAACAAAAAGAGAGAATTTCAGGCCAAAACCCTGCTGAACATTGATGCAAAAATGCTCAATAAAATATGGGCAAGCTGAATCTAGGAGCACATCAAAAAGCTTATCCCCTACAATCAAGTCAGCTTCATCCCTGGGATTTCAAGGCTGGTTTAATATATGCAAATCCATAAATATAATCCATCAGATAAATAGAACCAATGACAAGATCACATGATTATCTTAATAGATGCAGAAAGGCCTTCAATAAAATTTAACATCCTTTCATGTTAAAAACTCTCAATAAACTAGGTATTGATGGGACATATCTCTAAATAATAAGAGCTATTTATGACAAACCCATAGCCAATATCATATTGAATGGGCAAAATCTGGAAGCATTCTCTTTGAAAACTGGCACAAGACAAGGATGCCCTCTCTCACCACTTCTATTCAACATAGTATTGGAAGTTCTGGCCAGGGCAATCTGGCAAGAGAAAGAAATAAGGGGTATTCAAATAGGAAAAAAGGAAGTCAAGTTGTGTCTATTTGCAGATGACATGACTGTATATTTAGAAAACCCCATCATCTCAGCCCCAAACTCCTTAAGCTGATAAGCAACTTCAGCAAAGTCTCAGGACACAAAATCCAGGTGCAAACTCACAAGCATTCCTATACACCAACAATAGATAAGCAGAGAGCCAAATCATGAGTGAATTGTCATTTACAATTGCCACAAAGAAAATAAAATACTTAGGAATACAACTTAAAAGGGACGGGAAGGACATCTTCAAGGAGAACTACAAAGCGCTGGTCAATGAAATATGAGAGGGCATAAACAAATGAAAAAAAAAGAAACCATGCTCATGGACAGGAAGAATCAATAACATGAAAATGGCCATACTACTCAAAGTAATTTATAGATTGAGTGATATTCCCATGAAGATACCATTGACATTCTTCACAGAATTAGAAAAAAACTACATTAAATTTTATATGGAACCAAGAAAGATCTTGTGTTTTAACTAAGATTTAGTATTGCTGCTAATAAGAAGGGAAAAAAATGATGTCTTAAGAGATGACATAGTAATTTTGTAAAGAATGCTTACTTTCTACAATTATCTTAAAAGTGTGATATTAATTTATATTGTTAAAAATGTGTACACTTTAAGTTAGAATACTGGTGAAGATCCTTATCACTTACAGTACAACTTTAACATTACGTCTTGCTCACCTGACTGACAAAACTTGTACATCCACTTTTAAATAAGTCTATAGGTTATCTGTCATCTTGGACTTAGCTACAGGATGTAATCTTGATGCAGTAGATAATCAATTTCTATTAGATGAGAAATGGTATCTCAAGTGGCTGGCACATGTAATTAATAGTACCAATAATAATAAAATAACCACAATTGCAATAATATTAATAACATTTGCAATAATATAAATAACATTGCAATTTTAATAACATTTCTGGGTCATTGTGTTCTAGAGACATTTTAAGTGTTTTATCTTCATTATTTTTTCACACAATACAATATAACGTTGGTACTATTATTGTAAAAGTAGACATAATTAAAAACAAATAAAAAGTAGATATAATTATGTATATCAACAATTCTCATCTACTTTTTCATTATTTGCTGCCAGAATTTATGCAAAATTTCCTAAATGATCTATTCTTTTCTGTCTTGCTCTTCTGCAGTCTAATCCAATAAACATCTTGGAAGATTTTTTAATGGGAATCTGATTACATCTCTAAAATTCTGCAAACTAAACTTGGAGTCTTGGGAACTGTCCTTGCCACTTTGCCTGCTTTTTTGTGTGTATCTTCTTCACCTCCTCATCCTTTCACAGAATTCTGCACATTGTTCACTTCTTATCTTAATTATCAATGACTCCAGGGTAATTTCTATTATCCCTGCTGATGCTTTCTTGGCATTGTTGTATTTTCTTAAGACAATACTTTTCACACAATTTTGTATTACTTGTTTGTATTCTATCCTTCAAATTAGAATATAAGGTCTCTGGGGTAGAAACTGTGTCTACATTTGTTTTTTCTTCTTAAAATGCAGCACTTTCTTGTAGCTTCTGGTAATCACTTTTTAAATATTCTTTGAATAAATTATCAATACATTTTTTCATAAGAAAACTTTAAATTAACCAACGCTATGTTCACATTCTTCCTAGTATTTCTCTTTATTCTGCAATAAAAATGAAATTCACATATTCATGATCATATGGAAATATATGAGTTTCAAACGCATCTTCTTACCCCATCCACTTCCCATCTTTCTTTCATGGTAAGCAAACACACTGAATAAAGGATATAGAATTATTCTCACTGAAAATTAAAAACCAGCAAAACTAAGCAAACAGAAATAAGTATATTTTAGGCAGCAGTTTTTGCAGGTTTTCAGTAAAATCCTCCAACAAAATCAGCATATAAGAGTGCGCAAGGAAATTCAAAATCACGGTAGTTTTGAATAAGCCACATTTCAGCTTTCCCCATTGTGTCAGATAAGATGGCATTTTTTCCTGATGAGAAAGAGAAAACACAAGGTAGATGACACAAGAGAATTGCCATGTGAATATACCAGGTAATTTTCTGAAAACAGGTAAAATAATGTAGTCAAAGATATATAAAATGTATGTGTTTTGATATACCAATATACATTTTATATGGGCATAATTTAGTATGTTGCTGAAATGTATTTTAAACAAATGCAAAGTGCTAAGATAATTGTGAGAAGAAACTACTTTTCTTAGGCCCCATCAGTATTTGCACAATTATAAACTATATTTAAAATAAGCCCTAGAGAGTGAAACGTTAATTTTTTGCTCTCTAAAGCTGCATTAGTAACAGATATACATATAAACAAGTCTTTGAGGTTCATGATCAATTAAAACAACTCAATAAAACAATTTTTTAAAAAATGCTTAGTTTCCACAATTAATTAAGCTAGTCCCTTGATCCTTGTTTCTTGAAGTGAAATGTATATTTTGAGAGTGTGGCTGAAATCCTTATATCTACTACTGCCTTTGGTTTATGCTAAGGTATTAATAATATTAGTATTAAATATAAATATATTTACAAATAACAGCAGAAATTTTTCTGAAATTATTGAAATAGAGATGTGCTCAATCTTATTTCAACTCATACTTTCTTAATGAAGAGACACAGTTAACAAAACTATAGAGAAATAACTTGATGCTCACACTTCAACAAAATATTTGGCATTAAACCAAGTGATTTTCAATCCTTTAGTGTAGTGTAGAAACATTATAAATTTCATATTGCCAGTATTGTTTTTTGTATCTGGGATAAGACAATATATCTGTCAATTGTGAAGGAAACTTTCTAGTACTGTGGGACAGTATTTTAATTTATAAATAAAAAATTTCACAAGGAGTAAACATTTCCTCAATGGTAACTAGATAGTTTTGCTAGACAAATGTGTAACTCCTTAGTCAACATGTCTGGGTTCTGTAAGATGTTTCTTGATGTGCTGAATGACCTTCATAAAAATAAAAAATGTGTAAAGTAAAATAGACATGTGATTGTTTAGAGAAATCTGAAGTACTTTATTTTACATGTTTATGAGTTCCTGGAGTGTCCTGTATGAGTGATGGCCATGAGGTTCTAACTGACCCAATCACTTAAGTCTTTCCATAATATTTGAGAAATCATTTTATATTTTCAAATATTTTATTATTTCACTTATTAAAAAACACACATCTCTGACTTTATACAGGCATATGTTCAAAGGCATGAAAGTTAGATTTTCATGCCACTAATTGAAAACATTACTTACCAAGTACTTCATTGTTAAACTGATCCCACTTCTCTCATTTTAGCAGAAATTGTACTGAATTTGTATATGAATTTAGAGACAGAATATCACCATTACAACAACACTGGGGTTTTATTCATGAACATGAGATGCCTTTCCATTTATTTAGATCTTTTCCATTTCTGTCTACATTGTTTTGCAATTTTCATAATGCAAGATGTACACTTTTTTGTTAAATTTGTTCCTAAAATTATATTTTTTGTGATTATTTGAAGTGTGATTTTCTCAATTTCGTTTTTGATTTTTCACTGCAGTTATATAATTTTTTGTTTGTTTATTGCTCTTGTATCCTGAAAACTTGCTTTATCTATCAGTCTAATGTTTTTCTAGCAGATTTCTAAATATTTTCTCTATATAAAATCCCATCATATGTCAATAGTTTAATTTTTTCCTTATCTATGTAGATTACTTTGTATCATTTTCTTATCTATTTGTCTTAACTAGAACTTCTAGTGGAATGTTGACTGGAAGTAGGAAGAGTGGATTTAGCCTTTCTACATTAAGCATAATGCTAGCAATGTGTTTTCTTATAGATGTCACTTAACAATTTTGTGACAGGCTAGGTTTCCCTTAGCAACCAGAACAGTTAGTTTCTACTAATCTTTTACAATATTTTTATGAATGAATAAGTTAAACATTAAAGAACTAGACAAACTGGTACCTGAATACAAGGCCTATACTGATAAAACAAACTCATTTGGACCCCACCTTGGTTTTCACAGTCCCTACAGTCTGATGGAATAATAATAGCATTCTGAAATATACATCTCATGCCCACTTAAAAATTAAGGAATTTTCTAAGTCTCTAGATAAAGCTTTCCAGACCCCAGAGCCTAGTTAAATGTTAGATATAGACTGAATAAAACAATCCTGCTTGTAGGTGCACTCTCACATATATGCATGCAGCTTAAAATGTGTCTGAGCACTAGAAAAACACTTGTAACTTTGAGTTGGTCTGGTGAGTCACTTCAATCTTCTCCCTGTAACCAGTTGCATAAATAAACTTCCTTCTTTCCCAGTCTGTTTCCATCTCCTTACTGGACTGTGAGAAGCAGCAGCTGGACCTTGTTCTGTCTGGGAACAGTTTGAGGAAGCTTCCCTCTATTCCTACTTTATTGAGTATTGTTATGATAAAAGATATTGGATTTTATTAAATACATTTCTTTCTGCATTCACTGAAATGATAATGCTTCTTATCTTTTATTATATTGTATATTACATTAAGTGATATTGTTACAGGATCTTTGGGATGTTGCTTTTCTGGTCAGAAACATCTGTGGCCAGTGGCACCTTTGCCCAAGTTCTTGTCCTGTAGCCAGAATAATGAGGTACACAGACCAGTGGAGGTTGAGCAAAATGAAGAGGAGCTTTATTGAGCTCAGAGAAGGAGCTCAGAGAAGACCTTCCATGGTTAGTTCCTCTCTGTAGGCAGGTCCTCCCATCAATTTTCAGCTCTCAGCAGAGAAGAGACCCTGGAGAGGGTAGCTCCTCTCTGCAGCTGGTTCTCCTGTTGTCTGCTCAGCTCTTAGAAGAGAGCAGGCCCTGGAATGTGTTGCTCCTCTCTGTGGCTGGTTGTCCCGATGTCTCTACAGGTCTCTGAAGCTCTCAACAGAGAGGGTAGCTCCTCTCTGCAGCTGCTCATCCTGTCATCTGCTCAGCTCTGGCTGAGCCCATTGCTTTAATGGGCCTCACTTGGGAGAAAGTGCATGCTGATTGGTCTATTAGCACCCATGAGTGGGCCAGGAAGAGGCACCACATGTTCCCATTTTGGTCCATGGGATGGAGAGGCAACCTAGTCCCCAGCCTTCAGGCTCTCCCTGGTCCTGAAAGTGGTAGCCACTGGGAACCAATCCTGCACAGGAATCTATCTGCCTCCTGCTGTCATTTATGGTGCCTGGGCTCAGTCCCAACTTTGCTTGGAGGGAAAAGTGGGCACTGACATCAAGAAAAAGCCAGGCAGTGAGATCAGGCACTTCGAAGCCTGAGAGGGCAGAGGAGTTTCCCCAGGCCCCCAAGAGTTCAGGGATGCCTGAGTCAGCAGTCTTGGTTTGGGCAGCTGGAGTTGCACCCAGTGGGTGGCAGGACTCCTGCCTACTCCGTGGAGTGGGAGACCCAGGTCTTCAGTCATGATTCGGGAGCCTCCATCAGCACCCAGGAGGACAGTGCTCCAGCCTGCTCCCAGCCCCTCAAGAGCACAGAAAGGCTCAGATGTGCAGCCAGAACTTCAGAACTTGGGTGGCTGCAGTGGCATCTGGGGAGCCCCCACCCCAACTCAGGAAATGTGGGGATCCTGCTTGTCCCCAGCTCTCACTGGCTCCATGGAGCATGCAGCCCTGGCTATGCCTCCCTTCTACAACCAGCATGATGGCAACTGCAGGCCATCTGGTGTGGCTGCTGCCATCAATAATACAAATATTAAAGCAACTTTGCATTGCTAAGATAAATTTTACTTATTTATGGTATATAATTACTTTTGTATGTTCCTATATTCTGTTTGCTAAGATATTATTGTGAATTTTTGTGTCTATTATCACAGGAGATGTTGATCTGTAGTTTTTATTTTTTGTGATGTCTTTTTTGTGGTTTTAGTAGAAGGGGTCAATTAAATATGTTGGTAATGTTTTCATCTCCTATTATTTGGAAGATTATTTTTTGAACAATTGTTACGTTTTCTTCCTTAAGTGATTTGTAGAATTCTACAAATTCCTTTTTTGGCCCAGGTTTTTTTTGTTGTTGTTGGGTTGTCTTTTGATTACTAATTCAGTCTTTCTTTTTTGTTATAGGTCTATTCAGGTTCTCTATTTCTCTCCAGTTTATTTTATAGTTGTTCCTGTCTGCATCTACCTGTAGTAAAATTCCGTCACACTGAGTTTGGAGGGGATGAAGGAACAGTTTATGTTTGCAAAGTCTGTTTTTATCAAGTCTTAAGAGATTTTCTTGAATAAATATTGCTTTGTATTATGCTTTATATTTTTAGAACAATACCTGCATACTATTTTTTATAGTAAAACAATTTTTAATGTTAACAATGTACTTAAATTGTATTTCTATCACAATCATGATGCTGTATTAGGATTTTAATATTTGCAAGTCAATAGACTTAATTTAAATACAAATGTTTAGGATATATACTCAGTGTACTTGTGATGCGTTAAATCAAGTTTAACCTAAAGCTGCCTGCTACATATTTTAAGTTTGGCCTAAAGGTTTCTGTATACATCATAAACTATAACAAGTGGAGGTGTAAAAAGACCACAGCCTACACTTGTGCCAGTCACCAAGTTCTGGCAAAACAAATATAGCCAGGTATTTGAACCATGTTCAAATAAGACAAACACTGAGTTGTTACCAATTCAATTGTTCCTGTACCTCACTTCCACTTTTTTTTATGTCACTTTCCTTTTTCTGACTATAAATTTTCTTTCACCACGTGGCTGCACTGGAATCTCAGAGCCTCCTCTGACCCAGGAGGCTGCACAATTTGTGAGTTGTCCACTGCTCAATTAAACTCTTTTAAATTTAATTCAGCAAAAGTTTGTCTTTTATTAGTATATTTATCAAGTCAGCTCTGAGTTACCCCCCACCCCCGACACACACACACTCCTCTCCTTTCACTTTGCTTTGCTTTATCGTGCTTCATAGATACGGCTTTCTTTCTTTCTTTCTTTTTTTTTTAGCAAGTTGAATCCTTGTGGCAACCCTACGTTAAGAAAGTCTACCAATGCTATCTTTCCAATAGCATGTGCTATGCATTACTGTGGCATATTTTGGTACATCTCATAAAGCTTCAAACTTTTTTTTTATTATTATCAGTTTTAGTGTCCTGTGACAATTACTTGTTGTTGCTACCATTGTAATTGTTTGAGGGACATCACAAAATGCATCCATGTAAATACAGTAAACAGAACTGATAAGTGTTGTGTGTATTCTGACTGTTCCACCAACCAGCTGTTTCCCATTTATCTCCTTTTCCTCAGGCCTCCCTATTTCCTGAGACACAACAATGTTAAAATTAGCAAATTAAGAATCCTACAAATTGCTTCTACATGTTCAAGGTAAAGGAAGGGCCTCATGTCTCTCACTTAAAATCAAAAACAGAAATAACTAAGCTTAATGATGAAGGTATGTATAAAGCTGAGATAGGGCAAAAGCCATACTTGTACAAAACAGCCAAATTTTGAATACAAATAAACTGTTCATGAAGGACATTAAAAGTGCTACGCCAATATATACCAAAGATAAGAATGTGGAACAGCCTTATTGCTGATATGAAGAAAGTTTTAATCATTTGAATTAAAGATAAAACCAGTGAAGATATTTTCTTCCACCAAAGCCTAAACCAGAGCAAGGCCCTAATTCTTTGCAATTCTGAAACGTGTAAGGAAGCTGCAGAAAAAAATGTTTCAATCTAGCGGAAGTTGGTTCATGAGGTTTAAGGCAAAAAGCTATCTCCATAAAATAAAAGTGGAAGATAAAGAAGCTTCTACAAGTTATTCAGAAGTTGTACCTCATGTAGTTAATGAAGGTAGCTACACTAAACAACAGGTTTTCCATGTGGAAAAAACGATCTCCTATTGAAAGAAGATACCACTAAAAGTTTCCTAGGTACAGAGGAAAAGTCAAAGCCTAGCTCCAAAGCTTCAAAGAACAGGATGAATTTTTATTAGAGTCTAATGGAGCTGGTGACTAGAAGTTGAAACCAATGCTGATTTACATTTGGAAAATCCTAGGGCCCTAAAGAAGTATACTAAATCTACTCTGTGTTCTATCAGTGGAACCACAAATCTTGGATGGCAGCATAGCTGTTTACAGCATAATTTACTGAATATTTAATCCCACTGTTGAGAGGTACTGCTTAGGAAAAAATTTCCTTTCAAAATATTAGTGCTCACTGAAAATAGGACTTGTCACCCAAGAAGACTAATGCAGATGTACAGAGAAATTAACATTGCTTTTATGCCTGCTAATACAACATTCATTCTGTAGCCCCTCGACCAAAAAGTAATTTCAACTTTTAATTTGTTGTATTTAAGAAATGCATTCTGTAAGAAATAACTGCCATCGACAGGAATTCCTCTGTTGGATATTAGTAAAGTAAATTGAACATATTATGAAAAAGATTCATCTTCCTTAAAAACATTTGAGGGTCATGGGAAGAGGTCAACAGGAATTTTTAGGAAGTTGATTCCAACTATCATGAATAATGTTGAGAGGTTCAAGTCTTCCATGAAGGAAGTAACTATGAATGTGGTAGCAATTGTAAGACAAATGTAATTAGAAGTAGAACCTGAAGATGTGACTGAATTGCTTCAATTTAATGATGAAAGTTAAACAGATGAGGAGCTGCTTTACATGAATGGCTAAAAAAAGGGGTATATTGAAATAAAATCTGCTCTTGGTGAAAGTGCCATGAACATTTTTGAAATGAAAACAAAGAATTTAGAATATTACTTAAATTTATTTAATGAAGCAGCAGTAAGGTTTCAGTGGATTGCTTCCAATTTTAAAATAATCTTTACTAAGAGTAAAAAGCTATTAAACAGTATTGCATGCTACACAGAAATCTTTCATGATTTCTGTGAAATGAAAAAATGGATCATTGGATGCAGTAAACATCATTCTTGTCTTATGAAATTGTGACCCCCCCACAAGCAAAAAGATTACTGCTCATTTAAGGATCAGATGATTGTTAGCATATTTCAGCAATAAAGTATTTTTAATTAAGTTATGTACATTTTTATACATGATGCTATTTCAGACTTAATGGAATACAGTATAGTGTAGCCATAACTTTTATATGCCATGGAAAATTTAAAAAAATTGTGTGACTCACTTCATTGTAATATTTGCTTCATTGTAGTGATCTGAAACCAAACCCACAATGTCTTGAAGGTATGCGTTATATTAGTGTAAACACTTAATGGCATCAGAGGGTGTAAGCCCCACGTTTTGGTGTCTTGCATGAAGTGTTGGCCCTCCAGGTGCACAGAAGGCTGGAAACTTCTGCCCAGATTTCAGGGGATGTATGGAAATTCCTGTATGTCCAGGCAGAATTCTGTGGCAGGGGCAGAACTCTCCTGGAGAACCGCTGCTAGGGCAATACAGAAGGAAATGTGGGGTGGAGTCCTCACACAGTTTCCCCACTGGGGCACTGTGTAGTGTAGCTGTGAGAAGAGGGCCATAATCCGCCAAACACCACAATGGTAGATTTACATATAGGTTGCACCGTGCAGCTGGAAAAGCCACACGCACTCAATGCCAGCCCATGAAAGCAGCCAGCCCATGAAAGCAGCCACTGGGGTGTGCCCTGCAGTGCCACAGGGGTAGAGCTGCTAAAGGTCATTGAAGCCCACCCCCTTGCATCAGCGTGAACTGGGTGAGAGACATGGAATCATAGGAGATTATTTTGAAGCTTTAAGGTTTAATGACTGCCCTATGGGGTTTCAGACTTGCACGGAGCCTGTAATCCTTTGTTTTGGCCAATTTCTCCCATTTGGAATGGCATTATTTACCCAATTCCTGTACCCCTTTGTATCTTGGAAGTAACTAACTTGCTTTTTATTTTATAGAGGGACTTGCCTTGTCTCAGATGTGACTTTGGACTTAGACTTTCATGTTAAAACTGAAATGAGTTAAGACCTTGGGGTACTGTTGAGAAGGGATAATGGTATTTTTGCAATGTGAGTACATGAGATTTGAGAAGGACTGGGGTGGGAATAATATGTTTTGCTTTGTGTCTCCACACAAATTTCATGTCAAATTGTAATCTCCACGTGTCAAGAGAGGGACATGGTAGGAGGTGATTGGATCATGGGGGTAAATTTTCCCCATACTGTTTTCATGATAGTGAGTGAATTCTCAGCAGATCTAACGGTTTAAAAGTGTGGCATTTCCCTCTCTCTCTCTCCTGTTGCCATGTAAGACATGTTTTGTTTTCCCTTTGCCCTCAACCATGGTTGTAAGTTTCCTCAGGCCTGTTCAGCCATATGGAACTATGAGTCAACTAAACCTCTTTCCTTTATAAATTACTGAGTCTCACGTAGTTCTTTATAACAGTGTGAAAACAGACTAATACACCATGTTATTTTAATTACACTATCTCTAAATATAATTTGAGATAAGGAAATGTGATACCTTCAGCTGTTTCTACATTTTGCATATTGTTTTCGTTATATAAAGTGTTTCTAGGATTATTATAAATTTTAGAATCTTTTTTGTTTTTATAGAAAATGTCATTGGGATTATAATTGGCATTACATTGAATATGTAAATCACTTCAGGTTTTATAGAGATTTCAGTCAACATAATATATCTTTCCAAATTAATGTATTCTTTCCTTTCATTCATCAATGCTTTGTAGTTTTTAGTGTAGAAGTGTTTTTTTTAAATCTACTTGCTTAAGTTTATTCCTATATGTGTTGTTCTTTTTGGTGCTATTATAACTTGGATGGTTTTTTTGATAGTTGTATGTTGGTATACTGAATAATAATTCAATTTTACATGTTAATTTTATATCCTACATATTTACTGAATTTATGTTTTAATTTTAGTAGTATTTTGTAGAGTCTTTACAGTTTTCCACATATAATATAATATGATATGCAAACAGAGGTTATTTTACTTATTTTCTGATTTAGAAGCCTGTTTTATTTTTATTATTCTTGTCTAATTGTTCTAGCAGACTTCCAGTACTATGTGAAATAGAAGCAACAAGAGTGAGTATCATTACCTCGTTCTGATATTAGATAAAAACTTTTCATATTTTTGTCATTGGGTATGAATTTAGCTGTGAGATTTTCATATGCGTCATTTCTCATGTTAAAGTGATTTTCTTATACTTCTAGGATGTTGAAAGTTTTTTTTTACTCATAAAACATTGCTGAAATTTTCAAATGCTTTTATTTGTATATATTGAGATAGCAATTGCTTATTATTCATTATTTTGTTAATGTGGTATATCACATTGGTTAATTGTGAACATGATCTTTCATTCGAGGGATACACTTGTAATGTCTTTTAAGAAAAAAAGTGATGCTGAGTCTAGATACATAGAAAAAGCCAAGCAATACTACTGGTCTTGCAATATCACGTAATTTAATTATAGAATAGTTTCTTTGGAGAAGAAGAGTAAAACAAGAGAAATCTGGTCAAAGTGAAGCCAAAGCATTCTGAGCATTTGCAAAAGAGTATTGGCACTGTAAGTGAACTTCTGAATATAGGTATTTCCATGTACAAAGTAGAAAACATAGTTAAGCTCAGTAAAGTTTTTTTGTGTCACTTGTGAATTAGAATAATACCCTTAAATATTAACTCATAGGATTTTATATTATTTTAATTTTTCCTAGGCTTGAAATATTTGACTTGGAATATTTCCAACTTAGATAGTCTCTGGAAAATAAGTTTTTGACTTAATAGGGTCAATTGTGAAATGTTGTTTTCTCACAGGAGGAAGGAAATCCTCCATTCCAGCCTCTTCATGCTGGAATTAACTGCAGGAGTCCTAGTTTTTGGTCATTCCAGCTTCAGGCCTTTGATATAACTAATCCTTTTTCTCCTTCTTTCCTGTTTTGACAAACTTTCGGAAACAAAACAGGCAACATTTTGTGATGATGAATATCACAGTTGCCACACAGGTCAGCAGGAACCCAATCACATCCAAAGAATGGTACTGATACCAGGTGAGATTGTGGGCTGCGACCCGAAGGTGTTTGGCTCCTTTGTGGCGCATGACAAACTCAATCCAGAAGACTGCCCGATCCAGGGGCTTCATTGGCTGATCATGATGAATTCTTGATAATTTCATAGTATTCTGTTTATAGCTGAAAGATAAACATAAATATACCAACATAGAAAGTAAATTTATTGCCTAAGAATATGAAGTCTATGGAAGGTCTTTAAAAAATGTCACACAAATAATTCAAAGTGAATGTTATAGAACTGACATAGATATTGAATGTTTTAAATTGGGTAATCATAGAAAGTTTGTTTTTTAAATTATAATTTTATCATAGGCAAATTTTTTTTAAAGTGAAAATGAAGTCAGATGGGAAAGTTAATGTCTTTCTACCAGAGGAAATACTATGAGCCATTCTAAGTACTATAAGTAAGATAGTAGAAATGCAATTTGAGAGTGATCATTTTGATATACATATATTTTGAGAGAGGGTTGTGCTCTGTTTCTCAGGCTGGAGTATATTGCCTTCATCAAGGCTCAGAGTAGCCTCGATCTTGTGGGCTTAAGCAGTCCTGACACCTCAGCCTCCTGAGTAGCTGGGACTATGAGCTCAAACACTGCCTGGCTAATTTTTAAATTTATTTGTGCATATGGGATCTGGCTATGTTGCCCAGGCTGGTCTCAAGCAATCCTCCTGCTTCACCTCCCAAAGTGAAGGGACTACAGGTGAGAACCACTGTGTCTGGCCCATTTTGATATTTTAAGAAATAATTGTGTTCGGTGGTTGACATGCCTTCTAAATAGTCTGTCTGCTTCTACTCTTCTGTCTTCTGCTATGTTTTCCTTCCAGTCACCAGAATAATTTTTTTTGAAACTAATGTCAAATTATGACACTCCACAGATTAAGATTTCCATCTGGATTCTCATCACATTAAGAGTAAAATCTGTGATTTGAACACATGAATGAACGCATGGAGGGGGAAAAACACATACTGGGACCTAGCAGAGAGTAAAGGATGGTAAAAGGGAGAAGATCAGAAAAAATTAGTGTGTACTAGGCTTAATACCTGAGTGATGAGATAATCTGTATGCTAACCCCCCATGACACAAGTTTGCTTATATAACAAACCTCCATTTGTTCCCCTGAACATAAAGTAAAAGTTAAATAAGAAATAAAAATAAAAAAAGAACGACATGCTGCTTAATAGAAAAAAAAAAGAATAAAATCTGTTTTTGGTCTACAGAATTTGACATGGTCAGGCATTGGCAACTTCTAGCACTTTTGCCCTGCACACTCTTTTCTAGGGACACTGGCCTTCTATTAATCTTGAAGCTCCCAGTGGTATTCTCACCTTCGCTCCTTTACACCTTTTGTCCCCTCTCTCCCTCTTCAGAGCATTCTTCCTTGCAATAAAGTGAGGCTTGCTTCTGCCTCTTTTTGAAGCTTTCCCTTAAACGATACTTGTTAGACAGGTTTTTCCTGGCCACACTATATAGGCCCCGTAGAATTTTCTCCATTGTTTCATGCTTATTTTGCTATTTAATTTCTAGAACTTTAAAATAGGTAATGTACCTTGTAAAACAAAATCTTAAGTACGAAATATATAAGATAAATATACATACACTAGTAACTCAAAATTTTAAAATTATCTTAAACATTATCCTAAAGTAAAGACAGCTACTGCTTGTGTTCTGAGTTATCACAAGCTGCCTAGAAGAATTCTCTCTTCCTGGACCATTTTGGTCACTACTTTTCATTCTCAATTTAAGTATTAACCTGACTTCTGATACTATAGTTTAGCATTGCTTGTTTATATAATTGAATTATATAATAAACTTATATGTGTCTGTTTTTTGTGTAGAAGTTATTGGTTAATTCCATTGCTGTACAGTATTCAGTTGATTGAGTATCTATTTATTTAATAATTGATGGACACTTGGGTTGTTTACATTTTTGGACACTATTAATTATTCTGGTATAAATACATTTATATATATGTCATTAAATTTACATATTAATTTTTGTTGGGTATATAGTTGGGAAAAGAGTTGCTGAGATAAAGGTGCACATATAATTATAACATTTTGTTGACTACGTTTTTTTAAATGTATTTTTGATTTCTAAAATTTGGAGAACTTTTTAGTTGTCAGTTTTTGTAAGAGTTTTAATTTGTTTCTAGTATAGCTAGACCTTATACTTTTTTATGATTTTGAAACTTAACAAACTTACTGAGTTTTGAGTTTTGGCCCAGGATGTGATCAGTTCCGGTAACTACTTCATATACACCTAAACAAATGTTTATTTCCAGTATACACACATCACACACACACACACACACACACACACACACGTGTACGTATGTGTATATATATATATTCACTTTTTATACTACATATAAAGGTATATACATATATATCACATGTTACATTTAATTGTACTCTTCAAAAGTTTTATTTCCTTAATCATTATTTTGTCTTCTTTTATCTGTTTAAATTTAATCTGAGTACTGGTAGATTCATTTAAATCTACCATCTTATTTTGTATTTTCCATTTTCCATCCTGTCTTTTTTTTTTCAATTATTTCCTATTTGTTTTAAAGAAGTTTTAATCATTCATTGTCTTACTATTTTCTGTGTAAAGTATTTTAAAATATTCCTTTATGTGGTACCTCTTTAATAAAAATTTTGATAGTAATAAATTCTGAATTAATGGTAGTAGGTCTAGACATAGCATTTTCCACATTTTTTCCTTTGGAGTGTGAAAAGATTAATTATTACACTTTTATTCTTTCAGTATTAAAAACTTGTGCTTCAAAGGTTATCTATAAGAAAGTAAAAAATATAAAAAATCAACCCCTCCACAGTGAAAGAAAATATTTGAAAATCATATATCTGATAAGAAATTATATTCATAATATAAAAAGAATTCTTATGACTCAGCAATAAGTAAAAAAAAATTACAACACGTTGAAAAGATTGAAATAGAAATTTATCTAAAGAAGATATATGAATGGTCAGTAAGTGCATGAAAAGATGGTTAACATCTCTAGCCAGAAGGAAAATGTAAATCAAGACCACAAGGAGAGATCACTTTACACCCACTGGAATGGCTATAATAAAAATAAAGGTGATAACAAGTTTTGGGAACTGTGTCAAGAAATTGGAACCCTCCTGTACAGCTGGTGTTAATGAAGAATGCTGCAAGTACTTTGAAAAACAGTTTAGCAGTTCTTCATCCACATACATGTAAAGTTCCCCAATCACTTTAAAATTCCACTACTAGTATCTCCTCAAAAGAAGGGAAAACCTATTTTTACACAAAACTTTGCATAGCAATGTTTCTGAGAGCAAAAATTTTAAATAGCTAAAGTGTTTATTACTTGACAAGTGTATAAATTCAAACTGATATATTCATGCCAAAGAATATTATATAGCAAAAAATAAAAGAAAAAGGAAACAAAGTACTGATATGTGCAACATGAATGAAACTAAAAAAAAAAAAATCATGAGACGTCAAAGAAGTCATTTACAAAACACCATAAATTGTATGACTTCATTCATATGAAATATATAGAGAGTATAATCTAATGAGAAAGATAATAAATTAATATTTTCCTAGACTAGGGATTTATAGAGAGTGACTTAATGCATCATAAGTTTAATTTTAGAGTCAGAAAAATGTTCAAAAATTGTACTGTGGTGATGGATTCAGAATTAAACATATCAAATACATTTACATTTTACACTTTAAATTGGTGAGTTTTATGCTTGTAAATTATATCCCATCATATTTCTTAAAATAACAATGATAAATTTTTAGGGCAAATAGGTTATAATTTCAGAATTGTTATTTATTTGATTTAAAGATTTTATTATTTTTCTCCAAGTTCATTATTCCTTTTTATTGTATATTCTGTAATTTAAAAAATGTATATTCACAATAACCTCTTTAACATTATTTTTGTATAGAATAGTTGTTGTAGACATTGTTGACCTATTGAATGTATGAGTTCAAATGCAACTTTGAAATTATCTGGTAGAAAATAAAAACAGATTTAGCAGTAGCTAAATTCTTCCAAAATGAGAGTCTTACAAAAAGGATGAAATTCATATGCACTACTGACAAGATAAACTATCTATAAATACCATCTAATGAAAAATATTGTTATTGTTATACTCACAAAGGATCATTAATTACTGTTTTCAGTGCATTCAGCAAGTCTGTACTGGACATTGTGTTGAAGTCCACTCGAACAGCTGCACCCTTGGCCTTCATGTGAGCAATGTTATCAGGTTGATCTGCAAACAATGGAATGCCCACCATAGGGATCCCATGGTAGATCGCCTCGTAGATGCCATTGGCTCCACCATGAGTTATAAAAGCTTTGGTTTTGGGGTGACCTAGGATTGGATAAATTTTAGCAAAATTATTAATTATAAGTAAATAATAACATAAGAAATGATCAATATGAGGCAATGAAAGGAACAATATTCTCTAGGTAATATTATGATGCCCATAAAACCGTATTGAAATTGCTTTTAGATTTCAGAGAAAGAAGTACCCACTTCTGCTGGAGAGATAAGTGATAACTACATGAAGAGGTGGTGGTGTGTGTGACTTCAGACTAGAAAAATGAATTAAGCTTGCCAGGTGGACAAAATGATAAAACACATTTTGAATAAAAACATTGAAATGTGCAAAAAATAGAAGAATAAGATTGGGCATATAAGAACATGTTATCTTAAACAAATACTTCTGTCACCGTGATATGTGGGTGTGCAAGGCAGCAGGGAGTGGGGTAGAGGTGGTGCTGGAATAGAGGAAGCATAGGACACACTTCATCATAAAATGTGTTGTCACTTTATATAAAGATTGGGGGATTTATTCCCATAAAAAATGCAGTCACTGGTAATGGAAGAGCAACTGTTATTTTTCAATGTCACTTGAAATAACCCTGTAGTATTAGAAAGGACGGGTATAAAGTTGTAGAAATAGGAGAAAGACAACCCAGAAAGTTATTGGGAAACTCTATGAATGGTAATTACACCTAAAATAAAAAGATTTTGATTCTAATAATAAAGAATGTGAGTGTATAAAATAAAATGAAAACTATTATAAGTTATCTTTTTCCTCACAAGAATGGAAAATAAATAATATTTTATTTTTTAGTTTTTCAATAATAAATATTCAATAAGCATGTTTCATGTTGAACTATTATCACTCTAATTGGCTGTTATTCATATAGTCAGTATTTATTCTCTGGATTCTTACCTAGAAGGTCATTCTGGGGCAACCAATTGTACAGTCGAGTATTGGATCCTAAAGTATTTGGTTTCTTGCCAGCAAATCTCCATAGAACCTGTCAGGGTGAAGAAAATATCTTGTGCTATCAGTAGAACTCCAAAGTTATAGCATGTTAGAACTCTAAAGCGATTGACAATCAGCTAGTTAAATACCTTTTATGTAAAAATATGTAGAAATGAGATCAAGATATTAAGTAATGAAAACCATTAGAAGTATAAAGTAAATTGAATACTGTCATTTCATGTCATTACTGTTTTTTAAAAAAGTTCGGTATATAAGGAAATCATAATATTTCCAACATTGTAGCTTAAACACATTGGATTATCAATGAAAAATTTCAATATTCAAGAAATTGTTGTATACATTCATTACAATTTTAGAGCAAAAAGCACTAATTAGTAATGACCTATACATTTATTTTATATATTTGTTCTAGCTGTCGTCTTCTGAATTTAATATTAATTTATTTTTGAATGATATGCAATTTTACACCTACTAGTTTATTAGAGTTTGACATCTTTTATTTGCAAAAAACTACATCTATAAAATCAGCTACTTGTGAGAAATAAATTAATGCTATGTAGGTAGTGTGAGTAATTTCTTTCAGGTTACAATTATCCTGCTGTACTTCCAAGAAAAATTTGAAGTGTCAATTTTTGACACTTTCAGAGTATTATCAGTATTGCTAATTATGGAAATATTTTCAATATAGGAAAAAAAGCCAGTTTGCAATTCATGAATAACAATATAGCTACTGAAAGTATATAAAATTGTGTATTTTTACCAAATTTTGCTTAACTGATCATTAACATTTAAATGATGCACTACAAAGCATGACCAGCATTGAGTAATATGGTCTGCTTTAGCCAAGCCATTCCCATGCCTGTTACCAAAATAACGTAATTGATTTTAGAATTCCCAAGCAGTCCTGATACTAAAGTATAATTTACAAGTGTTTACTTTGTATTTGCTATGTAAGTGTTAAAGTAACTTTTTGTTTTCAACAAAAAATTAGCATAGGTCATTAGAAGACTATGTCAGTTAGAAAATTAAAAAGTAACTCACAAATACAGAAATATTGCAAGTGTATTCTACATACTAGGAAACAAGTTCCTACTATATTTTATGGAGTGGGGACATCTGAACCTCTTTCCATGAGTGGTTTCCTTCTGCTTGCCTCCTTCTTTTATTCTTTTCTCTTTCCTCAATCTGGAGGAGGTGTTAACTGGTGGTTAGAGCAGAGGTTTTGTAGGGCCATGTTTTATAATGTACAGAATCTATCCTAAAAGCGGGATTCCATTTCCATCTATTCCACTACATTTTCCTGCTTAAGGCATTAGCAGGACCCAGTCCAGCAGGCAAGGCATCTTTTCCCATTTCTCTAAATTTTGTCAGCTAGGTGAGTACCTGGAGTAGTGGTTTGTTGGTCTAGGACATTCTTTTTCTGAATAGCACCCTGAACAGCACTCTAAATAGGGCTATTCCAACATGTATAGAAAATACAAGAGGTCAGATTACATGACAAGCCAAAACTGCATGATGCATTTCAGACTTTTTTCAGTGCCTGCTTATTGTTATTGTGATAGTACAGTAACTCATTAACATTCAACTCCTTTTTGGGAATATCTATAGTGTATACAGTGCCCTCAGGAACTCTGTAACAAAAAGAAGAAAATGACAGGGCAGAATTTGGTGATTTCTATGTGCATGTCTACAATACCATGATAGTACCAAAACTTCATGCGCACCTTTTAAATTTCTGTCTTTCTTGTCACAATAGTAATGCCAATGTTATTATCAGTGAAAACTCTCCTCTTTGCTATTTTAACATCTTCCATGTATATTTTTATTTTTGAACACATATCTGAGATAATTAGAACTATTCTATTAGTTAATGTTGCAGGCAGAACATTTTTATAACTGGACTCTTTACAGTTTAGTAGACTCATTCAGTAGCTGTTCACCATTAAAGCACTTTACTTAACCTTTTGTGGGATCTGGGCAAGAGCTGATGCAATCACATTGGCCCTTTCTTCTGTGATGTTACTGACCATTGACCCCAGAGAAAACACCACAATACCATTTTCGCCAGAGCTCTGCACAAAGTCTTCTATTTCCTGTGAAGAAACAATTTGCTCCATCACAAAAGTGTCAGCACAGCAAGCACTATTGAAGGAATTGTTACAAACATCTAAGCAGAGAAAATTAAGTATTATCAGGAATTTTTGGGTACTGGCTGTGTTGTTGACTGACCTGATTTCTCAGTTTATTTGAAAGGAGACATGTAATATGACAGATGGTCTCCATTATGCATATTTGTGTAAATATGAGTGTGTACACACATAGGTATGTGTGTATAAGAAAGAAATGAAACAGCTATTATAATGTAGTAGAAGAAAATAATGCTGGAACATATTATACATAGACTCTTCATTTATGACATTATAAATACTAATAGAGATTCTTGAAAGGTGGCATTACTTTGTCTTAATTCTGTATCATTGTAGTTCTAGTAAATATTTGTGGTCGAAGGAAGCTTTTCCTCTAGGATTCTTTTAGTTAGGAGTCACTGGAGCCATTACACCTGCCTTTGAGCAATGGGAAAAAGTTACAACTGGAATGAATTTATATCAATGTTTCCTTAGCTATGTAATTCTTTATACCTCACCTGAAATTTCTCTGAGTTTCTGTCTTCCTACTCCCCTATCCACCACACACACACACACACACACACACACACACACCTTTAAAATTTGAAATTGAAGAATTGCTAACATTCTGGAGTCTGGTATTGCGGTTTGAAATTTCTGTGAAGTAGTCCTAAGAATCCCATTTACAGTACTGAATTATGCAGTATGTAGTTAAATAATTGAGTAATCATATTTCTCACGTCATTTTTTAGGTGTGACTTTCACACCTTTTTTCCTGAAGTCACACCGATAAATTGATGTGCTACTTATAACTGTCTTTGAAGGGCCCTCATCATCATTTTACTGTGTCTCACAGGGAGCACTTGGGACAGTCCACCAGGAGAGGTGGAAAGGCCACCAGACCTTTCTCCCATGGAAATCTGCTTACTCTCTAGAGTAGCTCCCTCACACTATAAAAGCCCTGGTGAATATGCGTTTGTTTAGAATTGATTGATAATTATTCTGACTCATGGGTGATAATATATTCCCATTTTTAAATTTAGATGCATTCTATAATTCCACATTGTTATATGTATTCTCATAGAAAAGAAAGAAAGAAATGCATATATAGCCAAAAGTTTCCTGGATAGTGTGTAAAATTGTATGCTTATCTTTTTGTTGTTGTTGTTGCTTTTATCTGTATTTATTATTACTACTTTTTCTTTTTGTAAAATAATGACAAATCACTTCCAACATAACAAGTATACTTTCAGATTGTAATCATTGAGGTAAACCTTCTTTTTATAACTATTTTTTACCAAACAAAGAATAAAACTTCTGAAGTTTGTCCATGCACACTGTATATTGACAAGTATTTTTCAAAAATATAATTTCAACCTTATAACATCACTTAACATGAGAGTCATTTTAACACTGTTCCAAGTAATAAGTGGAACATCCAGGTATTCTGAAGTTATAAAATGTCTGTTTATAGATTCATAGTGATCTTATTCTGTGCAATATTTGTAAAAATAATATAAGATGAATGTAAGAAATTTTCTAAAAGTATAAAAATTTAAAAAAAAGTAAATAAATTTCTCCCTTACTCTCTGTCTAGAAATATTCCCCATATAAAATGTATATGCTTTTTTAGGGTCCTTTTTTATTTTTATGTAACTCAATATACATATGTGATGTTTATTTAGGACATTTTAATCTTATTAGGAATACCTTTTAATCCTACAGAAAAATTGTGGTCTTCTTTTATTCATCATTTTGTTCCTCAATTTCCAACTATATTTATATTATGGCTTTCAGTGAAATGATTGTAATTGCTTGATTTGCACACTGTATAAGTTATTAATCATTTCTTAATATATGATATTTAAATTACTACTACTGCTTATTTTGTATCTGCCACAAATATTGAATTTGTCCATCCTGATTTAGTTTTCCTTCGTATAGTTTCATGTGAGTATATTATGAAGCCAATGGCTATATGTATTTTAAAACACTTGATGCTTTTTACCAAGTGTCTTATTCTTTCAAAATACATAAAAATTATCTGAGACTCTAATACTTAATGGAAAGGCAAGAAATTTAGAGTAATAATTATTTTATGTAGTAAAGAATTAAAGACAAGTTTCACAACTATTGTCGTAAATTAAAATCTTCATTCTGCACGTTAATAACAGCTGGTAGTAGTAATGATCGCTTTTGTGCTGCTAGTCACTCTTGCCCTTGTCCTCCTTCGCCACCTGCTCTCTTCAGCTTCTACTAGCACTATCCATTTTCTCTAATGTTAACAGTTAATTTTTTGAGAATAATATGAGATAATAATAATAATTGGAGAGTTCATGGAATTTTCATTAATTTTACCTCTGCTTTTGTCCCTTGAGAAAGTTACCATATAGAACTTAAGCAATTTTTATTCAACATTATTATTGGATTTTATCTTGACAAAGATTTCAGTTTTATGTCGCTTCTAGTAAGAAGGTAGGCAAAATGAATCTCTTGAGAGATTATATAATAATGTAGTAAAGAATGATTGCTTTCTATTTATGTCTTAACAGAATGATCTTAAAGTAAAGTATATTCCATTTTTATGTTCCTTCATAAGAAATATCATCCTATATTCTGGCAGAATTATTTTGTAATTTAAATCTAAGAGCAGTTTTCAGAAACATGTGGTAGACAATATTGTCTTTGTATACATGCACTATTCATTTTCTCTGTGCTTGTTTTTCAGACAGCTACAATGTTGAGACCCAGGTTCCCCAGCGAGCTTTACTGATGTATCCTATAGGCTTGGCATAAGGCAGAAAGCACCAGCTCCAATAGGATAAACTGACGGTTTTACGTCCTAAGATGTAGACCTCTGGGATCTCAATGACAAACGGCTTAAATGCTGGGGTGAAAGCAAGTAAACATTGGATGTGGCTGTAAATATATTCAGAGCACAAATTAAAACTGTTGTGAAATGGTATACAATTTAAGCTAGAATACTGGTGAAGAGGCTCAACCCTTAAAAAACAACTTTAACATTTCAGCTTGTTTATCTGATGGCCCAAACTTAAGCATCTACATTTAAACAATTCCACAGGACATATGTTCTCTAGGAGTTGCTAATGAATATAATCTTTATTTGTTAGAAAACCAGTCTCTATTAAATGAGAAATTATATCTCAAGTGGCTGTCACATGTTAGCTAGTTGATAGTATCAGAAGTAATAATAAAAAATCACAATAATTACCATATTAATAATATTTCTGGGTGACTATATGCCGGAGACAAAGTGTTTTATCTGCATTAAAAACTTTTCCACATAAAACAATATAAAGTTAGTGCTAATATTGTAAAAGCAGGCATAATAATCTCTATCAAAATTCCAGTCCGTTTTTCCTTTATCTATTGCTTACATTCATGTAAAATTTCCTAAATGATCTGCACTTTTCACAGTCTGGTCTTTCTGCAGTCTAATCCACTGAACATCTTGGGAGCTTTTTTAAAAAAACAAAATCTAATTATCTCACTTCATTTCTTAACACTTTTCAGTAGCTCCTCATTGCACTTTGTAGATATTTTTAACTCATAATTATCAGGATACAACTTACCTCCCCTGCATCATCTGTCTCTTTACCCAGCCATTTTCTGCAAAGAAATTTTGGAGTCCTAGGAACTGCCGTTACTTCTCCAAATGCTTTCCTTTTCTTCCTCTCCCCATCATCCTTTCACCTAGTCTAGCACATAGTTGAGGATTCACTTTAATTAGCAATGACTTTGGAATCTCTTCTGGATATTCTCTTAGGATTCTGGTGTTCCCTCATAATAACTTTTAGAGTTTTCTTTTTTATTTGCTTATATCCTATCTTTCAAAGTAGAATGTAAGGCATGAGGGGAGCAGAAACTGTGTCTGCATTTATTCTCTAAAAATCCAGCACCAGCCTGTTGTATGTGGTGATCACCTTATGAATACTCTTTAGTGGATTTACTCATACTTTCTTTTGTGTTGCATAATGAAGGCTTTAGTTTAACCAAGTCTGTTTTCAAAGTCTCCCCAGTATCCCTCTTTGTTGTTTATTAATAATGAAATTCACATAGTTGTAATGGGATAGAAATATGTGAGTTTCTAATGGCAAGAACACTCTACTGGACCTCCCATATTTCTCTCACCGTGAGTCAAACACTCTGACTGAAAAATTTGCAGCGATTTTTTCTGAAAATACAAAGCTACCAAATCAAACCGGAATGTATTCACCTTAGGCAGGGGTTTGGCTGGTTTACAGTGGAGTCCTCCAACAAAATCAACATTCGGTAAGATTGGGCGAGGAAATTCAAAATCCCAGTAGGTTCGAAAGAGCCACATTTCCGCTTTCCCCATTGTCTCAAATAATGTAGTGGATCTTCCTAATGGGGGAAAAAATCCAGAAAACAACAAAAAAAGGTAACTGAAACAAGAGAAGTGTCATGTGAATATATAGCTATTTTCCTGAAATGATTTGGAAAAATGTAACCAAAGATATGTAAAATATCTGTGCATTGATAAATGTATATATATTTTTATATACAGGCATAATTTAATTTTCATGTGTTGCATATGATGCTCATATGTATATATAAGGAAGGCAAAGTGTTCAGAGAACTGTGAGAGGATTACATTTTTAACATAATTTAGTACATTCCCAATCACAAATAATCATTAAAATTAGCCACTATGGGCTTAAATATGTATTTGTTTCCTCTCTGAAACAGCAAAGGTAACAAATACACGTTTAAACAAATCATTGAGCTCCAAAAGGAATTCATCTTACTGTACCATAAAAACAGCTTTCTGAGTAATACTCAGTCTAGTTTCTATAATTTATTCCACTAGTCCTTTGATCTTTGGTTCTCCAAGTGAACTGTGAGTTTTTTGAGTATGGCTGAAATCCTTGTGTATGGTTGAAATACCTATTATTGCTCTCAGTTCTTGTTAAGATCTTATTAATATTACTTTTTGAAAGTAAATATATTTACAAATAACAGCTGAAACATTTTCAGAAATTATTGAAATAGAGATTGATGCTCCCTTGTAACTTGGCTTGTATCTTCCTTAATGAAGGGATGTCATTTAATAAAATGTAGATTAAACTTTTGAATTCTCACTTTGAAGATTTCAGTCCTTGAAACACTTTCTAAGCTGTTAGTGAAGGAATGTATAAACATTACAAACCTCAAGTTTTCGTTTTTATTTCTAGAATAGAGCCAGTATATCTCTAAACTGTGAAAAAATCCTTTATGTGAAAACAAATTCTAATTTCTAAATAAGGAAACTGAGGTGCACAAAGAGAAACAACTTCCTCAACGTTGCTTTGATAGCTGTGCTAGAAATATGGGTAACATTTCAATCTACATGTCTGTCTTTATCGGGAGGTTTCTTGATGTATCTATTGACTTTTTAAAAATATAAAAATAACATAGTAAAATGGATATGTGTTTGCTTAAATAAATCACAAGTGCTTTACTTTGCAGGTTTATGACTTCTAGAGTGCCTGGAGGAGCCAAAATTATAGGGTTCAAATTGATTTTATAATGTCAGTCTTTTCATAGCATTTGTGAGATTAATATTTTCATTTCATTACTTCACTTACAAGAACACTCTTCTCTGACTTTATATAAGCTCACCTTCAAAGGCATAAAGAAAGTTAGGACTTAATAACCACCAGTTAAACACAAGACTTACCTAGAACATCACTGTAAAACTGGTCCCAGTTCTTTAAATCAAATATTTGAAACCAAAAGTCAAAATAAAGCACATATATCATGTTTTTTACCCTCTCTACAAATGTCATTTGATCACTTAATTCTGACATAGCAATAGGCACATAGGAAGGTGGGAATAGAAGTCCTCCACTCTGCTTCTCAAATACATATCCGGGAGAGAAGCGGAGACTATACACAAAAGGTACTTTAAGAAGTTCAGCCAGCAGCTCACCACAGGGACCAATGGCATCTGCAAGAACAACATCAAACTTTGACTCTTGCAATTTTGTCATAAGTCTCTTGTTCAAAACTACATCTTCACAGAATTTTTTAATACATTTACCATATTTCCAAAATATTTCTTGTAGTTGTGAAAAATATTCCCAAAATGTATATTTTTGACTATTGTATATCCATCCAGCAATTAGTTTCACAAAAATACTCTCAAAATCATTTTTAGTTAAAGATGCAGGATAAATTTCAAATTTAATAGCAGATGATTTACTGGAATCAACAAGAATGGAAGCTGAAGATGCCAACACAGTCACCTCATGGCCTCTGCTAACAAGTCTATCCAGGATTGTCTTCATATTTATCCAGTGGCTGTATTCCATGGGCCACACCAGCACCTTTCCACAACTCCCAGAGCTAAAGTAACAACTGAATTGTATCAGCAGAAGAACTGAAATCCATTTCAGAGCCATCTTGCTGCAATGTGATAATTCTTTTCCAGTCACTGTTTCTTTCTCATGCTTATATACAGAGACAAATCAATCAAGTTAAAATATAACTCCTTCGATTCAAAGTAAATACATTATATGAACAGCCTGAGTACGTAGATGGCAAGGAGACAAACAAAAGTTTGATTAGCTCATATTTACTCAGGGATGTTTGATGTTTCTTTTATGTTTATATTTGCTATCATCCACTTAAGATTAATGACCTTAAAAGTACCCTGTTCTACGTAATATATTTTATAATAGTGTGAAGAACAGTGGCAGTTGAGAGAGTCCTGCAGGCCTCTTGACACAGAAGAAGAGATGAAGTAATTGTACAACAGAAACAGCATTTTTTAATATCGTGGTTCAAGGAATATCTTGCAAAACTTTGTTGAAGTATAATTCACATATCATATGATTCATCAATTATTATGTAAAATTCAGTGTTTCCTGGTAAATTCACAGACTGCATCCAACACAACGATCAGTTTTATCTGAAAAAAAAATCCTGTATATTACCTCTTATCTCCCCCAGCTGAATTTCTGCATCCATCCTGCCCTGGGCAACCAGTAATCTAATTTCTGCCTCTATAAATTAGCCTATTTAGGATATTTTTAAAAGTAAATGAAACTATATAATATGTAATCTTTTGTGACTGGCTTCTTTTATTTAGTTCAATGTTTTAAAGGTCCATCCATGGCATAGTGTACACAAGGACTTCATTTGTATTGCCACATAGTATCAGATGCTATTTTTACGTGCAATTTATTTATTCATTTATCAGTTGATGGACATCGATTTTCTTCCACTTTTGGCCATTACGAATAGTGTTGATTAACATTGATGTACATGCTTTCTGTGGACATGTTTTTATTTTTCTTGGGTATATACCTAGAAAGGCAATTACTGAATTATGTGGTAGATGTATGTGTAACCTTTTGAGGAACTGCTAGACTTTTTCACAGTGGATGAATAATTTTCTATTGTCACCAACAATGTATGAGGATTTCAATGTCTCCACAACCTTGCCAACCCTTGTTATTGTACGTCTTTTGAGTATAATCAGTGAGAGTAAAGTGGTATCTCATTATAGTTTATGATTCCTTGATATTTAATGATGTTATGCATGTTTTTCATGTACTAATTAGCTATTGTATATTTTTCTTGGAAAAATTTTTATTCCAATTATTTGATTAAATTATTTGGCTGCTTCTTATTGACTTATATTTTTAGTATGCTTTTAATACTAGTTTCTTATCAGGTACATGATTCCAAATATATTCTCTTCTTTGAGTTGTCTTTTGACTTTCTTGATGGTGTTCATTGAAGCACAAATGTCTTAATTTTGATTTGGTCTAATTAATCAACTTTAATTTGGTTGCTTTTACTTTTGTTGTCATATCTAAGAAACCATTCCCAAATCCAAAGTCCCCCAAATTAGCCCGCATGTTTTATTATTAGAGTTTTATAGCTCAAGTGCTTACGTTAAAGTTTCAAACATCTATTTTGAGTTAATTTATGTAAGTGGTTTGAGGTAGGGGGCCTGGTTTATGTCTTTTGCATGGGGATAATCAGTTTTCCCACTTACATTTACTAATCTATTCTTTCCCTCATTAAATTGGTTTAACACTTTTGTTAGAAACCATAAATGTGTGTGTATATTTTTGGATTCTAAATTCTATTGCACTGATCTATATATCTATCTGTATGTATTTATACTGTTCTTTTGATTCTTGTATATTTGTATTTGTCTTTAAAAGCAGGAAGTATAAGTATTTCAACTTTGTTTTTTACTTTAAATTGTTTCAGCTATTTCTTTTGTTTGTTTTCCTCTTCTTTCTTTTTGTTAAGAGGCAGGGGTCTCACTATATTGTCCAGGCTGTACTTGAAGTCCTAGGCTGAAGCAATTCTCAGTCTTACAAGTAGCTGGGACTATAGGTGCATGCAACCACACCTGGCTTGTTTGGGCTACTACTATATTGCTTCAATATCATTATCAATTTTAGAATCACCTTGTCAATTTATGCAAAGTATTTATCTGAAATTTTGATATGAATTGCATTGAATCTGTATGTCAATTTGGGGAGTAGAAAATGGCAAAAGATTAGGTGCTTCAATACATGAACACAGGAAGCCTTTTCATTTATTTAGATATTATTCATTTATTTCTAACATAGTGTTCTGCAGATTCCACAGTGCATGTTTTACCGTCTTTTTGTTAAATTTATTTCTAAGAATTATATTCTTTGGCATTATTTTAAGGGTGATTGATATGGTTTGATTGTGTCCCCACTCAAATTCCATCTTGAATTGTAGCTCCCATAATTCCCACATATTGTACAAGGGACCTGGTTGGAGATAATTGTATTATCGAAGTGGTTTCTCCCATACTGTCCTACTGGTAGTGAATAAATAATCTCATGAGATCTGATGGTTTAAGAAGAGAAAAACCCTTTTGCTTGGTTCTTATTCTGTCTCTTCTGCTGCCATGTAAGATGTGACTTTCACCTTCATCCGTGGTTGTTAAGTTTCCCCAACCTCTTAGAACTGTGAGTCTATTAAACCTCTTTTTCTTTTAAATTACTCAATCTCAGGTATGCCTTGTCAGCAGTATGAAAACAGACTAATGCAGTAAATTGGTACCAGTAGGGTAGGGGGCTGCTGCAAAATGTCTGAAAATGTGGCAGTGACTTTGAAACTATGTAACAGGCAGAGGCTGGCACAGTTTGGAGGGCTCAGAAAAAGACAGGAAAATGTGGGAAAGTTTGTAACAACTTCCTAGAGAGTTGTAGAATGACTTTGACTAAAATGCTGATATTGATATGGACAATGAAATCCAGGCTGCACTACTCTCAGATGGAGATGAGGAACTTGTTGGGAACTGGAGTAAAGGTGACTCTTGCTATATTTTAGGAAAGATACTGGAGACATTTTGCCCCTGCCCTAGAGATTTGTGGAACTTTGAGCTTGAGAGAGGTGATTTAGAGTATCTTACAGAAGAAATTTCAAAACAGCAAAGCATTCAAGAGGTGACTTTGTTGCTTATAAAGCATTCAGTTTTAAGGCCAAGCATGGTGGCTCACACCTGTAATCCCAGCACTTTGGAAGTCTGAGGCAGGTGAATCACCTGAGGTCAGAAGTTCAGACCAGCCTGGCCAACATGGCAAAGCCCTGTTTCTCCTCAAAATATAAAATTAGCTGGGTGTGGTGGCACATATCTGTAATCCCAACTGCTAGGGAGGCTGTGGCAGGAGAATCGCTTGAACCTGGGAGGTGGAGGTTGCCGTGAGCCAACATCATGCCGCTGCACTCCAGCCTGGGTGACAGAGTGAGACTCCATCAAAAAAACAAAAACAAAAACGAAAAACAAAACAAAACAAACCTCAGTCTCAAGAGTGAAAGAGAACATAAAAATTTAGAAAATTTGCTGCCTATGTGGTAGAAGAGAAAACTCATTTTCTGAGAAGAAATTCAAACTGGCTGCAGAAATTTGCATAAGTAATGAGGATTCAAATGTTAATTGCCAAGACAATGGAGAAAATGTCTCCAAGCCACATAAGAAACCTTGTGGCAGCCAGTCTTAATCATAGACCTGGAGGCATAAAAGGGAAAAATGGTTTTGTGGGACTCACCCAGGGCCCTCCTGCTGCGTGCAGCTTAGGGACTCAGTGCTTTGCAACCAAGATGCTCCACCCATAGCTAAAAGGGGCCAAGGTACAGCCTGGGCAATGGCTTCATGGGTGAAAATCCTAAGTCTTGGCAGCTTCCACCTGGTGTTGAGCCTCACAGAAGTCAAAAATTGAGGTCTGGGAACCTCCACCTAGATTTCAGAAGGTGTATGGAAATGCCTGGCTGTCCAGGTGGAGTTGTTCTGCAGGGGTGGTGCCATCTTGGAGAATCTCTGCTTTGCAGCAAAGAAGGGAAATGTGGGATTGGAGGCCCCACACAGAGTCCCCACTGGGGCACTGCCTAGTGGACCTGTGAAAAGAGGGTTACCATCCTCCAGATCCCAGAATGGTAGATCCACCAACAGCTTGGACCATGCACCTGGAAGAGCCGCAGACATTCAATGGCAGCCTATGAAAGCAGCTAGAAGGGAGGCTGTACCCTGCAAAGACACAGGAGTGGAGCTGCCCAAAACCATGGGAACCCACCTCTTGCCTCAGTGGGACCTGGATATGAGACATAGAGTCAAATAAGATCATTTTGGGGCTTTAAGTGACTGCCCTGCAAGATTTCAGACTTGCACAGGGCCTGTAACCTCTTTGTTTTGGCCAATATCTCCCATTCAGAATGGGTGCATTTATCCAATGCTGGTACCCCAATTCTATCTAGGAAGTAACTAAATTGCTATTAACTTTAAAGGCTCATAGGTGGAAAGGACCTGCCTTGTTTTGTATGAGAATTTGGAGTGTGGACTTTTGAGTTAAGGCTGAAATGATTTAAGACTTTGGGGAACTGTTAGCAAGGCATGACTATGTTTTGAAATGAGAGGACATGAGATTTGGAAGGGGCCAGAGTCAGAATAATATGGTTTGGTTGCATCCTCGCCCAGTTGTCGTCTTGAATTGTAGCTCCCATAATTCCTGTGGGTTGCAGGAGGGACCAAGTGGGAGATAAATGAATCATAGAAGCTGTTTCCCCCATACTGTTCACATGGTAATGAAGTTAGTGAATAAGTAAATCTCATGAGATTTGATGGTCTTATAAGAGAAACCACTTTTGCTTGCATCTGATTCTCTCTCTTACCTACCATCAAGTAAGATGTGCTTTTCACCTTCCACCATGATTGTGAAGCCTTGCCAGCCACATGATACTATGAGTCTATTAAATTTCTTTTCTTTCTTTCTTTTTTAAAAATAAATACCACTGTCTCGGGTATGGTTTTATCAGCAGTGTGAAATTACTGTTACTATAGACTAACAAAGTAATTTTAAAAATCTTTATTTTAGTTTAAATGTTCATTGCAATTATATAGAAATAAGTTTTTTTTTTCTGTTTATTGTTGTTGTATCCTGAAACCTTATTTATTGTTTCATTGGTCTAATATTTTTCTAGCATATTTCTAATAATTTTCTATTATAAAGTAATGACATAAGTCAATAAAGATCATTTACTTTCTTTCTCCATTATGGATTTCTTTTATTCCATTTTCTTGCCAATTTGTCTTGGTTACAATATTCAATACAATGTTGAGTAGAAGAGAGAGAGTAAATTTAGTCTTTTTTCATTAAGTGTGATGTTAGCTGTGTGTGTGTTTACATATATCACACACACACAGAGCTAACATCACTTTTTATATATTATATATAAAAAATACATAACAGAATATAACATACATGTTATAATATTTAACATATATTAATTATATGTTATATATAATGTATATAATAACATTAACATGTTATTATAACAGAATATATAACATATAATAGATTATATTACAATATAATATAAACATATGTATTATATATCATTATATAACTTACATATAAATTATTATAATACTCACATTTATGTATTTATATATAACCATACATAAGTTATCATATGATATATAATATGTATGAGTATATAGTACATAATATATAATTGTGATTTTTTCTAAGTATTTATATTATAGGTATTATATATTATAGTATATATATGCACAGATATATATTATTTAAATATCTTTTGGGGTACTAGTGGTTGATTTTTGGCTACGTAGATAAATTGTGTAGTGGTAAAGTCTGAGATTTCAGTGCACCTGACACCCAGGTAGTGTATATTGTACCCAATATATAGTTTTTTTCAACCACATCTCTCTGCCACCATCCCCCCCTTCTGAGTCTATAAAGTCCATCATGTCACTCTACATGCTGTTGTGTACCCTTAGCTTGACTTAAACATGAGAACAAACTGTATTTGATTTTTTTTTTTGGAGTTATGTAACTTAGAATAGTGGCCTCTAGCTCTATCCAAGTTGCACAAAATACACTGTTTTGTTTTTCCTTATAGCTAGTGCTATTCCATTTTGTATATATATCACATTTTATTTATCCATTCATCAGTTGACAAGCACTTAAGTTTATTTTGTACCTTCTCAATTTTGTATATATGCCACATTTTATTTATCCATTTATCAGTTGACAAGCACTTAGGTTGATTTCATACCTTTGCAATTGTGAACTGTGCTGTGATAAATGTATGAATGCAGGAATCTTTCTCATATAATGGATTCTTTTCCTTTGGATAGATACGCATAGTGGGATTGTTGGATCTAATGGTAAATATGCCAAAATTTCTTTAAGAAATCTCCACACTATTTTCCATAGAAGTGGTATTAAGATACATTCTCACCAGCAGTGTATAAGCATTTCCCTTTTACCACATTCACATCAATATCTATTCTTTTTAGACTTTTAAATACAGACAATCTGCTGAGGTAGGATGGTATAACATTACTGATTTAATTTGTATTTCCCTGATGTTTAGTGATGTTGAGCATTTTTTTTTTCTGTGTTTCTTGGCTATTTGTGTTTATTATTTTGAGAAATGTCTATCCATATCATTTGACCACTTTTAATGTGATTATTCATTTCTTTTTGATTTTTTTTTTTTGTGTGTGTTCCCTGTAGATTCTAGGTATTAGTTTTTTGTTAGTTATAAAGTTCGCAAATATTTTTGACCATTCTGTGGGTTATCTGTTTGCTCTTCTGATTATTCCTTTTTGCTTTACGGAAGCTTTTTAGTTTAATCAGGTACTCTTTTAAAATTTTTGTTTCTGTTACATTTTCTTTGGCATCTTATTAATAAATTATTTTCCTAGTCTAATGTCCAAAAAAGTTATCCTAAGTTGTCTTCTAGAATTTTTATGGTTTCAAGACTTAGATTTAAGTCTTTGATCAATATTGAATTGATTTTTTTATACAATGAGATAGAAATCCAGTTTTATTTTTCTACATTTGGCTTGCCAGTTTTCCCAGCACTGTTTATTTAATAGGGTGTCTTTTCCTCAATATGTTTTTGTATGCTTTGTCATAGATCAGTTGCATGTAAGTTAATTTTATTTATGGATTCTTTATTATTTTCCTTTGGTATATATTTTTACTTTTATAGCAGTACCATACTGTTTTGGTTACTATAGCCTTTTAGCATAGTTTGAAGTCAAGTAATGTGATAGCCCTGATTATTTTTTTTATTTTGGTTAGAATTACTTTCACTCTTCAGGCTCTTTTTTGGTTCCATATGAATTTTAGGTATCACATTTATTAACTTGCACATATTTAACTCTCTCTGGAATGAAATCCACCTGATCATGGTGTATTATCATTTTGATGTCTTGTTGGATTCAGTTTACTACTATTTTGTTAAGGATTTCTACATCTATGTTTATCAGGGATATTGGTCTGTAGTATTCTTTTTTATTATGTTCTTTTCTAGTTTTGGTATCAGAGTGATACTGGCTTAGGGAAATGAGTTAGGGAGAATTGTCTTTCTGAATCTTTTGAAATAGATTCAGTAGCTGTGTTACTAATCGTTTTTTAATGGCTGAAAAAATTCAGCTTTGAATGCATATGCCCTTGGGATTTTTCTTCTCAGCCATTTTTAAATTTACTGATTCAATTATTCTGTTTGTTATTGGTCTGTTCAAGATTTCTATTTCTTCCCAATTCAAGCAAGGAGGGCTGTGTTTCTGAGATTTATACATTTCCTTTGGATTTTTCTTATTTATATTATTTATATTTTAACTTTTATTTTTGGTTCAGAGGTACATGTGACGATTTTTGATATAGGTAAACTTGTGACTCGATGGTTTGGTGTACAGGTTTTTCTCCCTTCTTCCATATTCCTCCCTGAAGTAGGCTTGAGTTTCTATTGTTTCCTGCTCTCTGTCCACATAGCCTCATTATTTAGATCCCACTTATGAGTATTTGCTTTTCTGTTCCTGTGTTAGTTTTGCTAAGGTTAATGGCCTTCAGTTCCATCAATGTTTCTGCAGAGGACATGGTCTTATTCTTTTTTATGGCTGCATAGAATTTCATGGTGTTTATTTACTACTCTTTTTAAAATCCTGTCTACCATTGATTAGCATTTGGGGTTCTCTTTCCTCTGCAACCTTGTGAGCATGTTTTTTTTTTTTTTTTTTTTTTTTACATTTTAGTAATAGCCATTCTGATTGCTGTGAGATAGTATCACATTGTTGTTTTCATTTGCATTTCTCTAATGATGAGTAATATTGAGCCTTTTTATATGCTTGTTGGCTGCATATATGTCTTCTTTTGAAAAGTGTCCTTTCATATTCTTCACCCACTTTTTAATAGAATTGTTTGAATTTTGCTTTTACATTTATTTACATATCTTGTAGATTCTGCATAACAGACTTTTGTTAGATGTATAATTTACAAATAATTTCTTCAATTATCTAGGTTTCCTTTTTACTCTGTTGATAGTCTCTATGCAGTGCTGAAACTCTTTAATTTGGTTCTATTTGTCAATTTTTGCATTTGCTGTAATTTCTGCTGGTACTTTTATCACAAAATCTTTGCCAGTTTCTATGTCCTAAATAGGATTTCCTGGATTATCTTCCAGGGCTTTTTATAGTTTTAGGTTTTACACATGGGTCTTTAATCTAACTTGAGCCAATTATTGTATACAGTCAAAGAATGAATTCAGTTTCAATCTTCTGCATAGAGCTAGCCATTTATCCCAGTACCATTTTTTTTTGAAAAGGAAGTGCTTTCCCCATTGCTTGTTTTTGTTGGCTTTGTCAAAGATTAAATTGCTGTAGGTGTGCGGGCCTTTATTTTTGGCCCTCTATTATGTTCCATTGGTCTATGTGTCTGTTTATGTATCAGTACTATGCTGTTTTGGTTACCATAGCCTTGCAGTCCAGTTTGTATTTTGTCAATGTGATTCTTCTAGCTTTTTTTTTTACCCTTGCTTAGCATTGCTTTAGCTATTTGGGATATTTTTAGTTCCATATAAATTTTAGAATAAATTCTTTCTACTTCTGTGAAGAATGTCTTTGGCAGTGCTATAGAAATAACATTATATCTCTAAATTGCTTTGAACAGTTTGGCCATTGTGGAAATATTGACTCTTCCTCTCCAAGAGCATGGGATGTTTTTCCATTTGTTTCTGTCCTCTCTGATTTCTTGGAGCAGTGTTTTGTAATTCTCATTGTAGAGTTGTTTTACCTCTCAGGCTAGCTGCATTTGTAGGTATTTTGTTCTTTTTGTGGCAATTGTAAATAAGATTGCCTTCTTGATTTGGCTGTCATCTTGGCTGTTGTTGGTGTAAAGGAATGCTAGTAATTTTTATACATTGATTTTGTATTATAAAATGTTGCTGAGGTTGTTTATCATTTGGAGGAGTTTTGGGCCAAGACTATGTGGTTTTCTAGATATAAAATCACGTTGTTTGTAAACAGGGGATAGTTTGACTTCCTGTCTTTCTATTTTAATTACTTGTATTTCTTTTTTATCTGATTGCTGTGGATAAAACTTCCAATACTATGTGTTTTTGTTTGGCTGTGTCCCCAACAAAATCTCATCTTGATTTTTTACATGTTGTGGGAGAGACCCAGTGAAAGGTAATTGAATCATTGGGGCGGGTCTTTCCCATGATGTTCTCATGACAGTGAATAAGTCTCACAAGATCTGATTGCTTTATCAGGTGGAATTTCCCTGCACAAGCTCTCTCTTTACTGCTGCCACAGATGGAAGATGTGACTTGCTCCTCCTTGCCTTCTGCCATGATCATGAGGCTTCCCCAGGCACCTGGAACTGTAAATCCAATAAACACTTTGTATTAATTATGGGAAACAGGTCTCAGTAAAAACATTCATTTTTACTCTTTACTGGCAGTGTAAAAATGAATTAATACAGTAAATTGGTGCCAGTAGAAGCACTGCTGTAAAGATACCTGAGAATGGGAAAGCAATTTTGGAACTGAGTAACAGGCCAAGGATGTAACACTTTGGAGGGCTCAGGAAAAGACAGGAAGATGTGGAAAATTTGGAACTTCCTAGAGACTTGCCTAATGGTTTTGACCAAAGTGCTGATAGTGATATGGACAATGAAATTTAGGCTGAGATGATCTCAGATGAAGATGAGGGACTCCTTGGGAACTGGAACAAAGATGACTCTAGTTATATTTTAGCAAAAAGACTGGCAGTATTTTGCCTCTGCCCTAGAGATTTGTGGAACTTTGAACTTGACAGAGATGACTTAGGGTATCTGGCAGAAGAAATTTCTAGACAGCAAAGCATTGAAGAGGTGACTTGGGTGCTGTTAAAAGAACTTTAATTTATAAGGAAAGGAGAGCATTAAAATTGAGAAAATGTGCAGCCTGATAAAGTGATAGAAAATAAAGTCCCACTTTCTGAGGAGAAATTCAAGCCAGCTGGAGAAATTTGCATAAGTAACAAGGAGCAGAATGTTAATCCCCAAGACAATGAAGAAAATGTCTTCAGGAAATGTCAGAGGTCTTCATGGCAGACCCTCACATCACAGGCCCAGAAGCCTAGGAGGAAAACGTGGTTTTGTGATTCGAGCCCAGGGTCCCCACGCTGTGTGCAGCCTAGGGACTTGGTGCCTTGTGTCTCAGCTTCTTCAGTGTGGCTGAAAGGGGCCAACATAGAGCTTAGGCCATGGCTTAAGAGGGTGCAAACCCCAAGCCCTGGAAGCTTCCACATGATGTTGAGCTTGAGGGTGTATAGAAGTCAGAAATTGGGGTTTTTGGAACCTCCACCTAGATTTCAAAGGATTTATGGAAATGCCTGGATGCCCAGGCAGAAGTTTACTGCAGGGGTGGGACCCTCATGAAGAACTTCTGCTAGGGCAGTGTGGAAGGGAAATGGGGGTCAGAGCACCTACACAGAGTCCCTACTGGGGCACCACCTAGTGAAGCTATAAGAAAAGGTCCGCTATCCTCCAGACCTCAGAATGGTAAATCCACCAACAGCATTCACTGTGCACCTAGAAAAGCCACAGACACTCATTGCCAGCCCATGAAAGCTGCTTGGAGGGAGGCTGTACCCTGAAAATCCAAAGGGGGAAGAGCTGCCCAAGACCATAGAAACCCATCTTTTCTATCAGTGCGACCTGGATGTGAGACATAGAGTCTTGTCCAATATTTTTTTGCCCATTTGCAATGGCTATCCTTACTCAATGCCTGAAACCCCATTGTATCTAGGAAATGATTAACTTGTTTTAATATTACAGGCTCATAGGCAGAAGAGAGTTGTCTTTTCTTGGATGAGACTTTGGACTGTGGACTTTTGAGTTAATGCTGAAATGAGTTAAGACTTTGGGGGATTGTTGGTAAGGCATGAATGGTTTTTAAGTGTAAAGACATGAGACTTTGGAGGGACCAGAGGCCGAATGATAAGATTTGGCCATACCCCTACTCAAATCTCTTCTTGAATTCTCACACATGTGGGAGGAGCCCAGTGGGGAGGTAATTAACTCATGAGGGCAGGTCTTTTCCATGCTGTAGATAAGGTACCCAGTGGGAGGTAATTGAATCATGGGGGCAGGTCTTTCCCATGATAGTAGATAAGTCTCTCAAGATCTGATTTCTTTAGAAGGTAAGAGTTTCCCTGCACAAATTCTCTCTGCCTGCTGCCATGAACATAAGATGTGATTTGCTCCTCCTTGCTTTCTGCCATGATTGTGAAGCCTCCCCAGCCACTTGGAACTATAAGTCCAATAATCCCTTTTCCCAGTTTAAATTACCCAGTCTTGGGTATGTCATTATCAGCAGCATAAAAATGGACTAGTACGATATGTTAAATAGGAGTGGTGATACACCCTTGTAAAGTACTCTTGTCTTGTTCTGGTTTTCAAGGGAAATACTTTCAGCTTTTGTTCTTTTAGTATGATGTTGGCTAAGGGTTTGTCATAGATGGGTCTTATTATTTTAAAGTATGTTTCTTGAATGCCTAGTTTTTTGAGAGTTTTTAACATTAAGGAATTTTGAATGTTATCAAAGTCTTTTTTGGCACCTATTAAGAAAATTATGTGGTTTTTGTTTTTAGTTCTGTTTATGTGACGAATCACATTTATTGATTTGTGATTCAATCATACAACATTCATGAATGTTGAACCAGGCTTACATGCCATGTATAAAGCTTACTTGATTGTGATGGGATAGCTTTTTCATGTGCTGCTGAATTTGGTTTTCTGATATTTTATTGAGGATTTTTTGCATTCATGTTTATTAAGTATATCAGCCTGAAATTTGTTGTTGTATTTTTGCCAGATTCTTAGTATGATGCAATGAATTGGGACTCAGAATGACTTTGGACTGTTTTTCTTTTTCAATTTCCTGAAATAGCTTCAGTAAGAATAATGCCAAATCTTCATTGTACATCTGGCATAATGTGGCTGGGAGTTCACCTGATCCTAGGTTATTTGAGTTGACAGGCTATTCATTACTGATTAAAGTTTGGAGTTCATTATTGATCTGTTCAGGGACTCAGCTTTTTCCTGGTTCAGTCTTGGGAGGAAGTATTTGTTCAAAAACATATCCACTTATTCTAGATATTCTAGTTGTCTGCATAAAGGTGCTCATAGATTTTAATGATCATTTATATCTCAGTGTGGTTAGTGGTAATGTCCCCTTTTTTAATTATGTCATTTTTAATTATGATATTTTAATTTCCTTTCTTTTCTTATTAGTCTAGCTAGTAGTCTATATACATTAGTAATTTTGTCAAAGGGGACTTACTGTTAAATTAAATTTTCTGACCATTTTATAGATTTTCATGTATCAGTATCCTTCATTTCAGCTCTGATTTTTTGTTTTTCCTGTCTTCTACTAGTTTTGGGGTTGGTGTGCTCTTATTTCTCTATTTTTAGTTGCCTTGTTAGCTTGCAATTTGAGACTTTAAAAAAATTTATAATGTGGACAATCAGTTTAAATTTCCTTCTTAATACTGTGTCAGCTGCGTCCCAGAGATTCTGGTATGTTGTGTTATCTTCATTCTCATTAGATGTAAAGAATTTCTTGATTTTCACCTTAATTTCATTATTTACTGAAGAGTCATTCAGGAGTATGTTATTTAATATCTATGTAGTAGTGCGGTTTTGAGTGATTTTCTTAGCCTTTATTTCTGTTTCTATTCTACTGTGTTCTCAGAGTGTGGTTGATATAATTTTATTTATTTATTTATTTATTTTTGAATTTGCTGAGAATTATTTTATATTCAAATGCCTGGCCAATTTTAGAGTATTTGCCATGTGGCAATAAAAAAATGTATACTCTGTTGTCTTTGTCTGGAGAGTTCTGTAAATATCTATTAGGTCCATTGAGTCAAGTGTTTCATTTAGCATCTGAATCTTTTTGTAAATTATCTTCCTTGATAATTTGTTGTGTAATTCTCTCAATGGGGTACTGAAGACTTCTACTATTATTGTTTGTGACTCTAAGTCTCTTTGTAGGCCTTTAAGAACTTACTTTATAAATCTGGGTGCTCCTGGTTGAGTGTATATACATTGATAATAGTTTGTTCTTCTTGTTAAATTGAGTCCATTACCGTGATGTAATACCCTTAATTTTAGTTTTTGATCTTTGTTGGTTTAATGTCTGTTTTGTTTAAAATTAGATTTGCAAAACTTACTTTATCTTATGATTTCCATTTGTTTGGTAGATTTTTCTCCATCCTTTTCTTTTGAGCCTATGGATGTCATTGAATGTGAGATGGTTTTCCTGAAACCAGCATTCTATGAGTATTAGATTTTTTTAAAATAGATTGCCACTATGTGCTTTTTAAAAGAGGGCATTTAACACATTTGCATTCAAGGTTAGCATTAATATGTGTGAATTTCATGTTCTCATCATATTGTTAGCTGGTTATTATACAGTCTTGTTTGTGTGGTTGCTTTATAGTGTCGCTGATTTGTGTAATTAAGTATATTTTTGTAGTTGCTCATAATGGTCTTTTTTAAATAATATGTTTAGTGCTTTTATTCAAGAGCTCTTATAAAGCAGATCTGGTGATAACATATTCCTCCAGCATTTGTTTGTTTTGAAAGAATCTTCTTTGCTTATGTAGTCTTTTGGAAGGGAGGGGAAAAGCACTCTTTTTGAGTTGTCAGAGTTCTTGTGATGGTTCTTTCTCATTTTTGTAGGCTCATGTTTGTTCAGTCTTTAAAGATGCAGTTTTTTGGATAGTTTGTTTTGTCTTTTTCTTCTTTGATGACCTTATTATGGAATAAGATGGGTTTGCTTAACTAGCTTCAATTATAGTCTGGTTTTGGATCTTGGAGGAGCCCCTTTCAATTACTGTTTCCATGTCTGCCTTTTTTTGGTTGTTTTTGTTGGGCATTTTCATCCATGAGGCTCCCTCATGCTGGGACTGCAGTTTGCTGACAAGTCATGTCCTTGGCACATTGACCCTAATCTGCTGTCCATGTGCTTCCTGGGGGAAACATGGGGCTGTATCTCCCACAGACTTCAGGTGGAAGTTGGTTTGCTGGGTTAAAAACTCCCGTGGGTATTACACATCTGGCTACAGCAAGTGGATTGGTTTGTCGTCTCTGCTGTCTGGCAATTTCCAGGACATCAGGGAACTGCAGCCCCTGGCAAACTTAAACAGACATATAATTACTGGGCTAGAAGCTCTAGCAGGTGTTGCCTGCCTAGTTATGAATAATGGGGGTGGGTATAGTTACATGTCCTGTCATCCAGGTGTTTCTCAGGAAGACAGGAAGCTGTATCCTTCAGCTAAGCTGACACAGAAAAAGGGCTGCTGGTCTAGAAACTCTATGAGGCATTGCCCACCTGGCTACCAGTGGCATGGATGGGTCTGCCATCTAGGTTTTTCCCATGATATGAGAAAGATGCATCCTCCAGCTGAGCTCACACAGAAGTGGTGCCAGTGGACCAGAGGTTCTAGCAGGTATTGTCTTCCTGACTACCAAGGCAGGGGTAGGTGGGGTTTCATGGTGTGCCATATGGATGTCTCCCATGACAACAGGAAACTGTGTCCTGTATCTGAGTTAATACAGAAGCAAGGCTGCTGGTCTAGAACCCCTAGCAAATTTTACCTGCCAGTGGCAGGAGTAGGTGGACTCTCATGCTGTGACATCTGATGATTCCTGTAACAACAGAAAGCTGCATCCTCCAGCTGAGCTCACAAAGAATCAGGGCCACTGGACCAGGGGCTCCATCAGGCACTGCTTACCTGGCTACAAGTGGTGGGGTGAGTGGAGTCTCTTGCTCTACTGTTGGGGTGTTTCCCATGATAACAGACAGCTACATCCTCCAGGTAAGTTTACAAAGAAGCAAGAGTGCTGGGCTTGAAGTTCTGGAAGAGGTTGCCTGCTAGGCTACCAGTGGCATGGGCATATTGGGCCTCATGCTCTGCCTTCTGATGTTTACTTGTGACAACAAGGAGCTGCACCTTCCAGCTGAGCTCACACAACAACTGGGTCGCTGGGCCAAAGGCTCTGCAAGACATTGCCTGCCTGGCTACAAACAATAGGGCCATGGGAGTGGGGATGGGGTTCATGCTCTGCCATCCAGGTGTTTCATGTGACAACAGTAGGCAGTGCTTTTCAGCTGAGTTTACCTGAGTAGGATCACTGGGCTAGAGGCTCTAGCAAGTGGTGACCAGCTAGTTACCAGTGGTGGAATGGGGGACGGGTTGCTGACTGAATTTGAGCCAAAGCAGAACTGCTGGGACAGAAGCTGACACTGAGCTCTGGTTGGCTAGTGGTGGTGAAGCAGTGTTAGTGCTCCCTATCACGACAACTGCAACCTTTATTGGGGTTGAGGCACCAGTGCTGGTATCCTCTGGGGCCCAAAGCCACTGGGGGATATGATTGCACTCAGGAGTTGCCCCCACGAAATGTCTGAGTAGCTCTCTGCCTCAGTCTAAAATCATGGTAGGGAGGTAAGGGGGCGGGACATGGTAATTTTCTCATTCCCAGTCTTGCACAGGTCCCTATGGAGAGTGAATTCCCTTGGGGATCTCTGCCACTCACCCTTTCTCATTTTGGAGAGGTTCTCCTGGCCCTGTGCTGAGGTGAGACAGGCTGGTGTCCAGCTTCATTCCTCTCTCTTCTGTGTTTCCCTTCTGCCATGATAAATCCTGGCATGGTTTCTCAGGTGATCAGCCTGCAGGGTAAGGTTCACTAGCTCTGGTTTTCTTTCCATAACAGCAGCACACATGAGCTGCTTTTAGTCTGCTATCTTGGCTCTTTTCCCTCTAGATTTTCTAATTTTTGTGCATAGATGTGCTCATAGTAATTTCAAATGATTTTGTATATTTCTTTGGTGTTGGTTGTAATTTCACCATTTTTTAATTTTAATTGAGCTTATTTAAATGTTTTCTCTTCTTGGTTAATCTAGGTAATGGTCTATCAATTTAGCTTATTTTTTCAAAGAACCAATTTTTTGCTTCATTGTGGGTTTGTTTTGTTTTAGTTTCTCTAATGCCTTGATGTGTGACGTTAGGTTGTCAATTTATTTTTTATTTTTTGAGATGGAGTCTCACTCTGTTGCCCAAGCTAGAGTGCAATGGCATGATCCCAGCTCACCACAACCTCTGACTCCCTGGTTCAAGTGATTCTCCTGTTTCAGCCTCCCAAGTAGCTGCTATTACAGCCATGCACCACCACAACTGGCCAATTTTTGTGTTTTTAACAGAGACAGACTTTTACCATGTTGTCCAGGATGGTTTCGATATTTTGACTTCATGATCAGCCCACTTCAGCCTGCCAAAGTGCTGGGACTACAGGCAGTGAGCCACTGCACCCAGCCTTCTTGATTTTTACTTTCAAATTTTTTGATGTAAGAATTCAACACTACAAACTTTCCTCTTAGCACTGCTTTTTGCTGTATGACAGAGGTGTTGATAACTTGTGTACCTATAATCCTTCATTTCAATAATTTTTAGTTTCTGTCTTGACTTCACTGCTAACCAATAAATGTATATTATAAGGTAAATAGGGAAGAAGTTTGGTGATGTTAGATGGAGGTGATTTTATTTTTCTTTCAGATAAATTAAACATAAAATTAGAGAATCTATCATAGGATTGTATAAGGAGATCAGTTTTATTTAGATAGAAACTACCTATCTTTTACTGGATCTCTGAGCTCTGGGCAGAGCCTACACTGAAATCTGGGTCCCCCAAAAGGGAGAGAAGTCTGTTGCAATAACTATTTTAGTTAAAAAAAAGTCAGGTAAAAACAGAATTTAATCAACTGAAAAAACAAACAAACAAACAACTTTTGCTTAGTAGAGAAAGAAGATTCTAACAGAGAATAACAAGCAAACAACGAAAACATAAAGATCTTTTAAATACAAACTTGCACACATACACACACAATTAGGAATGTTAGCTTTTTAATTAAGCTGACTTTTAACCATGGAGCTCCATTAAAAGAAATATTTTAAAATCTCCTTACCATATTTAACCTAAGACAATGTTGGATAAAAAGAGTTCTAAATTTCTCTTCAAATCAGTATGCCAGTATGTTCAGTTCTTTGTTTTCCATTTTAAAGTTTAACTTTCTTGTAGTTTCAGTAAATGGCATTTTCCACCAGTTCTAACCAGTAGTTAACATCTGTTCCCATGGTCTCCTGCTCTTTCTTGACTTATCTCCTGCTCTTTCTTGACTGGTCACTGGCTTCAGTCACCTTCTCAAGTCACCTGCCTTGACCTAAGTCACCCCTGGCTACCTGCTCTAACCTGTCTTGTAACTGTCCTTCACACCAAACTACCCACACCACCATTCTGGGTCATACTCCTGCTTTCTTTAAAATAGCCAATCAGAATTAGCCTATACTGTGTGGTCTAACCCTGGCCAGACACAGCCAGTAGGGGCTACCTCTGTCAGAATAAGAACCTGTTCCCCTCCCTTGCCCAGGTGTGTGCTCACCATTGCTCCACCCATGAGGTGCACCCTTCTATATAACTAAACTGCCTTGCTGAGAGGATTTATTTTTAGTGCTATTTCTTTTGGGGCATCAAAATTTTACATATAACAATTTGGTGGCTCATATGGGGACAAGCCATTTTCCTCTAGGTAATCTCAGGTCCTCTTTCATGAGGAGACATGTCCCGCCACCTCATTGCAGTGGCCTTGGGGGGTAAGGAATTGAGACCTACCTGATGTGATTAACAATCCTGGAATCTCAGCAACATGGGGAAAAAAAAAGCTTATTAATACCACAGCAACTAAGCAACTCTGTGCACAGAACAAGAAAAAGACATGGCAGGAGCTGGTAGCATTTCCTTGGTGGTTGGGACCAAAGTAAGAAAAGCTGTGAAGGTGGGGGTAATAAAGTATTCCTTGGATAAAAAATACTAAGGCAAGAAAAGCCATGGGGGGTGGAGGTGAAGCATGCCTTGGTTGGGGTGGCTTGGAGTTTAAAAAGAAGTGATATCTCTCTATTGGGGGGGATTCAACCTCACACAAACCTCCAGTAGGAGGGGAGGTGTGAAATTTCCAGTAGGGGAAATTGGGCCTCACTCAGAAAGGTAAGAAATTTCCAGAAGGAGAAATTGTGCCTCACCCTAAGAGATGAGAAATTTCCAGTAAGGAAAATGAAACCTTATCCCCAAATCATCAAGATGAGGAATACCCCAAGCAAGACAGAGAGCAAGAAGGATAAAGATAGTAACAAGGATATCCCCCCTTGATAGCCCCTGAGGTCTCATGTTAAAATACTAAAAGGAAAACTAAGTAACTAAAAATAAGAAAAACATCTAATAATAAAATATTGCTGTTTTATTTGGACTCAGGGACCCATCCTAAAACCCTCAATCTTCTGGCCAAAGTTTGGATCAAATGAGGATGTAATGCATCAGCTTCTAATGCAATATGTTAATGATAAAAGTCCAGTGTCTCAAGAAGAACTGGACTATGTTCTTTGCTGGAGGCAGGGATCTGTCCTCCTTTTTCCTTAAAAACAAATAAGGAAGAATCCAATCTGGAACCTCAGAATAAAAAGACAGAGGAGCCAATTCCCATGCCTAAAGACTCCAGTGCATGGGATCCCCTAGATTATCTTCCCCTGCTCAGTGTCCCCAATCCTTTCCCTCAATGAGCTGCTGCCACCTCAGATCCTATTCCAAATCCTTCCCCTGCTTACATTATCCCTCCTCCTTATAACTCTGACTCTTTAGAATTACCATCCCACAAGCCTGTTCCCCTCTCAACTTAAACACCCCTCTCTAAAAAGACTCCAATGTGAAGTAGAACAATGTAAAAAAGATATTCAGAATTGCCCATTTCCCTCTGCACGTAAAGTGTCAGCCCCAAATCTCTTCCCTTTGAAAGAGGTACCATGGGAAGGGGACCACTGGCTTTGTAAATGCTCCCTTAACCAGTTCAGAAGTCCAAAATTTTTAAAAAAGCTTAAGCCACTACTAGATGACCCTTATGGAGTGGCAGATCAAATTGATCAATTCTTATGACCTCAGTTAAATACTTGGGTGGAGTTAATGTCCATCTTAGGCTTCCTCTTTTTAGGGGGAAGAAAGGAGTATGATATATAGGGCTGCTATGACAGTTTGGGAATGTGAGCATCCTCCCAGTCAAAATATTCCTACGGCAGACCAAAAATTCCTTGCCCAAGACCACTGGTGGGACAATAACAACACAGATCATTGAGAAAACATGCAGGACCTAAGGGAGATGATAATAAAAGAAATTTGGGAATCAGTACCCTGAACCCAAAATATTTCTAAAGCTTTTGATACACAACAGGAAAAAGATGAAGGGCCTATGAGATTTTCAGACAGACAGAGGGAGCAAATGAGCTAATATGCAGGCCTCAATTTGGACAATATTCTTGGGCAAGAAATGTTGAAACTCTAATTTGTCACTAGAAGTTGGTCAGATATTTCAAAAAAGTTACAAAAGACAGACAATTAAGAAGACTGTCCCCTAAGTGAGCTTCTCAGGGAAGCTCAGAAGGTATATGTAAGGAGAAACATAGAAAAGTAAAAACAAAAAACAAAACTTATGTTATCCACCTTCAAACAGATGGCGTCAAACCCATGTACTCCTAAACAGAGCTTCCAGGGAGCCAGAAACTATAAAGGGTCTAAACGCTCCTTTAAAGAACCCCAGTCTCATTATGTACAGAGGATTTACAATAAAATTATCAGAAGGAACTGTGTTGAATGAGGTTGTGGTAGAATCACAATTCTTTCATCTTTCAAGTTTTGATGGTGGTACTTATCCCTGTGATCCAACTTCAGAAATACGGTATCACTTTTGGTTTACTATTTTCCTAGGTAGAGACATTCTATTTGGTTCTTTCCCACTATACAAGTCCTACTCCATATGTCAGGGAAACAATGTGACAATTCTGGAACTGCTGAGTATATCTACTTCAGTTATGCACTTCCTATGTGGGGAGATATTATAGAATGAGTGGTGAGCTCACTGGGACCAAATGTAAGAAAAGTTTGAAGTAAAATTCCATTGATCACCTGATTTTCATAAAAACTTATGCTGACTGTGAGCCACAGTGATGTTCTGGGTCTCCTGGAATAATTAGTGTCAGTTAACTGTCAGTGTCTAGTAGTCCCTAAAAATATTGTTATTCTTTTTTTTTTGCCACAATAACTTGGCAGAAATCCAAAAATCTTCTTGGGGAACTATGAGAGAAAGATTGACATACATTTGAGTGTGTGTCTGTGTAGTGTAATAAGGTCATACCTCAAGGACACCCAGCCTCTTCTTCATTAAATTGTTCTGTGTTTATAAAATGGCTCGAGGGATTATAACTCTGATTTTATTATTTAAGTTAGACTTTTGTTCATTTTATCTAGACATTTTCTGCTGATTCTGACCAAGTAAAAATGTAGCAGATTTCCTATATGTTTCATTACTAGGAACACCCTGGTCAGCTAGCCAACACCATAGGTTTGCATGAGTCAGACAATTTTGATGGCTGTCCATTACAGTCACAATACCTAATGTACTTTGCCATTGTGGATTGAGTGCAGTTACTTGGCCACTACCACCCTGGCATCCAATTGCTCCCAGTGGCATTGTATTTCTCTGTTGAATGGCATGTTTCAACTCAGCTTGGCCTACAATGGAAAGCAATGATAGAGCTCTTCAAGAATGCTGAAGCACTCCTCAGAAATTTATTTCTCAGAGTTTTGGTGAAATATATGTCTTTTGGACCATCCCATTGCAGGTAAATGACAAATTTACTTTAACATTTCAATCTCTCTAAAACTTTGAATATTTTCCTCTACATTAAACTACGGCAGGTTGAACATATTCAAACCACACAATATGGATCATCTTTTGGTCAGTGTCAGCAGTCCAACTAACTAAACTGTTAGAAGTATCTCTAACTTCTCAATCTGAAATATTAAATAATAAATTTCAGCTTAGTGAGCACATATCAATAAATTTTATCTGATCTGACTTTACTTTCCTTCCAACACTATTTCATGCCCTTATGTTTCTCAGATTTCTCCACACATGTTTCTCAGATTTCTCTCTTTATATATTAGAAAATGCAAGTAATTATTTTAAATTGTAGATGTCACATTTTATACTTCACCTTTAGGGCATGATAAGATTCAAGTATTGTTATAGTTGAAGAAAGAAAGAGGAGACTCATTATTGTTTTGCAAGGCAACTAATGACTAATTTAAAAAAGAAAAATAAGCTTTTATGAGGATATGAAGAATCTGAAAGGTGAAAATCTTATACATTGCTGTTGAGAACATAAAAAGGGGCAACCCTTTGGAAGACATTCTGGCATTTCCTCCAATGTTAAACATAGTATATCCAGTCATAATGATACATCCAAGAGAATTGATAACAGGTGTTCAAACAAAAACTTGAATGTTCACAGTAGCACCGTTTATGATAAAATATCGGTGGAAACAATCCAAATACCTATCATACAAGGAATGTATCAATAACATGGGGTATATCTAACAAAAGGTTAATTTTCACCATGAAAAGGGATGAAGTACACATATCTCCTACAACATGAATAAATGTTAAAAACATTATTATAAGTAAAAAATCCAGACACAATGGACCACAAATGTATAATTCTACATATATTAAATACGCAAAATAAGCAGATTTTTATACAGAAAGTGAATTAATGGTTGTCAGGAGCTGGACAGAAAGGGAGATGGAAAATTACTGTTTAATAATTCCCTTTGGGGACAATGAAAATGCTCCAACCTAGATAGTGGTAAATAGTTGCACAACATTGAGTCAGTGGTCCCCAGCCTTTTTGGAACCAGGGACAAGTGTTATGCAAGACAATTTTTCTACAGACCCAGTACCAGAGATGGTTTCAGGATAAAACTGTTCCACTTCAGATCATCAGGCATTTGATTCTCATAAGGAATCCGCAGCCTAGATTCCTCTTCGAGTCTATTTCTTTTGTGGTATTAAAGTTTTACATATAATACCTTTATGGTTTGATTAATCTTGGGTTGATTTTTGTATATGATAAGAGAGATCACTCCAGTTCTATTCTTCTGCATATTGCAATCCAATTTTCTTAGCAACCTTTATGAAAAATACTGTCCTTTTTTCAGTACATGTTTTTGTCACTTTGTCAAAGATTAATTTGCTGTAGACATGCAGCTTTGTTTTTGGGTTCTTCATTCTGTTCTATTGATCTATTTGTCTATTTTTATGTCACTACCATGCTGTTTAGTTACTACAGTCTTGTCATAAAATTTGAGGTCTAATAACGTGTTGCCCCTAGCTTTGTTCTTTGTGCTTAGGATTACTTTGACTACTCAGGCTCTATATGGTTTTCTAACAATCTTAGAATTTTTTTTCTAAGTGGAAAGGGGATGATCTAGGCCTCTGGCCCAATGTGGGCATGAGCATAATGATTACTTTTGTTTAATGTGAAGACAGAATATTTGAACCAGTCCAACCAGGTATTTGCATCTTTATATCCTGTCTCAATTGCCAAAGTTTGTTTTAAGTCTTTAACTTCTACTATGGCTACCTTGGCCTTGTCATTAGATGGAGGAGGATCAATTGTTTCATTGTGAGGGGTTTTGGAAGAAGGCTTAGGGGGAGATGTAGGCAGCAGGGGATTAATAAAATGTATCTCAAAGCATCCAATAGGGTCTGTTCCTGTAACCTCATCCCCCATATCATAAAACTGACTTAATAAAGGGAACTGGATTACAGAAGGGGAAGAACTTTGAAGTTTTAAGACAATAACCTTTATAGGATTGCACTGGCTTAGCTGACAGTTAGGGGTAGCTGTTCCTTTAGTAAAATAAATGTATGGTTTTAGAAAATTACAACTACCGGTTGGGTCAGTCCATTCTTGCTCTTTAGTGGTCCACAGAATGTTGGACCAACTGCAGCATAAAAGCTCTATATCGAGAAGGCAAGACTCCCAGTTGACACTGGGGCCTTCATCGAAATCTTCCCAGAGTAAAAGATTCCAATTCACTAATGTCCAGTCTCAGGAGAGCCAGAGGGACAGAGGTATTTTTCTGAAGTGGAGAATTGTCTTTGACTTGTCAAGTCCCCATAGGGTATAAGGCAAGCATCAAATGTAATAGCTTGAGGTGAAATTAACTTGATTACATTAATAACTAGATGGTCAGCAATAGAGCGAGGAAAGAAGAAAGAGTAATAGAATAGATTAAATAGAGTTAAATTTTTCTTAGCTTTAGTTTGGTAGGGTTTTTCCCTGGGACTATGGCCCATGACTCTGGAGGGGTCAGCACTTTCTAGACTTGAGTGTGATGGGTTCATCTCTCTCTGCTATTTGGACTGCAGTTTCAGTAGTTAGGAGCACCAAGTAAGGTCCTTCCCAGGCTGGCTGGAGATTCTGCTTTCCATTTTTTGGTGAAGACATGATCCCCAGGCTGATGCTGATGTACTGGACCCTCCAGGGGCAGTGCCTGTGCTAAGAGGCCTTTAGTTTTAAGAGAAGAGAAAGTAGAAGATAAACCAAGTATATAATTTTTAAGAAATTGATCTTTTGTTTTGAAGGTAGGAATGTCAGCAGTGGAATGTAAACAAGGCATCTCATAAGGAGAAAGATCAATATTTTTCTATGGGGCAGTTCAGATTCTCAGCAGGGCAATAGGAAGGCACTTGGTCCATCAAGTCTCTAAGACTCATTTGGTTATGTGGTTCTTTAAAATCTGACTCATTTCTACTCTCCCTGATCAGGGTGAGTGCCAGGGAGTATGATATTTCCTTCTAATGCCTAATGTTTGGGAAATGAGTTCCATTTTATGAGTCAATATATTCTATTAGTCCAATACTGGGGACTATATTTTCAATTAGAGCCTTGACTAAATTATTGGCTATTTCATTCAAAAAGAGAATAGCTTTGACCCAGTGAGTGAGGTGATCTATGATTACTAGCAAATATATTAGACGACCTATTGGAGGCATTTCTGTTTAATCAACTTGAACATTTTGGAATGAGTGTTCCAGACTAAGCCTGGACTCCTTCCCCCAAGGGGTAATACGTTTACAGTTCATCTATTTGTTTTCTTATATACTAAGCAACTATCTGTAACCTGTTTGGCCAGGGTATAAATTCCTATACAACCATAAACTCTGAGAATTGCATTACACATGGCATGGGACCCTACCAATGGGTCTCTTGTTGTAGTTTAGATAGGATTTTCTTCATGAGGGGTTTAGATAGAATTCCTCTCAGGTCGCGCAATATCCATTTTTCTTCTGAATTCTCTTTAGAATCTGTTCTTATTAGTTTTTCTTTTTCAGTGGAAGAGAAAATGGGGATTATGGTAGGAAGAGGGAGGTAGGGAGTTAAGTGAAAAATATTCATTTTGGAAGAAACAGCAACCTGCTTGGCTATCTGATATGCCAGGTTATTTCCTCAACTTTCAAACTAAAGGCTTTTCTGGTGTCCAAGAACATGGACAATAGCTATTTCTTCCAGCTACTGAAGATTATTCAATACTTGGGTGATTAGCTCCTTGTGAACAAGGTCTTGACCTTTACTATAAATGAGACCTTGTTCAGTCCAATTTTATTCAAATGTATGGGCTACCCCAAAGGCATTCCTGGAATTGGTATAGATGGTTCCTTCCTTGTTCTGTAAGTACTTTAAGGCTTGGCTGAGTGCAAACAGCTCACACTCACACTTAAGAAATTGATCTTTTGTTTTGAAGGTAGTAATGTCAGCAGTGGAATATAAATAAGGCAATCCATAGAGCATTTCATAAGGTGAAAGATCAATATTTTTCTGTGGGGCAGTTAGGATTCTTAGCAGGGCAATAGGAAGACACTTGGTCCATGGCAACCAAGTCTCTAAGACTAATTTGGTTAAGCGGTTCTTTAAAGTCTGATTCATTTCTGCTCTCCCTGATCAGGGAGGGTAGACCAACTGTTTGAGCAGACCAACTGTTAGGCAAATTTCCTGACTATTTCTACAAGGGTTTCTCCATCAATCACTGAATATACATTGTGTCTTTATCCCTCAATCACCTTGGAGGAACCATCTATGAATGCATGTTGTTTAGTCTTGATGGGAGTTTCTCCTAAGTCTGGTCAAATCAATTACATCTAAACATGTGTGCTCTCTCCTTAGATTTGGATTCCCTGTTAGGAAACCTGCTGGGTTGAATGAATTCAGTCATTAATATTTAATCATCTTTTTCTAACAGAATGTCCTCATACTTTAAGATTCTTGAGTCAGTAAGCCATCTCCCTGCTTTCTGGTTTAAGATAGTTCTAACTTGGTGAGGCGTACTTACTGTCAATTTTCTTCAAAATATTAACTTTCTGCTTTCCTTGACTAATATTGCCACAGGCAAAATAGATTTGGTGCATTAAGGCCATCCACAATGACTGGATCTAAGGCCTTTGATAGGAAAGTCATGGACTGCCAGTAACCTTTGTGTTCTCGAGTAAGCACTCCTAAAGCTACTCCACTATCCACATTGACAGAAAGGTGGAATGGCTTTTCTAGTGAGAGTAAGGCTATAACAGGTGTGGTTATGAGCCTTTCTTTCAGCTCCTCAACTTGATCAACTTCCTCAGAAATCCACAGAATATGGTCAGGCTTCTCCTGGGCAAGTTTCTGATATAACAGTTTACTGTGTAGTGCATATGAGTGGATCTATGAGTGGCAATATCCAACTAACTATAAAAATTTTCTGAGTTATTGTGTAGTTTGAGGCAAGGGTAGAGACACGATTCCCTCAACTGTTTCAGACCTTATTATTTCCTTGCCTGTGCTTACTAAGTGGCCCAAATGTTTAACTTCAGGCTCTACATACTAAAACTTTCTTTATGAGAATCGTAGCCCCTCAAACTTCAGATGATTAAGAATATGTGTAGAGAAGTCTGTTACCTTCCCTATATCTTTACCAGATATAAGAAGATTATCCACATATGGGAGAAGGCATATTTGCTTTTGGATGATACCTTTTTCTAATACTTGTTCTAAAATTTGGCCAAAAAGAGTAAGGGAGTCTGTGAACCTTGGGGCAAGATTGTCCATCGATATTGTTTTCCCTACCCTGAATGCGGATCCTCCCATTCAAAAGCAAATATATCTGGGCTATCTTCAGCCAGGGGACATGCCCAAAAAGCATCCTTCAAATGGATTACAGTAAACCATTGATAATTGCTGAGAATGGTGTAAGAATTGGGGAAAACAGAGTGGGTAGTCTGGACTATTTGGTTGACAGCTCTAAGGTCCTGTACAAACCAGTATGACCTGTCTGATTTCTTGACTGGCAGTATTGGAATGAATGTTATAAGGAGACATAAAGGGCTTAAGAAGCCCATCTTTGATAAGGCCTTCAATTATAGATTTCAACCCTTTTCTGCCCTCTAGGGGAATAAGGTGTTGCTTCCTTCTACTACTTCTCTAGGGGTTTTTAGACTGATATGGATTGGATATACTTGGAGTTTCCCTTGGTTCCCATCCTCAAACCACACATTGGCATTAATATATTTTTCATCTTCAGTGGTGAGCAGATTGAATGAGATGAGGAATCCTATTGGGCTGACTTAAAGACCTATGCCTAACTTTAATATTAAATCCCTCCCCAATAAATTAGTCCCTCTTTAGGGATTAACAAGATCTGAATATGAGCTGAGAAATCATGATCCTCGTATTTGACTTCTGTGCATTCTAAATTAAAAAAAAAATCCTCTCCTTTTACCCCAGAGACTAAAAGTTCTTATGAGGAGCAGACAACATTAGATGGGGAGGTGGGGGACAGAGGGGAGAGCGGCCCCTGAATTGACTAATAAGGTGATAAACTCATGTTAGGTCCCACCTCTAAATTTATCAAGGGCTTCTAGTGGGACTCAAGAGACAGAGCCCCTGACCCCCGTACACTTCCTCAACTGTCTTGAGTGGAAGGGCTTCTTTCTCTTTTCTTATTTCAGGACATTCTCTCTTGAATTGTTCTTCCACATCTATAGCACCTATCTTGCCCTTCCTCCCTCTTAGTTCTGGGATTTCTTTGATCCTGCTCCCCCCATACCCTTTAGGGGGTCTGGTAAATGAGGGCCTTGATTCTCCAGATGGAGGCTGGGTTCCTTTAAAGGAGGGTTGGGATCCTTTATAGTTTCTGGCTTCCTGGAAGCTCTGTTTAGAAGTACATGGGTTTAGAGCCATTCGTTGGAAGGTGGATAACATAAATTTTCTTTTTTGTTTTTGTTTTTCTTTGTCTCTCCTTACAAATACCTTCTGAGCTTCCCTGAAGCTCACTTATGGGATGGTCTTCTCAATTTTTTGTCTTGTAATTTTTTTGAAATGTCTGGCCAACGTTTAGTGACAAATTGGAGTTTAAACAATCCTTGCCCAAAGGGATTATCCAAATCGAGGCCTGCATATTGCCTCATTTGCTCCCTCACTCTGTTTAGAAATCTCATAGGACCTTCATCCTTTTCCCGTTGTATATCAAATGCTTTAAAAAGATTTTGGGTTTGGGGTACTGATTCCGAAGTTTCTTTTATTATCATCTTCCTTAGGTCCTGCATGTTTTCCTGATAATTATGTTGTTATTGTCCTACCAGGGGTCTCAGGTGGGGAATTTTTGGTCTGTGGTAGGAACATTTTGACTGGGACGATGCTCCTGCTCCCAAACTGTCATAGCAGCCCTACAAATTATGCTCCTTTCTTCCCCTAAAAGAGAATGCCCAAGATGGACATTAACTAGACCTAAGTGTATAAGGTCCTAAGTGTATGAGGTCCTAAGAATTGCTCAATTTTATCTGTCACTCCATAAGGGTCATCTGGTAGTGTCTTAAGCTTGTTTTTTTTTTTTTTTAAATATATTCTGGACTTCTGAACTGGTTAAGAGAGCATTTACATAGCAAACACCCCCTACCCCCTTGTGATACCTATTTCAAAGGAAAGAAAGTCTTTAGGTGTGGAGGGGAAGTGGAAAATTCTGAATATGTTTTTTACATTGTTCTACCTCACACTGGAATCCTTTCAGAGAGGGTTGTTTAGGTTGGGAGGGAACAGGTTCATGAGATGGTAATCCCCAAGAGTCAGGGTTATAAGAAGGGCAGATAATGTAAGCAGAGGAAAGATTTGAAATGGGATGTGAGGTGGCAATGGCTGCTTGAGGGGGAGGATTGGGGACACTGAGTGGGGGAAGATAATCTAGGGAATCCCATGCACTGGAGTCTTTAGGCATGGGAGGCTGTTACTCTGACTTTTCATTCTGAGGTGCCAGATTGGATTCTTCCCTGTTTGTTTTTAAGGGAAAAGGGAGGATAGGTCACTGCCTCCAGCAAAGAGCATAGTTTAGTTCTTGAGACACTGGACTTTTATCATTAACATATTGCATTATAAGCTGACACATTACATCCTCATTTGACCCAAACTTTGGCCAGAAGATTGAGAGGTTGAGGATGGATCCCTGAGTCCAAATAAAACAGCAATTTTTATTATTTTTTTCTTTTTCTTATGTTTAGTCCTTTCATTATCCTTCTGGTATTTTAACATGAGACCTCAGGGGCTATCAACGGGGATATCATTGTCCTTTTTGCTCCCTGTCTTGCTTGGGGTATTCCCCCATCTTGATGGTTTTGGGGTGATGTTTAATTTCCCTTACTGAAAATTTCTCATCTTTTGGGGTGAGGCCCAATTTTCCCTACTGAAAAATTTTTATGTTTTTAGGTGAGGCCCAATCTCCCCTACTGGAAATTTCTCACGTACCCTACTATTGAAGGTATGTGTGAGGTTCAATCCCCCCCAGTGGAGATGTCTCACCTCTTTTTAACCTCCAAGCCACCCTAACCAGAGAATACTTCACCATACCCCTGTGGCTTTTTTGTCTTGGTATGTTCTGACCAAGGAATATCTTACTGCTTCCCCCCACGTGGCTTTTCTTACCTTGTTCTCTATAACCAAGGATATACTTTATTGGCTCCTGTGGCATCTTTTTCTTGGTCTTTGCACAGAGTTGCTTAATTGTCACAATATTCGTAGGGCCCCCTGTTTTTTATGCACATTATTGTGAGTTCAGGCATGTTCGTCACATTGGGTAGGTGCCAATTCTTAGCCTCCAAGGCTGCTGTAATGAGGTGGCAGAATGCATCTCCTCATGAGAAAGGACCTGAGACTGCCTGGAAGAGAATGGCTTGTCCCTGTATGGGCCACCATTTATTGTATGTAAAATTTTGATGCTGCAGAATAAATAACACTCAAAGATAAATCCTCTCATTAAGGCAGTTTACTTCTATTGAAGGGTTCACCTCACAGATAGAGCAATGGTGAGTGCACACCTGGACAAGGGAGGGGAAGGAGTACTTACTCCTGATGGAGGTAGCTTCTACTGCTGTGTTGTTCCCCTATTGGCTAGGGTTAGACTGCACAGTCTAGGCTAATTCTGATTGGCTGTTTTAAAGAGAGCAGGAGTACAAGCTGGAGTGGCAGGATGGGTAGTTTGGCAGGAAGGACTGTTATGAGCAGGTCAGAGTAGGTAGCCAGGGATGACCTAAGTCGAAGCAGGTGACTGGGGCAGGTGACCAGAGCAGGTGACCAGGATGAATCAGGATGGAGCAGGGGACCAAGGGAACAGATGTGAACTACTGATTAGAAATCGTGAAGAAGGTTGTTTACTGAAACTACAAGGAAGTTAAACTTTAAAACGGAGACCAAAGAACTTGACATACTGACATACTGATTCTTTTAAGAGAAATTTATAACTCATTGTATCCAACAGTTGTAGGACCTGAATGTGTAAAAATACTAGAGGAAAGCCTAGGGAAAGTCTTCCATACATTAGTGTAGGCAAATAATTCATAACTCAAAATAACAGGCAACAAAAACAAAATTGACAAATTTGAGTTAAATTAAAAAGCATCTGCACAGCCAAAATAAAATAATAATAATTAGCAGAGAAAAATGACAACCTACACAATGGCAGAAAATACCTTCAAACAATTGATCCAACAGAGGACTGATACCCAGAATTCACAGGAAACTCAGACAACTCAAGAATAAAAATAACCCATTGAAATGTTGGCAGATGTTATAAATGTTTTCCAAGAAGACAGGCAAATGGCAAACAAGCATTTGGAAAAAAGGCTCAGCACCACTAATGATCAGAGAAGAGATATGCAAATTAAAACCACAATAATACATCATCTTGCACCAATCTGAATGACTATTATTTAAATGTTAAAATATAACAGATGTTGGAAAAGATGTACAGTAAAAGAAATGTTTATTTGCTGTTGGTGAAAATGTAAATTAATATAATTTTGTAGAAAATAATATAAATATTCTCATATATAAAATTTTTATTTGCTCTTGCAGTCACAGTACTATGTATCTATCCAAAAGAAAATAATTATAGCAAAATATACCTGTACTTGTCTCTTGATCAAATCACTTTTCACAATAACAGAGATATGGAATCAGACATGTGGAGAGATCATGGCATACAGGAGGCAGACTAGATTGCAATTCCTACTCAGACACACAGAGGAGCATGTGAAGGCTCACATTATAAACTCTTGCTTCAGAATAATTGCAGGAATATCTCAGAAAAGCCAAGAGAACCCACAGGCCCTCTGAAGGAAGTGAAATTCTCTTGCAGGACTTGGAAGACTCCCTAAATACTGTGAGTGTCCAAACTGCGGGAAGTGGCAAAAGGGATCATCTGCCCCCAAACACACATTTTCACTTGGAAACCTGGAAGTCTAGATAAAGGGAGAAGATTCTTACTTTACTTCAAGCTGGGTAAATTATTATTATTTTTTTATATATAATATATATTTTTATTGCATTTTAGGTTTGGGGGTACATGTGAAGAACATGGAAGATTGTTGCATAGGTACACACATGGCAGTGTGATTTGCTGCCTTCCTCTCCATCACCTATATCTGGCATTTCTCCCCATGCTATCCCTCCCCAACTCCCCACCCCCCACTATCCCTCCCCTTTTTCCCCTGACAGGCCCCAGTGTGTGATACTCCCCCTCCCTGTGTCCATGTGTTCGCATTTTTCCACACCCGCCTATGAGTGAGAACATGCGGTGTTTGATTTTCTGTTCTTGTGTCAGTTTGCTGAGAATGATGGTTTCCAGGTTCATCCATGTCCCTACAAAGGACACAAACTCATCGTTTTTGATGGCTGCATAATATTCCATGGTGTATATGTGCCACATTTTCCCTGTCCAGTCTATCATCGATGGGTATTTGGGTTGGTTCCAGGTCTTTGCTATTGTAAACTGTGCTGCAATGAACATTCGTGTGCATGTGTCCTTATAGTAGAACGATTTATAGTCTTTTGGATATATACCCAGTAATGGGATTGCTGGATCAAATGGAATTTCTATTTCTAGGTCCTTGAGGAATCGCCACACTGTCTTCCACAATGATTGAACTAATTTACACTCCCACCAACAGTGTAAAAGCGTTCCTATTTCTCCACATCCTCTCCAGCATCTGTTGTCTCCAGATTTTTTAATGATCGCCATTCTAACTGGCATGAGATGGTATCTCAATGTAGTTTTGATTTGCATTTCTCTAATGACCAGTGATGATGAGCATTTTTTCATATGTTTGTTGGCTTCATGTATGTCTTCTTTTGTAAAGTGTCTGTTCATATCCTTCGCCCACTTTTGAATGGGCTTGTTTGTTTTTTTCTTGTAAATCTGTTTCAGTTCTTTGTAGATTCTTGTTATCAGCCCTTTGTCAGATGGGTAGACTGCAAAAATTGTTTCCCATTCTGTTGGTTGCCGATTCACTCTAATGACTGTTTCTTTTGCTGTGCAGAAGCTATGGAGTTTGATTAGGTCCCATTTGTCTATTTTGGCTTTTGTTGCCACTGCTTTTGGTGTTTTGGTCATGAAGTCCTTGCCTACGCCTATGTCCTGAATGGTTTTGCCTAGATTTTCTTCTAGGGTTTTTATGGTGTTAGGTCTTATGTTTAAGTCTTTAATCCATCTGGAGTTAATTTTAGTGTAAGGTGTCAGGAAGGGGTCCAGTTTCTGCTTTCTGCACATGGCTAGCCAGTTTTCCCAACACCATTTATTAAACAGGGACTCGCTTCCACATTGTTTGTTTTTGTCAGGTTTGTCAAAGATAGGATGGTTGTAGATGTGTTGTGTTGCGTCGGAGGCCTCTGTTCTGTTCCATTGGTCTATATCTCTGTTTTGGTACCAGTACCATGCTATTTTGATTACTGTACAAGCTGGGTAAATTTACAGACCCAAGTGAATTACAAGTGGAGAGGAAGCAGTAGAAACAGACCTGTGGGCTTGCTGGGTTCCCTAGCAAGCCATATCTGCCTTGCCTCACAGGGGTCCTTTGTGGAGGCTGCCAAAGGCACAGGGAAAACAGCATAGGGTGAAGAAAATCTCGAGCTAAACTTTGTAATGATTTGAACTGATCAAGAAATCTCCTGGCCAGAACTCAGAGAAGGGTATAAATCTGGTGTTCAGAATCCACAAGCAGGGGAAGCACAAAAGCTCTGCTTGCTTTTGCAGCTGGGAGGTTGGTAGACTTGGGCAAGATTTTAGCCCTGCTTGCCCTCTGCCTGGGAACAAACTTGGTGCTGTGGTGGGTGGGAGTAACATCGGCCCTTTCGGTTGCATGAGAGCTGGATGAGGTCTGTGACTGCTGGCTTTTCTCCACTTCTCTGAAAACCTGCATGACAGTGAGGGACTGCGTTAAAGAAACTTGTCTTCCTGGGTCCACTAGAACAGGGATTTCAAATGCAGGAATTTTCTTTGAACACCTCCTCCATGTCTCCATCTGGAGACCAGAGGGGTTTCAAATGTAAAGTTCTTTGTCTGGTTTTCCCATGTGTGGGCCAGGTAGGGAAAGCCAAGTGGGGCTCTTTTGTCCCAAATTCCTACCAAAAGCTCTGGGAGGAGGGGGACTGTGTGACTCAGGGTTGTAGAATAAGTAGCCATTTCGGTGATAGAGTCAAATACCAATCACTCCAAAGGAATTTTAAAAGAACTTCTCTCATTGACAAAGAACATGAATGGGGAGGGAATAATTCAAGAGTTAAAACCTCAGCTGCTCCTACCTGAATGGATTTTTCACTCTGGGTTCTCCTTCCACAACAGCGTGGAGCTGACTTCTTTCTTTCTCTCTCTCTCTCTGTCTATAAATCACTGTTCCACAAAACTCTTTGGGTCCACGATTGTATTCAAATGCTAAAACTCAACACACCTCCAGGGCCCCTTTCCCCATTGTTTAGGATTAGAGAGGCCAAGAGCCTACATGGTGTAGCAGTTAGGATTCCTGGTTTTCACCCAGGTGGCCTGAGTTTGACTCCCAGTGTGGGAACCAGGCAATCTGGTTGAAGTTTTACTACCGCACTCCCCTCCCCGTTACATCTATTTATGAGCAAGCCAGAAGATGTTGAACTTCAGAGCAGTGAGTGATATTGGACCCCTTTTGCTTGCTAATCTGTCCTTTCCCTTTTTTAAAATTTGTTAAGGAGGTAAAAACCAGGCAACTGTTGGCCATCTAAGAATGACTAGTGCTGCTGCTGGGCTAAAGACACGGCAGTCAGGCTTTCTGGGAATGGACGCCCCAGCAACCCCCCGTTCTTTGGAACTGGGAGCATTGATTAGCCCTGAACCAGCTTCCCTTTCTTACTGTTCTTTCTTTCTCTGGGCCAAGCAGAGGTTTTGCAGGAGAAAGGGCGGCAGTCCTGAACTCCCAGTTCAGTCTGGTTGAAGTTGTGGCCCTTCTTAGACCTCCTAAGAAAAAGCCACCTATGTGAGCCATGCCCAGCTTTTCAGAACCCAACCTCCCGGGTCCAGATATCTATAAGACAAACTTCTTCCTGGCTCTTTCCTCTAAGATATTTCCCACACGTGAGGCTATTATCTTTCTTGCTAGGATTTTAAAGTTCTTGCCTGTGGTGCCCTCAGACTTATGCCTATGAGGACCTCCTACAGTATAAATACACAGGGCTAGTTCCCTTAGTCCACTATGCTAGGTTATGTCCTAACAGAGCCAGAGTCTATCAGTGGGTACTGGAGACTATAAGACACTTTGTTTTTTGTCACCTGCAAATCCCAATACAACTGAATGGTGCCAAAATCTAATAACATACAATTTGTCTTGACTAGGATTGGCTCTCCATATGGCAGAACTTCTCCATCTAGAATGCCATAGTCAGACCTGGCCTGAGGCTTAAATAGTTAATTATAGGTCACACAACCTTAGGACATATTCCTATAATGGAAAGTGGGGTGGGGGAGAAGGTCCAGGTCCTGAGGGCATTGTTCCAGCCTCTGCCATGAAGCCAGCCATTACCTTGTTTAAGATTGTTGTGCTTAGAGGCCCTTCTCAAGGAGTTTATTCTCCAAGGGAAGTTTTATGGTCAGGCCTATGTTAATTAAACTCTTGTTAGGGAATATTGGCACCCATCACTCAAGCCTCACTGGCCTAGTTCTTCAAGGATGTGCCAGTACAGGGCCACTAAGCCCAGCAATCCTCATGTCCTTAAGGTGGCCAAAGAGGATATTAGACAGTGAGGTGTGTGTCCATGACGCTGGTAAGCGTGATTAAACCTGGCACATAAGGGGGGGCCCAGAAGATGATTATGCATCTACGGCACAATGAAACTGCAAGGTGCTATAACTGCATCCAGGGTTAGCAGTTGCAAGGAATAACAGGGATGCAGGAATCTCTGTGTTCAATTTCAGATGGGTGCTACTCTTCCCAAGGCAAAATCACCCTTAAAGTGTATCCTGGATAACTGGGACCAATTTAACCCACAATCTTTGGAAAAGAAGTGGCCCATTTTATTCTGCCAAACAGCATGGCTGCAATACCCTCTGCTGAGCAGAGAAACCTGGTCTCCTAAGGGAAATATAAATTATAATACCCTTCTACAATTAGACGTCTTCTGCAAGAGAGAAGGTAAATGGATTGAGGTCCGCTATGGACCTCAATCTTTTTTTTTCTCAATCTGTTTTCTTTTCTTTGTGGAACAATCCTCAGCTATGTAAACCTTGTAATCTATGGCCTACTGGCCCCTTCTTGGGACTACCCCCATATTCAGGACTCCCTGTGGTGCCTCCCTCTACTGATGCTGACCAGTTCTCCTCAGCTCCTATAACCCAAGAGGAGTCAGGGAAGGCCGAAATGGCCAAGGCACCTCAGGCTTCTAGGATGCCCCAACTCTGCCCTCTATAGGCAGTAGGAGGAAAATGTGGCCCAACCAATGTACAGACTCCTTTTCACTTTCTGACTTAAAGCAAATCAAGGAGGACTTAGGAAAATTTTCAAATGACCCGGACAAGTACATAGATGTTCTGCAGGGCCTGGGTCAGTCCTTTGAATTAGATTGGAAAGATATAATGTTATTGCTTAGTCAGACCCTAACCAGCAATGAGAGAGAGGCTGCTCTAGCAGTGGCTCAAGAATTTGGGGGCACCTGGTACCTTAGTCAATTACATGATTAAATGACATCAGAGGAGAAGGATAGATTCCCTACAGGTAGACAGGCAGTCCCTCACATGAACACTTGCTTGGACCCTGACTCAGAACATAGGGACTGGAGTTGTAGGTACCTACTGACCTACATACTTAGGGATTAAGGCAAACCAGGGAAAAGCCCATGAACTATGCAATGTTATCCACCATGACTCAGGGAAAGGAAGAAAACCCAACAGCCTTCCTACAGTAGTTATGGGAGGCCTTAAGAAAGTATACTCCCCCTGTCACCAGACTCCATTGAGGGTCAGCTAATACTAAAAAGACAAATTTATTACACAATCAGCAGCAGACATTAGGAGGAAGCTCCAGAAGCTGGCTCTGGGACCAGAACAGAGTCTAGAATAATTACTAAATCTAGCAACCTCGGTGTTCTATAATAGAGACCAAGAAGAACAGGCTGAAAGGGACAGGAAAGAAAATAAAAAGACCACAGATCCAGTTATAGTCTTCAGGCAAGCAGACCAAAGAGACTCAGAAAAGGGAAAGGCTTGGGTGAGCCACGAGTCTGGCAGAGCTTGCTATCACTGCAGTCTACTGGGACACTTTAAGAAAGATTGTCCTCAGAGGAATGAACCACCTCCTTGTCCTTGCCCACTGTGCCAAGGGGATCACTGGAAGGCACACTGTCCCAGGGGATGAAGGTTCCCAGGGCCTGAGGTGGCTAACCAGATAACCAGACAGCAGGACTGAAGGTGCCGGGGCAAATGCCAGCATAAGCCATCACCCTCGCTGAGCCCCCAAGTAAAGCTATCCATAGAGGATCAGGAGGTCAATATTCTGGACACTTGTACAGCCTTCTCAGTTTTGCTTTTCTGTCCTGGACAGTTGTCCTCAAAGTTTGTAACTGTCCGAGGAGTCCTAGGACAAGTAGTCTTCCGATATTTCTCCCAGCCCCTAAGCTGTAACTGGGGAGATGTGCTCTTCTCCCATGCCTTCCTTATCATGCCAGAAAGTCTCCCTCCCTTATTACTAGGGTGGGACCTGTTAGCCAGAGCAGGAACTATTATTTATATGAATGTCAGGGAGGAAATCCCTCTCTGCGTCCCATTATTTGAAGAAGGGATTAATTCTGAGGTTTGGGCAATGGAGGGACAATTTGGGCAGGCAAAGAATACCTGCATAATTTGAATAAGCCTAAAGGATCCCACCTCTTTCCCTACCAAAGACAGTACTCCCTAAGACTGGAAGCCAAAAATGGGCTACAGGATATTGTAAAGAACTTAAAAGCTCAGGTCTAGTGAGGTTCTGTAACAGCCCTTGTAATACTCCAGTTTTAAAGTACAAAAACCTAATGGATGGTGGAGGCTAGTGCAAGATCTCAGGCTTATTAATGAAAAGTGTGATCCCTTTATACCCAGCTGTACCCAACTCATACACCTTGTTCTCTCAAATACCAGTAGAGGCACAATGGTTTACAGTCCTGGACCTTAAGGATGCCTTTTTCTGTGTTCCATTACATCCTGACTCCCAGTTTCTGTTTGCCATTAAAGACATTTTAGGTCAGAATTCTCAGCTCACCTGGACAGTGTTGCCTCATTGCTTTTGAGATAGCCCCCACCTGTTTGGCCAGGTTCTAGCTCAGGACCTGAGTCATTTTTTACATCCAGGTACCCTGGTTCTTCAATATATGAATGACTTACTTTTAACTGATAACTCAGAAACCCAGTGTCAGCAGGCCACCCAGGACCTCCTAAACTTTCTAGCCACCTGTGATACAAGATTTCCAAATCAAAAGCCCAACTTTGTAGGCAAGAGGTAAAATACCGAGGGCTTGTCTTGTCTAAGGGCACTTGGGCACTCGATGGATAATGCCTCTAATCCATACTGGCCTTCCCCCCATTCAAAAATGTTAAAACAGTTGTGGGGGAGTTTTAGGAATAACTGGTTTCTGCCGATTGTGGATTCCCAGATATCATCAAATAGCCAAACCCCTATACACTCTGATTAAGGAAACCCAAAAAGCTAACACCCATCTAACACAGTGGGACCCTATAGCAGAGGCAGATTTTCAGACCCTGAAGCAGGCACTACTGCAGGCTGCAGGTCTAAGCCTTCCTACAGGGAAAAACTTCTCCCTATGTGTTATGGAAAAACCAGGATAGGCAATAGGAGTTCTCACCCAGACTTAGGGACCACGCCACAACTGGTGGCATACCTAAGTAAGAAAATTGATGCAGTAGCAAAAGGCTGGAAACACTGCTTGTGGGTCACAGCCACGGTGGCTATTTGGTCTCAGAAGTTGTTAAAGTAGTGCAGGGGAAAAATCTAACTGTATGTACTTCACAAAATGTAGCTGGAATTCTGACCTCTAAAGAAGGCTTATGGCTGTCTGACAACCACTTACTCAAAATCAGGCCTTAATTCTTGAAGGGCTTGTACTTCAGCTGTGCACATGTGCAGCCCTCAATCCAGTTACCTTTCTTCCTGAAGAAGGAGCAGACAGAGAACATAACTGTCAGCAGATTATAGGCCAGAACTATGCAGCTAGGGAGGATCTCTTAGAAACTCCTCTAGCCAATCCTGATCTTAATCTGTACACTTACAGAAGTTAATTTATGAAAAATGGAGTTCAGAAGGCAGGATATGCAGTAGTCAGTGATCAAACAGAGCTTGAAAGTAATTTCCTTCCTCCTGGAACTAGTACCCAGCTGGCAGAACTAGTAGCCCTCACTCAAGCTCTAAAATGAGGAAAAGGAAAGAGAATAAACATGTACACAGATTCCAAATGTGCTTACCTGCCTCTGCATGCTCATGCTGCCATATGGAAGGAGAGTTCCTAACCTCGGCAGGAACTCCCATTAAATATCATAAGGAAATTTTAGACTATTACAAGCTGTCCAATAACCCAAAGAGGTAGCAGTCTCACACTACCAGGGTCACTAGAAAGGAAATAAAAAGAAAGCAGAGAGCAATCACTGAGCTGACCTAAAGGCAAAAAGGGCAGCTAAGCAAGAATTTATAGAAGAACCTTTAATATGGGAAAACTCTCTACAGGGATCTAGACCCCAATACTCATCAGAAGAGGTAGAGTATGCAATCTCACAGGGACATAATCTTCTTCCTTCAAGATGGTTAGCTACTGAGGAGGGAAAGGTATTCTTACCTGCTTCCAGCTGATGAAAAGTACTTAAAACCCTGCATGAAACCTTCCATATGAGTATAGAGAATAGATATTGAATGGCCAAATGTATATTTACAGAAAAATGTCTTTTCAAGGCTGTCCAACAAATAGTGAAAGGATGTAAAATATGACAGAAAAATAATCCTTTGGCACATTGCAAATTTCCTCCTGGAGAACAGTGAATCGGTCATTACCCAGGTAAGGACTGGCAAATGGACTTTACCCATATGCCTAAGTCTCAGGGATATCAATATCTGTTAGTATGTGTACATACCTACACAAATTGGGTTGAGGCTTTCCCCTGTATAACAGAAAAAGCCCAAGAGGTAATAAAAGTCCTGATTAATGAAATAATCCCTAGATTTAGATTCCCCTGCTGTCTTCAAAGTGATAACGGTCCCGCCTTCAAAACTGCAATGACCCAAGGAATTTCCAAAGAGTTAGGAATACAGTATTATCTCCACTGTGCTTGGAGGCCTCAGTCCTCAGGGAAAGTGGAGAAGATGAACAAAATTCTTAAAAAGACACTTAAAGAAACTGGCGCAGGAAACCCACCTCCCATGGCCTTCTCTGTTACCAATAGTACTCTTAAGGCCTCAAAACTCTCCTCAGAAAATAGGACTCAGCCCCTATGAGATGTTTTATGGACAGTCCTTTCTTACTAATAATCTTGTATTAAACAAGGAAACAGTAGATCTAATAAAAAACATAACCTCCTTGGCTAAGTACCAACAGACTCTTAGGATCTTACCTGAAGGACACCCTAGGGAAAAAAGGAAAGAGCTCTTCTGCCCTGGAGACTTAGTGCTTGTTAAGTCTCTCCCCCCAGACTCTCCCTCCCTAGGTCCATCTTGGGAAGGACGATTTTCAGTTATTCTGTCTACCCCAATGGTAGTTAAGGTAGTGGGAATTAACTTGTGAATTCATCTCACTCAGCTGAAGCCTTGGACACCTTCTGAAGAAAATCATAGGCCTTTCACTCCACAGCCTCAAGTTCCAGGAGATGGCCATTCATACACCTGTGAGCCTTTAGAGGATCTACATTTGCTCTTCCAATGATATCCCCAGGAAAGTATCTACTCATAAGTCTAACTTACAACATAGCATTAATAGAACTGTCACTCTTAACTTTATTATTTGCAACCAGACCCTATGCAGTCACCCCTATGGATTGGCCTACATATCATAAATTCTCCTTATCTGTGGCTTACTGCCTAAGTATACTTCTAATAGCTCTTCTCTTCTTCTTCTGATATTATCATTTCCTCAAATCATATGAGACTTATAGGTCCCTTGGTCACCAATCTGCAAATTCCATCTACCTCAAATTTCACTTGTGTCAATTCTACCAACAACTCCAATGCTTCCCTATGCCAAAACTGTGTTGCTTTAAACCCAGGCCTTAACTGCCTAGCACCAGGCTTATTTTTTGTGGCACCTCAGCCTACTGCTGCCTAAATAATACCCCTGGGGAAATATGCCTCCTCTCCTTCCTAGTGCCCCCCCCCCCCATGACAATTTACACTGACTCTCAGGTGCAGAGTCTTCTCTTGAGAAGGCCACATCATACTCGAACTCCAATTATTCCTTTCACAGTGGGGGCTGGAATAATAGGAGGACTTGGTACTGGCACTAGAGGAATTACTACCTCTACTCGGTTTTACTATAAGCTGTCTCACGAGTTAAATAATGAAATGGAAAAGGTTGCTCATTCTCTCGTAACTCTGCAAAAACAGCTTAACTATTTAGATGCCATGGCTCTTCAAAATAGAAGCGCTCTGAATCTGCTAACAGCAGAGAGAGAAGGAATCTGTCTCTTTTTAGGAGAAGAATGCTGCTGCTTTGTAAACCAATCAGGTATTGTCTTAAACAAAGTTAAAGAACTCAGGAACCAATCAAATGCAGAGCTAAAGACCTTCAAGGAACAGGATTGTGGAGCTTGTTTAACAACTAGCTGCCCTGGCTCTACCCTCTTCTAGGCCTGTTTATAACCATTCTATTATTGCTGGGCTTCGGGCCTCTCACCTTTAAACTTCTTGTCAAATTTGTTTCTTCTAGAATTGAGGTCATGAGGCTACAAATAGTCCTGTAAATGCAACCCTAGATGTCCTCGGCTCATGAGTTTTATCGTGGACCTCTGGATCGGCTCACATTCCTGGAATACTCCCTCTGGAGAAAACCTTAACTGCAGGGCCCCTTCTATGCCCCAATTCAGCAGAAAGTAGTTAAAGAGTGATTGATGCCCATGTCCCAACAGCAGTTGGATTTTTCTGTTCAGAGGGAGGACTGAGGGACTGTGTTAAGGAAAATTCTCTTCCAGGGTCTGCTAGGAGAGTGTTTCAAATGCAGGAATATCCTTTGAGTGCCTCCTCCATGCCTCCATCTGGAGACCAGAAGGATTTCAAATGTAAAGTTATTTTTCTGGTTTTCCTGTGTGCAGGCCAGGTAGGGAAAGCCAGTTGGGGCTTTTTTGTCTCCAATTCTCCCAAAACCTCTGGGAGAAGGGGGCTCTGCAACTTCAGGGTTGTAGAATAAATAGCCAATATTATATCAGAGTCAAAGATTAATCACTCCAAAGGAAGTTTAAAAGAACTCTCATTGGACAAGAACATGAATGGGGAGGGAATAACTCAAGGTTTAAAACTTCAGCTGCTCCTGCCTAAATGGATTTTTCCCTCTGGGTTTCTCTCCCAAAACAGCCTAAGAGTTATCTTCTCTCTCTCTTTTTTTTTCTTCTCTCTCTCTCTCTATCTGTCTAATAAATCACTCTTCTGCAAAACTTTTTAGGTCCACAATTTTATTCAAAAAGTAAAACTCACCATGCCTCCAGGGTCCCTTTCCCCATTCTTCAGGGTTAGAGAGGCCAAAAGCCTATGTGGTCTGCAGTTAGAATTCCTGGTTTTCACCCAGGTGGATTGGGTTCAACTCCTGGTGTGAGAACGGGGCAATCTGGTTAAAGCTTTACTCTCCTGGTTACAACACAACAGAGGCAGCCAGAATTTTCCTAGGAACATAATTCTATTGACCTGGAAACCATACCCCCATTCCCCACAGCAGCCACAGAAAGCCACTCAAAGAGTCTAAGGTTAGACACATCTAGCCCTGTCTCTATCTAATGGTCCTTTACTACCTACACTGGTAGCTGAAGACAAAGGGCAAATATCCTTGGAAGTTCTAGCTCCCCACCCCTACCTGTTTCTCCCCCACACTACCACAGCTGCTGCTCTCTGGAAAGCACCATCTCCTGGCAGGAAGTCAGTCAGTACAAAAACAGTGCATTAAATAACCAAAGCTAAGGATCCTCAGAGTCTATTTACCCCCATCACTTCCACCACAGCAGGTTCTGACAATTATGGCTGAAAGACCCACAGATGATTCACCTCACAGTAATCTGTGCAGACAACCCCCAGTACCAGCCCAGGGCCTGGTAGACTAGATGGGTGGCTAGATCCAGAAGAGAGATTTTAATAACTGAGTGAGTTAGAAGGAAACACGCCATGCTCTGAGTTCCAAATTAAGAGTCCTTAATTAATTAGCTGGTGACTGAGAGTCAGCTCACACTCAAAATCTCTCAGCCCTGAGGAAGGGACTTGATTTCCCTTTATACCTTGATTTAGTTAGGGGAGGGAGAGCCTAGCTGAAGTAGAATTTTACAGAAGCAGAACAAGCAAGTTAGTACCAGGAGTCTGGTAACCAGGGGGCAGGAAGTTCCCAGGATTGTTGGTTGCTAAGGGTATTTCCATACAATCACTAAGAGGGGGTAGCAGCAGGAACTTTCCATACAATCAATCACCAAGGAAGGTATTCACAATACAGAGGTGCAGCAGGGAGCAGAGGCTAGAGAGAGCTTGTCAGGTTTTTCAGCTAAGATGGAGTGAGTTAGGCTAACCCAAGTTAGGTTATTACAAGATAACAATCACTACAGCTCACTTCTCAGAAAGCCACATCCCTAGAAGAAAAGGGAGAGTACTACATTAAAGGAATACACTGTGGGACAAAAAAATCTGAACAGCCTTAAGCCTTAGACCTTCCCTCTGACAGAGCTTGCCCAAATGAGAACAAAGAAGAAAACCAACTCTGGTAATATGGCAAAACAAGGTTCTTTAACACCCCCCAAAAATCATACTAGCTCACTAGCAATAAATCCAAACTAAGAAGAAATTCTCAATTTACCAAAAAAAGAATTCAGAAGGTTATTTATTAAGCTAATTAGGAAAACACCAGAGAAAGGTGAAGCCCAATTTAAGAAAGCCCAAAAAATAATACAAGAAATGAGGGGGAGAAATTTTCAATGAAATAGCATAAATAAAAAACAATCAAAATTTCAGTATAAAATAGATGCATTTATAGAAATGCAAAATGCTCTAGAGAGTCTTAGGAATATAATTGAGTAAAATAAAAAAATCTATGAACAAAGCATAATTGGTATTCCTGAAGAAGAAGAGAAATCTAAAAATTTGGAAAACATATTTTGAGGAGTAATTGAGAAAAACTTCCCTGGCCTTGCTAGAGACCTAGACATTAAAATACAAGAAGCACAGAAAACACTTGGAAAATTTACTACAAAGAGATTATTGCCTAGGAACATTGCCATCAGGTTATCTAAAGTCAAGATGAGAGAAAGAATCTTAAGAGCTGTAAGGCAAGGGCCCCAGGTAACCTATAAGGAAAACTTATGAGATTAATAGCAGATTTCTCAGCAGAAACCATACAAGCTACAAGGGATTTGGGCCCTATTTTTAGATTCTTTAAACAAAACAATTTTCAGCCAAGAATTTTGTATTCAATGAAACTAAGTTTTATAAATGAAGGAAAGATGCAATATTTTTCAGACAAACAAATGCTGAGAGAATTTGCCACTGCTAAGCCAGCACTAAAAGAACTTATAAAAGAAGCTCTAAACCTTAAAAGAAATTATGGAAAAACATCGATACAGAATTTCTTAAAAACATCAAATTTTTGAGCAGGATATGCTGCGGTTTTCTTACTAGAGGTAATTGAAGCAGGTTCTCTTCTCCTGGCCGGGATCAGTTCAAGGGGCCAAATTGATTACCTTGACCTGAGCTTGTCAATTGACAAAAGGCAAGGCTGCAAAAATTTACGATGAGAACCACTATGCTTTTGGGTTTGCTCATGACTTTGGGGTGCTATAGAAAGAGAAAGTTTTTAACCTCCTCGAGCAACCCATAAAAAATGGACAAGTATCAGAGCTTTTAGAAGCTATTCTAAAAACAAACAAAAAAAAGCAATTATAAAAATCCCAGGTCATTCAAAGTTAGCCACCACAGAAAGTCGGGGTAACCAATTGACTGATGCCACAGCTACAAGAGCAGCCTCTGAGCCACAAGACCCAAACCTGGAAATGGCCAGAAAACCCAAAACACTTAGAAGCCTGTTGAAAGAAATTCAGACCATAGCTCCTACAAAAAAGAAATCTAACTTGGAAACAGGCAGGGGAATACTTGGCTCCTAAAACTGAAATATGATGTGAACCCAATAATAAACCCAGTATTTCAATGAGATATCAGTGCTCTTTATAGAATATGTTCATAATCTAACCCATTGTAATCCAGATAGAATGATATTCTGCTGTAAACAATATTACTGGAAACCATCCTTCACAGTGGCACAAAATGTTTACTCTTTATGTCTTCTTTGTCCCAAATTTAACCCAAGAAAGCCATGGGGCCCAAGTCATTTTCCTCTCCAGGTTAAACCTGTTGATATATGACAGCTTGATTTTATCTAGCTGCCATCATCTTAAGGTTGCAAATATGTTTTAGTAATGCTTCGCATATTTTCTCATTGGGTTGAAGCTTTTCCCTGCCCACAGGCAACAGCAACGGGAGTTAAAAATATCATACTAGAAAAAAATTAGCCCACTGTGAGGAGTCCCCTGTTAACTTCACAATGACAGGGGAACTCACTTTACTAGCCAGGTTATTCAAAATATTTGTAAAATATGGCCCATATTTCAACATTTCCATTGTGCCTATCATCCCCAATCCATAGGCACATAGGCCTGGTGGAGAGGACCATTGGAATAATTGAAACAAAATTGTCTAAGTTCACAGAGGCATTTCCAGTCCCCTGGACCAAAGCACTTCCCCTAGTGCTGCTTACACTCTGATCCACCTCTTTTGGAAAACATTAACTCTCCCCTTATGAAATTATAAAAGGAAGGCCCATTAGTATGGAAACAAATATAACGAACTTTTCACAAGGGAGATATGTTGCAATATTATTAGGGATTCATTAGCCACCTTTAAAAAAGCCAAAATTTGTTAAAGGATTTGTTTTACAGTGCACTCTCTGAAGATAAGATGCCTGGTCATGATCTGCAACCTGGAGATTTTGTGTATTAGAAAAAACGTCTAATAAATGACTTCAACCCCAATGCAAGGGTCCATATCAGGTACTACTGAACAATCCATGTGCCACAAAATTAGAGGATATGGACTCATGGATTTACATCTCTCATCTTAAAAAGGCACAACCTCTTGAATGGCCTGTAATTCCCACCAAAGACCTTCACCTCCAGCTTATTAAACGTTCCTTGAGCCCAGTATTAGAAGCAAACGACAGCTGTTTTGGACTGCTTAAACCCAAGACGCAGGACCAGGGCTGTATAAAAAAAAAAAAAAGCATATATTTATTGTACAATGACTGTTAAAATTATTGTACTACATACCTGGAAACTGCCATCATAAAAAACAGAGCACTTGCCTTGTCTAATTTAACACCGTTTAGGAACTAAAATAAATTTTACAACCTTGCTATTATTATTTATATATGCCTACATCTTCTTGTCACTGCCACTCATTGATGCCTATAAAACAAACCTGTTTTTACAATGGGCTCAGGATTATGCAGGCAGATTACGAAAGGACACCTGCTGGATATGTGGACTCCTGCCTCTTTCCGGTGGCTGTGGCCTGCCATAGTGGGTATCCCGCTTCCAAGGTCAGGACTGGTTAGAGTATATTACATCATGGAAATGGTCTGGTATTCTTAGTGCTGGCATTAAAAAAAACAATATATATAGTTCATCCATTAAAAACACTCCTAAGAACAAGGGACATGGGAAAAGATTTTCAATGGAAAAGAAACAGCTTATTAGCTTCCACTTTAGCATCGCCACGACTGAAAGAGAAGGTGGTGACCATGCCCCAAACAATGGCCTGTTTTTAAAATGGAATAATGCAAATTTGGGGTGGATTTATTAGGCTCACCCCTTCATTTGGCCAACTCAGCCAAAATGCTTCTTTGTGCTGGGAGCAAAAAAAAAAAAATCACACCAGGGACCTATGAGCAAATAGTATGAGAAATATGGGTGGATATAAAGAGATCACTGTGACCACATATATTACAAGACACTAACTGGCATGCCACCATTTGAATGCAACAACCACATATTTATTGACTAGCTCCAAATGGAATATATTGGCTATGTGGTGCTAACTGACAGCTGTTGTTACCTCCAGGGTAGTTAAGACCTTGCAGTGTAGCTAACAGGTATTTATTGACTGGCTCCAAATAGGACATATTGGCTATGTGGCACTAACTTATGGCTTTGGCTGCCACCAGAGTACTGTTCCCTGGGTAATGCTTGGGCATGAGGACATATAATTCAGACACTGCCAAATCCAGCAAACCTTTTTCATTTACAATCTTTTTGGATACATTTGATATTCCAATGGTATGATTATTTAGCTTCAATCTTTGTACTACAGATAAGTAGTCACAGAGTGACTCCCAGGAATGCGGTCTAACCAGGAGAGATGATTTGCACACCTCTCCATATGGCTGTTTGTTGGGTGTGTAGCTCTATAGTGTGAAGGGATTCTAGAATTTTAGTTTTAAGTTGCTTTACATCTGCTGTTAAATTGTCTTGAAAGGTTCCCCAGAAGTGTTGTTTCACCTCATCCCAACCATGTACTGATTGATTCTATGGTAGAGAAGTGACACAAATATGTTTATGTTCCCAGTCGCAGATTAATTGCTATCAGAATGCCAGTGCATCCTGTTGGTCCCCCCACATATTCTACAGCAGCCTCAAGTGCTTGCAGACATGCAACAATTGTTTGATCTATATCTTGCTGTAAGAGAGGTTCATTTGACAAATTCTTTGCCAGATTATCTACAAAGACATCTGTTTGTACTGACTAGCGATAGATGCCACTGCAATGCTGGCTGTAGCCAGGATGACTATGGCCGAGACTATAAAGGCTATATGTGTAGCTATGAATCTTTTGTGTCTGACCTGTAGTGTTACTTGGCATTTCAGTTTACTGTATGCCATTAATGAAGAACTTCACGGGGGTACATTAAGTTCTTTTCAATCAAGCAGTTGTGTTGTTAGAAGCTATGAAGGGCATGTCAGTTTAAGTTACAGAGAAAAAATGTAGATTAGAAGATGGATTTGATAGAGTGTAGCAAGTACAGGTTGCAGGCAGAGTGAAAGAATAAAAAATAAACAAGTTATCTGGTAAATGATGTCTGTATTAGAGTAGGACTTGTTCCAGCCTTCTGTGTTGTCTTCTTTAGCATTCCTCAGGTGATGTCCAGGGCTTGTGTCATCTTGTAGGTCTTTCCTAGGCTAGTTTGAGTTTTTTCCTTTGATGAGGACATAGTCTCCAGGCTGGTGCTGGTGCACTAGAAATTGTAGCATTTGTGCCTGTGCTAAGAGATCTTTTATAATCTTTGTAAAAGAGCAGGTTAGTACAAGGAGGGAAACAAGAACAACAAGAAAAAACTTGTTGTGCTTTTATTTAATGTTCAGTTCACAGAAAAACTGGATGATACCCCTTTAATTTTAGCCAGTGTGTTTACACACAGAATTTCTTTCACAATTAACATTTAAAACTTGCTTAGACTTTCAAATCTGTAAGTTTTGAAATATTTCTTTCTTTACTTCCCACTTTATCTCTTTTGTCTTACTTTCTGTGCCTCTCTTTCTCTCTTTGCCTCCTTGTCTCTCCCTCTCTTCTTTTTACATGATTTCTTTCTTTAGTCTCATTTTTTGTATCTTTCTCTGATCTCTGTCTCTTTTAGTATCTTTTCTTACTTATTCTTTCTTTTCTATTTTTTCTCTTTAATCTCTGTTTCTGTCTGTCTTGGTCAAGAAGTGATGTCATTACTTGTAAGTCTGCTTGTTCATTGCCATAAACTAATGGGCTAGGCAGTGAGCTGTGGTCTTGAGATTAGACTTAATTAAAGCTGTTTCAAGATTTTTGTAATAGATAAACTGAGTAAGCCAAGTCACTTATTATATTTATGGGCTGAGCAGGAAAAGTTTCCAGTGCCAGAATCAGGGGGTCCAATCTCAGCTCTCTGAGTGCTAGTACATCCAGCTAGGGTGATTGAATTATGTGAAGGAATCTTGATGATATTAGGATTGTAACTTAGCAACTGACTGCACTAATTATTAAAATGGCAAGTTGAAATTGGTAACATGAAGTTTAAAAGGAAATCTGAAAGTCTCTCTAGAAGCAGAGACTCAAATAATATACCTTAACCAAGTGCTTAAAGCCACAGACAGAATACCTTAAGTCTTGCTATTGAGTTTTCAGGATGACCAGACTTATGGACCTTAAACTGGCAAACAGTTCTAAAAATAGTGACTCATTACCTGAGCAAAGACTATCTCTAATCAGTCTTTTATGCATATGTTTTCACCACACTCACATACAAATTTATTTCACTTTCTGAGAATGGGCACAACATTTTTACTTCTAAATTCAATAAATATTATTTAATTTAATTTAAAGTTCTTTAAAGGGTAATGTGATGTTTTACATGCTTAAATTTTAACTGCTTTTTAACTAATTAGTGGGCCTTCTGTAATAATTGCTCGCCTTTCAAAGGTTACTATTTTACTTGTTAGATTTTAAAAGAGCCACATTAAGGGTAAGAGAGAAATAATAGTGGCCATTATCAGAATTTTGAATTTAGTTCCAATCTTAGCAGAGATTACAATCTGGGATGTTGCTTGTATACAGAAATCACATGAAATTTCACTGTGGGATGTTCATGGAGCCAGAGGCAGTGGTGCAGGTCCCCAGATGGTAGCCATGCTATTCCCCCCCCACAGGTGCTGCAGTTTGCCCTGCTTTCTGCCCCCCCACCCCAGGCTTCAGCTGCTGGCCTGGGTGGAGCCTATCAGTTAGAGCACTGTGAGTCTTCTCTGCAGGTTGATGCCATTTGCTTGCTGTACTCCCTTCTCCCGCCCTTGTTCAGCAGCTGAGCAGACTTTCCTGTGTGAGCCTCCTGCCTCTCCCTAGCAGGCTAAGTCTGGCAGCTGGGCCTGGCTCTCTGTAACACAGGCTGAGTTTCTGGGAGCATTTGCTGGCTCCAGGTTTGTGGGGTTTGCTTCTTTGCTACCAAGCCTTTCTTTCTGCTTACTGTTTGCTCCCCTGCCTGGGCAGTAGCTACCAGCATGGGCAGAGCTTCCTCTTTTTCCTTTTTTTTTTTTAAACTTTTGAGTTAAATGCAATGCAGCTTTGGCTTCTAATGCTTTTCCTTATCTTTTTTATAAACATACATCTGATTGCCTGGTCAGTCATCAATTACTGGGCAGGCTAAGAGTTCCTTCTGTAATACTGCTTGCTTAAGATAAGGACCGATAGCTATAGCATCTCCTTTGTCTTTTTTTTCTATTCATTGAATGCCTTTGTGCATGATTTTTCCCCACTTGTTCTCTAAACTTTATGTCTAGCTTGCTCTCTGCCGAGAACCATGGGCTTTGGGAAACAACAGTTTGTATTTGATACTGCCTTTGTTGCACTGATAACTGCTGTCTCATGACGAATCCCTAGCCTAAAACAATCCCTCCCTTAACTTGGCAATCCCCAGTGGGTACCAATGACTTACTGATTACTTGACCTGACCATGTGGTCTCCTTTAATTTCTGGTTTTTGGGGTGTTCTACTGTTTCTTCTTCACAGCAATGATCATATCAGTTCACTCCACATTAGGTTGCCTTCTGTGATGATGTCTTTGTTAGGTCTCCTAACACTGGGTCTCCTCATGCCAGGGGAATCTGCTGTGGCATTGATCACATTGGTGTCCCTGTTTGGGCACCAGCTTTGACAAGTGTCACATCGGGGTCATCACCTGAGATGTTGATCGTCACCTGTGGAGGTCTGTCCTGCATACCCTGACTCAGTGATGAATGAATAAAATACACTCTCATGCACCAGAATACAGTGAATTTGAGTGGGTTAGTGAGGTTGTCAGCTGCTTTCAGAGGGCAATTGCAGATAACCAACACCCACTCACTGCTCCTCCTCACATTTATTCAGCGTAGATTTAATAACAGAGGTTCTAAGTCAACATGCTTTTGCATAATTAACATAGTTAAAAGAGTGGTTTTACCAATGATAAAAGCTTTTGGTTCTGGGGCCCAGAGTAAACACCATTAACAGGTAATTCCCTTTTGACTTCCCCCTGAGAGGACCATCCAGGACAAAGTTTACATGAGTAAACAGAGTAGAGACAAAGAAATGTGGGGTAAGCAGACTTAAATGGAGAAGCTTTTACTGTCCCTTTCTTTTAGTCTATGATTTAAAATTCTAATGTAATGAACTGGCTGCCTTCAGCTAGTTTCATTAAAACTTTTTGACCTTCCAAAAGTTTAAGACTATAATCTTCTAACTTTCCCTAATATTTTTCTAATATTTTGCCAGCCGCTCTGAGTGAATTCCAACACTCATTAATCAATTGGTTGAGTAGGTGGTTTGAATTCTGAGGAACATGGTGGCAGAGACTATTGCTTATAATAGGAATTACAATATTAACTTGTGTTCTGTCCTGTTTTTTTCACAACATTGTTATGGTATGTGCTTGCAAATAAGTCAATACTCAAGGGTAATAACTGTCCAGAGATTTACTCTAACTGAGGAGGGAGTAATATAACCTGACTCAGCTTCAACTTCCAGGTTTGCTTTCCTTTTTTGATATAGATCTAGACTAGGTGCCTATATATTTTCTTTTTTGCCTCTTTATTTTCTTCTTTCCTTTTCCCTTCTTTCCTCCCTCTATTCCTTCCCCTATTTTTTCTTTCTTTTCATTTTTTTTCTTTCATGAGACAAGACTTCCTAGGAATAAACCTTCCTAGCAATGTGGGACTGGAACTTCTAGGAATGAACATTCTTAGCAATGTGGAACCTGAACCTCTAGGAATAAACCATTCTAGCAATAAAAAACTGAAAAAAAAAAAAGGAAAATACAACCTGAGGCCAGGAACCACTATTCCTTTTAATATGTTTTACTCCAAAAAATTTTAAAGAAAAGAAAAGGGAGAAACAGTGAAAGAAAATTAAATTTTGGAACCCCAAACTCATTTAGCCAAAGGGAAAAGTAAAGCTGGAAACTGGGTCACTCGAACCTGCCTCCTCCTTTCAGCTCCTAAATAAGATGACTACAAGATGAAAAACTTCATGCCTCTCCCATATTTTGCCCATGAGGAAATTCCTCATGAGCTGTTAAAACTTCATCATGGCAATGCAAGTTAATAGCTGATCATTACGGATGAAGTCACTCTGGCCCGGCGGACAGAAATGCATATCTGATTGTTTTCCCACATCATTTTGTCTGTTGCTTAAGCAAAATGCAGATTCTCCACATTTTTCTCTGCCCATTTTTTTATGTCAACTTATGTAAAAAGTGCAGATTCACTGAGCTAGACAAACACATGAATTATTATTCTTTTTTTTATATATATATATATATTTTTATTGCATTTTAGGTTTGGGGGTACATGTGAAGAACATGGAAGATTGTTGAACAATGGGAATTATTATTCTTTTTTACACCCCCATTACATAAAACCTGTGTACTTTTCAATTTCCCGTGATTTCCCCTTTAAATTTGGACCCCTCAAATTTATCTTCAGAGAAAGGCATAGACCTGTCTACTGTTGTTTCTTTATCTTTGGGAAATAAATCTCCTAAAATGATTAAGACTTGTCTCATCATTTTCTTCAATTGACAGGACTAGGGACAAGATAGAAATATGAAAGAAAATACATTGCAAAATGTATTAACCTTCACAGGGGAGCTCGTGAAAAACAAAAAGAATTCTATGACATGGAGACCTCATTCCCGTCTGACACTGATCGTGTATTTTAATGTTTTAGATCTCTTCTGGAGGTGAGAAGTTGGTCAGTTATCAGAACACAGTCATGAGGGGTTTCACTGGAAAAGCCCAGCAAGAGAGTGGCTAGATTAAGGTTATTACAGTGGAAAATAGTAGTATTGGGAGATGATAAAAGCAAATTTCATAAGAGGCCAACCAGTTGACAGACAGATTTTGAGTATGAGAAGAGTTTAAAAGGTCTCAAGAGAATGTGACACAAAAATGGTAAGGGGAAGATTCCATACTTATTTCTTCAACAGAATTGTACAGAAGGGCCATGACTGCTATTACTCAAACAAGGAGGCAGCCCTTGAGCCACAGGGTCCAGCTATTGGCTACAATAGCCTATAGGCCTCTGATTATCACCTTGTTTCTGGGTAAGTATCCCTGATACTGTACCTCGAGTTTCATGTATAAAAATGGAGAAAGGCAATTTGTACTTAGGGTGTCCAAAGGCTGGGGCATTAGTTAGAATTTTCTTTATTTGTTGGACAGCTAATTATCCCTCTGGAGTTCTCATGATAAAATCAAGCCATTCATTTTTTAGGTAAGCATACAGAGGTTGAGCCGTAAGGGAGAAATTTGGTATCCAGTTTCTACAATAGCCTCCATGGCCCCTAAATCCTCTAAGTTGTTTCTTAGTGACAGGAATTGGGATAACTAAAATTTCTCTCTTTCTGTCAGGGTTAATATCTAGTTCTTTGACTGAGATAATATGCCCCAAATACTTAACTTGCTGTAAGCATAGCTGAAGTTTGTCTTTGGATACTTTGTGTCTCTTGTTGACTAATTCTTTCAGCAATTATAGACTATAGCCAAGAAGGTCATCCATGTACTGAAAAGTACATCCATGTACTTCCTCCTTGGAAGGCAATGTGTCAGAACAAAGAAGAAGGTCATCCACATACTGAAAGAGTATTGAGCTCTGGGGGAAAAATTAAATTCTCTAAATCAGCTTTTCATATTTGAGAAAAGTAAATGGGAGTTTCTGTATCCCTTGGGGCATTACAGTCCACATATATTACCATTTTTTCCAAGCAAAGTCAAATATTGGCTGTCCAAATCTACAGAAATGCTAAAAAAGGCAGTGTAGAGATTCACAACTGAGAAATACTGGCTGGTAGTGAGTACAGCAAGTAGAAGTGTATGTGGATTGGGGACTACTGGGTACCAGGGTATTATGATATTGTTTCTTGTCCTCAAGTCTTGCAGAAATCTCCATCCTCTCCTGTTTAGTTTCTTTATGGGGAATGTAGGAGCTGTTGCATGGGCTTGTGCAGGAAATAATAAACCCTTTTTTCAGATAATTTTGTATGATGGGGCAATTTCATCTATGGCATCTTGTGGTTACAGCTCTGATTAGTGGAGGAACACCATGGTTCTTGGTCCTTGTGCTGGTTATATAAAATGACATAAACACACGTGGAGTGGTTTTAAGGAGCAGAGAGTTTAATAGACAAGAAAGAAGGAAGAAAGAAGACAACAACTCCCCCATACAGAGACAGAGGGAGGGGGAATTCAGAGAAAGAGAAAATCCCAAGTGCAGTGGAAACCACTCAGTTATATGAGGAGGCTGGAGGAGTTGATGTTTGATTTGCATAGGGCTCAGGGGATTGGTTTTACCAGGCATGTCTTTCATGTAGCCCATGGAAAAATGCCCTTTCCACCTTAGCCTTTTAATATGCAAATACAGGGTGCCATGATGTTCTACACACGTCAGGGGCCGGGGTGGTGGTTATGTGGAGGCAGCCATGTTGCTAGGCACACGTGAGGACAAGGGCAAGAGGATGAGAGCAGGAATCACCATGTTTCGGTGGATCCAGTTTCTAATGGCCTGTATTTGCATATCAAAGTTTGCTGGCCTAGCTCTAAGAGCAAGGGCTTTCTGACAATTTTGCAATGGCAAAATTTCCAGGATAGTTACAGTTGAAAAACATGACTGACAAAACAGTATATTTATCTCCATGGTTTACAATAGCTTTACCATTAATTATGATTGATAGGATATACTTAGACATCAGAATTTTAGAAAGTCCATACAGTTTTGGAACATGTTAGTAGTATTCACCAAAATATAACTGAAAGAAGATTTGACATCATTTTGGCAATCTCACGTGACTAACATGCCAAATAATCCAGCGTGCCTCTTTTCTGAATGTTTCAGAGGCCTTCTGAACCATCCAAAAAGTCAGGGATCGGAAAGGACAATTTTAAAACTTGAAGCTTGATTTTGGGATGCCTGTTGAATATTACAGGTTTAGAATACTTAATGTTATAAAATGGAATTCCAGATTGCCATAAATTATTTATTTTGTCCAAATGATGATTCACAAGGCAATAACATTTTATTAGCCTTTACTATGACACGAAAATCCTGTTTGAAGTCAAATTTTACCCTTGCATTAGTTTGTTAATGTTAACCCCAATTTGTTTAAATAAAACCTTATAAATTGTTCCATTTAATCTTAACCAATTTGTCTATGAGGTAAAATATTTATGATTCTTTTATAATCCTTTTACTACAGGGCAGATTAGTGTCTTAAGACCTCCTTTCTGTGCCTTTATTTCAATGCTCAATTTGTGAAAAGACCACATAATACCCTTTTGAGTTTAGTTAATGTTCATTGTTAACTTTAGGCAACTTTTTTTTTTTTTTTGGTAAAAAACCTGGTTAGTAAGCAATTTTAATTATATACCAGGTATGGATCCTAGGACCCAGACAGAAGTGCAGATAAAGTTTGACTTTCCAGCATTTAACTCCATGTGTTCTAGGCATTCACTATCTGTAAAGTGGGCAGTATGCAACCCTAGTATCTACATTGTATAATTTAACCACCGATTTGCATTTTGATGACACTTCCATTTTACCAATAATCCTTAAGACTATTTTTATTTCTTGAAGTCCTGTGAACTAAAAAAAAAAAAAATTGATTGAAGCAAATATTTTTCTTTAAGCCTATCAATTAGAGCTCTTTTAATAGGCATTACACACAACACTATATAGCAACACAAATAGACAGACGATTCAGCACTTGTTAAGATTTTTTTCATTTGCCAGTTTCTTAATTGAATTACTGGTTTTAGTATGGAGCCCTTGGAAGAACAGGGTGAGGAAGTATGCATTTTTTAGGGCCTTATTAGCAGGCACAGCTGAAGGCAAAGACAGATTCCTAAAATTATGGGTGCTACTTCAGACTGGATCTTTGGTCCCCAAAAGAGGGAGATACTATTGGTAAAGACAGTGTAGGGCTTCTACCATGCATTTCACTGGAAGGTAACCCAAAGCTAATTGGTTTAATTCATAATTAGCCCATTCCCCTGGGAGTCTTATCTCTTAGTGGGGGGGTGGGTAGGGATGTTTTCATATCTTTTTGGTGGCCAAGAGCATACTTTTCTGATTTATAACTACTATTAGCCATTCCTTACAGTGTATTTTCTATTTACTTGTTACACACCAAAGCTATCTTATAATGTGAAGTAATTTGATACTCCTAAAACTCAAAGTGGTAGATAACACAATACAAAACAAAAAGAGACTTTGATTTTGAGAAAGAACTATCTGCTTTACATTTTGGGGGTTTATGAGAAAAACAGAGGTGTTTCTTTTTCCCCAAAACAGGGTCTGTGGCATCTTCTTTGTTTTTCACAGAGTTCCATGTTGCCAGACATTATCTTAGAGCCTCTCATGAATGCATTTAAAGTGATAAGACAAAAAAAAAAATGGAAAAAAAATAATTTAGTTGACTAAGAAGAAAAGAGCATTTTTCCAGAAAAACAAGATCTGAGAAAAACATAAAGGCCTTTTAAATATATCTATAACTTGAATACCAACTTTTAATCAAGATGAGCACTCTTTAAGAATATCCTTTAAAATCCTTTGTTACTCAACTTTAGCCATGCCAAGTAGTTAAGATTTTTGGCTATTGAACTTTACAGAAAGCAACCTCACAGGCAAAACTTACAAACCTTAATTAGGTTATGACTTAACTGCAGTCATACAAGATATTTTCAAAGGAGTGATAGGCAGCTTTTGAAACTGTCATTGCAAAATTGTGACTGAGATAGTGTAGGAGATCCAACCCAAACAGCTCCATTTTATTTTTAGTCCCCAAGCTGTCGTTGCCCGTCCCTAGGTGTAGGCCAAACCAACTTTAGGAGAAGCCTGGTTTACAGTTTATAGTTTACAACAAAGATGATAACAGCCCCTTCTTAAGATATACTTCCCTTTTGCATGGGGCCTAGTCCAAGAACTAGCCATAAGATTAAAAACCATGGATTAGGAGTTAGTCAGCTGGAGGCTACAAGATTTTGACCCTTCCTAAACTTCTCTCAAGATCAGTGCTTAAGATGTTTTGTAAACCCTGCTCTTGATGGATCAGCTGGCACCACCCAGGATGACAAACTGGCTTATGCGATTTTGTGGCCATCACTCAGGAACTGACTTAGCATGAGAAGACAGCCATCTTTGTAAAATGGCAGAGATTAAAACAGAGTATGGCCACGTGGTTACAAATTATGTTCCCATGGACATGAAACAAGATAGAGGCCTATAACCAAGTCTGTTACTGACCATTTTGTTGGGCTAGCTTGAACAGCAGGCTTATGGGGTCCTGCGCTTGCATCCTGACCTAAGATATCCTTTCTTTGACAGAACCATACAGAAAGACATACAAAGCACACCAAATTGTTTATAGCTTAAGACCAAGCCCACAAATCCTTTTTCATTAATTATAAATTTACAGAGAACATAAGAAATGATCCTTATTATTCATTTTACTAGTTAGCACAGGAGAGAGAAGCCAAAAGCCTGACTGATAAGAAATTTTTACCCTTTTGCTGGCATATCAGGTTTCTGGGTTCCCTTCCCCCTACTTCAACGTTAAGCCAAGCATTTTAAGATTTGGAAAATTAACTTTTCTAATGTGGTAAAAACACTGTAAAAGAGCTGGAAGCCATTTTAAACCACGATAGAAGAAAAAACACCATAGAAAGGAGTTCCAATAAGGGTTGGCAAGAGGTATTATGTCTTTTCCTATTGGGAATAGTGTTTCCCCTATTTATTTGCCTTCCTCATTTTCTATTTTCCCTTTTGACCTACTATAGGAGACATATTGCTCATCTCCAAAATTCTCTTCTGCTTGCAGAGCTGACTGTTTTAGCTGCTATTAGGGTTTGGCTTAGGAGCAGAATAACATTCCTCCATGAGAGGTAAAATACCTGAGTTAAATTTTGGAAAGCTTCTATATACCTCTTACAGTAATCAGAAAATCAGCTTAAGTCTCCCTTTACTTGCTGAAGGTCCTGCAATGAGAAGGGAACTTGAAGAGGATCCAAATAGGGGAATCCTCAGGTAGTTCCACTGGAACTTGCTTCTTCAATTTTGGGGAACTATTCTCTTTTGGCATGCTTAATATTATTGCTAAAAGAGCTGGGTTGATTTTGCAAACTCTTATAAAGGTCTAGTAAAAAGGCTATGACCTTGTTAAAAAAAAAATGTCCACATTTTCTTTAAAGTTTTAAGGTTGAAGGTGTCCCAGTGCTTCAAAATACACTCCAGGACAGCGCACATTGAACGCAATCTGTTACACTTCTAGAAAGCGAAGTGAGAACAAAAGCATTCTTTTAGTCTCCTTCATTTTGGTATGTGATCCAGGATGGAGAAGAGAGCAGCAGACAGCATCCCCCCAACTATTTTCTCTCCTTGGCTCCTGAATCTTCGCATCCATTTAAATGTGCCGGCCATGACTGCAGGTGTGACCCTCCAAGCCATGGCACCAGAGAAACTAAACTTTTGGGCCTTAGTCACACTTTCCTCAAGCAGTCTTTGTCCTCTGTCTATTATTTTCTTTGACATCCAAGACTTGTGTGGCCTGTGTGCCTTCCTAAAAATAATGGATTTCCAGAAAAATTGCATAATTGGACAAAGCCCCTTTAAGGGAGGGGGCATGCTAGATTGAACTCTATAGCCTGCTATTATGGCCCATGCTAAAGTATTTACCCATAGAAAAATGGTTCCGGTTAACTTCCATACTTAAAATCCCTTTACTAATTAAACATTGTCTTAATAGGAGACAGAAGAAATGCCTTAAAGGAATGTAGCAACCAAATGATTGTTTTCCTGTTAGTGGGACAATATTGAGACTAAAATTTGGCTGTGGAAGACATCTTACTTCCAATTGTTAAAAGCAGAAATTTCCCATTCCCATCAGAGGCCTGGAGCCTGATTTCTAACCGTGTAAAAGGAAGCTGCAGTATTACCCTGAAAAAAAAAGGAAGAAAGTGTGCTTCATGTAGAGGATTTCTATTTCCACAAGATGGTGATGTTGGCACAGAAATGCTACGTGCTTACCAGAGAAGTGGTAGCAAGTTACCTCCTGCGATGGAAAAGGGGAAAACTGTTCCTAAGCTGTAAAAATCCCTGCACATTTCACACAGAGAGTAAGAGACCATGGGTAGAAAAGGAAGAAGAGTTTTGCAACAGGATCGTTGAGGATTTTCTGCCAACATCAGAATGGGCTGTCAGAAGCTGCATCCAGTCCAGAGACCTTTGAATCACACCAGGGTGTGCCCTGGCCAGAAATTCTCATTTGCCTCAGAACTTTTTCTAGCCTTGAGTGATGGCAAGATCTCCCATGAAAAGAAGCTAGTTCCAATATGGCCAACATTCCCAATACCCATGGTTAATGAGGGGTTCTCCATGATCTCCCTGGCAAGCTTCACATCCGTGCCTTTAGTATGATGGCCAAAGCTAAGCATACATACTAGGCTGGTGTATGTCCATTAATTTATTTGATTGATTTTAATATAGAGGGCAAGAGCACCTCAGAATAATAAAATGGGTTTTAAGCTCACCCCCATACTTACTGTACTAACGAAGGCTGTACCTCGGATTCCTGGTTAATGCATCAATATGATATGCCTACAATGAATGGAGGAACACGAGGGTTCTGGTCTTTGAGATGGTTTAAATAAAATGACATGGACACACGTGGAGTGGTTTTAAGGAGTGGAGAGTTTACTTGCTCAAGGTCCTAAGAGTTTAATAGTCAAGAAAGAAGGAAGGAAGAAGAAAACATCTCCCCATACAGAGACAGAGGGAGGGGAAATTTGAACAAAGACACAACCCTAAGTACAGCAAAAACCAGCCAGTTTTATAAGGAGGCTGGAGGAGTTGGTGTCTGATGTGCATAGAGCTCAGGGGATTGGTTTGACCAGGCATGTCTTTCATGTAGCCCATGAAAAATGCCCCTCCCACACTAGTCTTTTAATATGCAAATGAAGGACCCATGATGTTCTACAAATGGGGCTATGTGGAGGTGGCCATGTTGTCAGGCACATGTGAGGGCAAGGGTAAGAGGATGAGAGCAGAAATCACCATGTTTGGGTGGATCCGGTTTCTAAAAGCCAGCATGTGCATATCAAAGGTTGCTGACCCAGCTCTCACAGCCCAAGCTTTCCTGCTAGTTTGAAGTTTCTGGAACTGTTTTAAAAAAATAAAGACTTCCCAAGGGCCCCTTTTCCTCTCTATCCGCCTAAAATAATTTCTTAATAACTACTATAACACTGTCATATAAAATATTGTGTAAGGTTGGGGGGTTTTTTTGGGTTTAGCTCTACCTTTATGGGAGTAGCTTAGAATAGTTTCCCTATTATCTGTGTTTGACAGAGAACATAAGTGGGAGGGGACATCATCCAGCAAGTGTTTTGCTTCTGCTGTTAACAGGAAAATTGGGGAAGCTAAAAAGAGTTTTACTGTTTTCTAATCTTTATTCCAATGTTTTCTCTTCTCCTGTAGTATTTCCTCTTCTGTATCTATTTTATTTTTCCTGTCAGCAGAGGGTTTTAAAAATACTAATACTAAATTGTAGTACATTGTCAGGAGGTTTTTTAATTTGGTATTTTAGGTCACCTGGCTTCAATTCTAAAAAAAAAATCCACCTTTTGATGAAAAGAGATATGGGCATTATAGATGTTGAGTAGATCACAGTCCAAAAGGTTGTTAGAGGCTCCAGGGCATATAAGAAACATATGAGACCTACTGAATGTATTACACTTAGAGACTGCAGTGAGGGGAGCTGAACCTGACAAAACGATAAGATATAAGTTTGGACTTAAAATATGAGATTATTTTATTAGAAACAACCACTATGTTAAATTTTTCATTACTCCGAGGAATGGGGTTTCTAAATAAGGTGAGATTTATCAGAGATATAGTCACACCTGTGTCAATTAAGGCAGTTGTAAGCTTATGGTTTATTATTATATTAATCTCTTCCAATTTGTTTGTCAGTATAGAATATTTGGAGAGATAAAAACTCTGATTTCCTTGGAACATTACTACTCTTCCTGAGTTGCATTCTCCTGCCTTTTCTTTTGTTTTAGTCTAAGGCAATTTCTCTTGTGATGTTCTGATATTTTACACTAGCAGCAAACTGTGAGCAAAGAGTTCTCAGACTGAGGGAGCTTAAAATCTTTCTGGGCATGAGAGATTTGAGAAGGTAATTGCTTTAGCTGTAAATGCGTAACTCAAGCCATCTTCTGTTTTTCCTTTTTAGTCATAGCATAGGATAATTGGTAAGCTAACTAATTCATTTGTTCTTGCTGTGCCCAAATTTGTAATGTGGCATTTAGTAAGGGTGGCTAAATTATTATCTAGTTCATTTAATAAATTTGTGGTTACTAATGTATCATTTTTATTGTTTACACAGCAATCGGCTGACATCATGCAATATTGTCTAAAGTTTTATCAAAATGTGTGAATAATCTAAAATTAATTCATTTGCATTCTGCTGGCATTGTTGGATTTTATTCCAATCCACAACTCTTTGGAACACTGAAGGAATAATATTTAACAGAGCGGTTGCTTATTCCCTTGCATCTTCACAGCTGTCTTCTGGATTTGGGGGTGCTGGTTGTTGTTGTTCTATTGGGACTTCAGGGGTCAAATCTGCTAAAGGGTCTGACCATTTCAGACTATTTCTTAGCTTTTTTAGCAATTTCTTAGCTTTAGCTTCTGAGACCAACATGTGGGCTAGTTGATAAAGATCTGAATAACCTGAGTTGTCGGTTCTGATAGTAAACTCAAATCCTTGGGTGGACCCAATAGGATATTAATGGGGGTCAGGAAATTCTTCATGCCTCATAATTCAGTCTTTGGCCAGGGTCGGTAGACAATAGACAAAGTTTCCCTACCTATTACTGGTTATTCCTGAAATGGGCAATCATGAGAGATTTTCCACTGCCATTGGGGCTGTCAGGGAATCATCATGGGTGGGATCTTTGAAGTCAGATTTCAGACTACTTTCTGTTGAACAAGTGTTAAACATGCAAGGGAAGGGGGAACAGATATGGTCTGGAAAGTTCAGAGAGGTTAGGGTAAAGTGGGGTTGTAGGTGGAGGTAGGGGAGGTGCCAAGGGGGAAGTAAGGGATTTCAGTGATTTATTTAAATAGATAAAAGATTAGAGAGTTCTTGATTAGCATCTCTCAGTTGTTTGTCACTTCCTGTAGAGATATGAGACAGTCTTCACCCTTTTTTGCTACTCTACAGATATTACTAAAAATAATGTTTTCGTTCTGGTTGTTTAGTTTTTGTGCCTGCATTTTCCATCCTGCTTCACGGGTACACTTAATTTGGGCTTCTGAAAAGATTCCTATTTAGGCCATTGTCACTTGAAATCTGCCTTAGTTGTAGTAATTCAGTTGGTTGAATGTTTGCATGACAATTCACCATAAGTGTTTTGCATATACCCGGCCAGAGTTTCTAAAGGGTCAACTTTACGTTCTGCAGCTTCTGGGGACTCATAGACCAAGTTCCCCATAATTTAGAGCTTCTCTTGGATATGACCAAGTCTGGACATGTGCCAGACTCAAAATGTGCTGCTTACAGACCTAGATTTTGAGGGACATTACCCCTGAACAAGTTTGGTCCACCTATATTGTAGCTACATGACACAATGTCTGAGTGGCTCAAGGTGTGGGATGGGTCAGCTCATTATACGCACCTGCTGTCTGAGATTAGACCCTAAATATATTCTTCTGAAAAGGAAACCTATTGAAAGCCACTGCACATCTTAGGAAACATTTCTTCCAGACACCCTCACATAATTCTCAGCCACCTGAGAATGCCCCAAAAGGCTGAGGAGAGCAAGGTGCTCTATTCAGAGTGGAGATTCCACACTCATGAGCTAGAACCCTATATGTCCACATCTTGATCAATTTTATAAAAATTATACCAATTTCATTCTCAGTAAAAGATGTGGGATAAACCTCAAATTTAATAGCATATTGTTGGAATCAATGGGGATGAAAGCTGAAGTTGACAAGCACAGTTACCTCATGGTGTTTCTGAGCAAGTTCATCAAGTATCATTATTAAATTGATACAATGACTGGATTTCATTGGCCACACCAGCACATTCTCACAGGACTCAGAACTAGAATACAACTGTCAGCATAAGAAAAAAGAAAAGCCCATTTCTTAGACAACCTGTTAAAATGCTATCTTTCCCTATGACTTTCTCTAACTTGGTACATATCAATGTCAAAATGATTTAAGTGTGGACAATAGAGGTTTTGGAAAGCAAGTAAATAAAAGGATGGATGCTTTTGTGCTTGTATGTGTGAATAAATTTCAGTCTCATTGTAAATGTGACCGTCTCTAGAGCAAGAGATAATTTAATTGTATATAATGAGTTTCTAGTATAAGAAAGAAGCATTGTGCCAGCAAAGAGGCAGCAGCATGATCTATTCTTATTTATCTGAAAATTCTCAAATAGGCTGTCTTCATTTTCTCTATATATTTTCACACATTATATTAGCTTCATTTCGTGTTTTATGATGTTGTTTTTCTGACTTTATAGATTCTTTTTCTTTTTATCCAAACAGACATGTTTTAAGTACAATTTTAGTTATTCTGCGTCTTATGAAAATATTTTCTCTAAATCACAATCTTTTCTTTTTCTGAATACTTGCAGCATTCTTTACGTTTCTCACTCTTAGAAAGTGTTTATCTTCTAAGCGCCTACTTCTCAACTTGTTTCACAGATTGCCTTATAATTCTGGTAAGTTGTATTTTTAAAAGGTCTCACCAGAAATTTCCATCAAAGTAAAATTAGGAAGGAAAAGATTCATGTCACAAAATAGACGAATTTGTTTTTATGCTGTGAATAATCTGTTAACCTGAAATTAGGTCAGTCTTTCTTAAAGGGATATTTGAACACAGTTTCTGAGCAAATACTGCCTGCAGAGTGGCAATATTGTTCAGTGTTTTTAATGTCCTTGGGTACATGTATTATATGTCACCCAGATTTCCCTTTTGGGAATATAGAAATTACTTTCCAGCTCATGAAGTGATTAACAACTGACATATCTCACCTATAAGCTCTCTCTCTCAATACAACTCTGCTTGAAAGCTATCTAGTTTAAAGTGACCTTTCCAGGACAGCCCATATCCAATGCCTGGTTACCTGCAGGCATTGGCTACAGGTGTCCTCTGAAGGCTCATTCTCCTAATTTCAATTTGGACCAACTCTGAAGGGCTATCTTTTCTTCAGAGCTCCTGGTAGGTGAAATGAAACCTATGCTGAGACTGCATGTCTTAGCACACTCAGGGTGTTATATAGCAAAATACCAAACATTGGCTAGCTTACAGACAACAAACATTTATTTTTCCAAGTTCTTGAGGCTGAATGGTTCACGATCAAGATGCTGGTATTTAGCATTCCTCCAAGATGGCAACCCCTCACCATGTTTTAATGGGGAAAAAAGATAAATGAACTCTTTTGAGTGTATTTTGAAAGGAATTAATTCCACTATTGAGGACTCTGCCTTCATGATCTAAGCACCTCCTAAAAGATTCTATGTGCTAATACAGTCATTTTGGTTTTTAGAATTTTAACATATAAATTTTGGGAGCATTCAAACATTCAGACCATTGTACTGAATTATGTCCTAATTTGTTCCACTGTCCAATCTTGCTTCCTACTTTTTCACAGATGTTATTTCCAAGAAAACTCCCTAATTATCTTCTTCAAAAAATATTCAGCTTAGAGTCTACTTCCATGAGACACCTAGCATTTGATAATATGTACTAAGAGAGGTCAGAAAAAGAAGAGACAAGAAAATGAGATTTTAAAGTTGGATCATTCACTACCAGTTGTAATGAGAACCCTATCACTATTGGTAGGGAAAAAACAAATAGCCCCTGGGATGTGATAATTTAAATTTCTAATACTTTCAGTGATGGTAAATGATGATGATAGTATTTTGAAAGGGAAATAATTAGTTATTAGGATATAGCACATATTTGATCAATATGGGAAAAGTAGAAATTATGACCACAGTAGAGGTAAATGGTTTTTTTCCTGCAGAGTTAATGCGTGGGAGAAAATAATAGAAAAGTGAGGACTACTGTCTATCAAATTAAGGTAAATGGTAAAAGTCAGAAGAATTTCCTTGGAAGTTTTATCAGAAAGAGGGTCTTGATTCAGATACCAAGAGAAGGTTCTTCGATTCCACACAGGAAGGAATTCAAGGTGAGTCATAGAGTGCAGTGAGAAAAGATAGTTTATTGAAAGCTATGCCATCACAGATTAGGACATCCTCAGAAAGCAAGGAGTTGAATGTACCACCTTAGTTTTAAGTTTTTCTTATATAGGAGTCTTGTCTTTGTAAAGATTAGTTAAGCTGTGTCTACTCGTGGATGGTCAGACAACAGGACAAAATTTATTATTCCATTTATTACAAGAAAACTATCCTTGACACTGTCCTGTGCGAATACATCAAAACATAACTGTTATTATCTTGAAAGCATATAATGTTATGGATATTGGGACATCTGGACTCTTCATTATAGGTGTGCATGTTTATATGGAGTTGAACTTAAAATTATATTACTCTGTCTCTCCTAGGCTCCTGCTTCCCTAACCGTAGCATATACAGAGACTCACTTCATGCAGAAGCACTTTGTCCCCCACTACCAAATGAATCTGAATCATAAGTGCAGGATTTAATTTTAAAAATAAACCAGTTAAGCTCTAGCTAAATTCCCAGCCTAGTCTGATCACTTACTAGGTTCAGGATCTCAGTTTAGATAAAGTGAAATTATAAGACATTTGAGAAATAATTCACTGTAGTTAAACCATCAGTTTCTAGACTCCCATGAACTCTGAATCTGCAAAAGTATTCCACTACTCTCTGTTAAGGGATAGCATTTTTTCATTGTTTGAAGATGATATAGTGTCCTCTTCCTTGCAGGACATTTTATGCCCGTCTTATGATTTGTACTTGGTATGATTTCAATTATTTTAAATGTATTCAGGCTTGCTTCATGACAAAGTTTGTTGTTGATCTTAGAATATGTTCCTTGTAAAAAAATGAGTGGAAGGTATATTCCATGGTCATAGTGTGGAGTGTTCTGTAGAGTGTTAGATTCAGTTGGTCAAGTGTCAAGTTTAAGTCCAGAGTTACTTTGTTAGGTTTTTGCCTCAATAATCTAGCTAATGCTGTCAGTGGGGGTGTCAAATTCTGCCACTATTATTGTTTGGTTGTTTAAGTCTTTTCATAGGCCAAGATGTACTTGTTTTATAAATCTGTTTGCACCAATGTTGGATGAGCATACATTTAGGATAATAAAAACTTCCTGTTGGATTGTATCTTTTATTATTATGTAATGCCATTCATTGTCCTTTTAAATTTTTACTCACTTAAGTCTGTTTAGATAAGAATAGTAACTCCTTCTCTTTTTTATTTTCTGTTTGCAGGATAGATATTGCTTTACACTTTTATTTTGAGCCTATTGTATAATTACATGTGAGGGGTTGATGGAATACAACATACTCTTGTGTCTGGCTTATCAGACACTCTGTGTCTTTTAAGTGGTACATTTAGCCTGTGTACATTCAGAGAGAGTTTCTGTATGTGCTGCAAGGTTAGTATTGATATTTGTGATTGCGATCCTGTCATTGTGTTGTTAAGCCTGTTGTTCTACACACATGATTGCATGGTTGCTTTATAGTGCTTGTGGACTACGTGTTTAAGTGTACTTTTGTGGTAGGAGGTGTAATTCTTTTCAATCTGTGTGTAGCACCCCCTTAAGGACTTCTTATGGGGCAGGTCTAGCAGAAACATATTCTTTTGGCATTTGCTTGACAGATAATTTTTTTTTCTCTTTCCCTTCAGATTTTACACTGCACCTAGAATCCAACCCCAAGCGACCAGAAGTGTGAGCTACGAACAGGGTCCTAGTTTACCCCAGGGCTGCAGCCTGCAGCTCACAAGTGCCTAACTGGTGACTATGCTCAGCACTTGAACAGGGGAAGAGACTACATTCTCTACAGTCTTGAAGAGCTGGAACACACAAACGCATGGGCTTGTGTAGGTTCCTCCACTGGGTTGTTTCAGTAGGGTGTGGACTATTTTTCTACCAGACCTCTCACCAAGGGGAACCACAATAGACCTTACTATATCTTCAAATATATTCTCCATGTGGCTTATTCTGTCTACTTTTCTCTCAGAAAGGCCAGTGAGTCATGTTATATAATATATATATATATATATATATATATATATATAAAACTGTATGTTTCTCAGAGGGTTTGTTCATTTTTCTTATATTTTTTCTTTATTTTTGTATGACCCGTTGATTTGAAGAACCAGTCTTTAAGAAGGAGCAGGTCACCTACACAGTGAATACCAGCAAGCTAGCAGCAGACCTCTCAGAAGGAAGTAAGCCAGAAGAGACTTGGGGTCTGTTTTCAGTGTCCTTAAAGAAAAGAAATTCCAACCAACAATTTTGTATCCTGCTAAACTAAATTTATTGGTGTAAAATTCTTTGAATTGATCTCAGTTGAAAGTAGTTGTGTTTTAAAACAATTCTATGTCCATATTCTTTCTCAAATTTGGGAAATTTTTAGCCATTATTTCTTTAAATAGACTTTTTGTCTCAATCTTTTCCTTTTCTTCTATGAGAGCTCTCATAATGCACTGGTCAGCTTAACAATGTCTCATAAATCTCAGGCTTTCTTCACTTTATTATCACATTCTTTTTGCTCCTCTCCCTTAATAGTTTCAAATGGCCAATATTTTTAAATTCATGAATTGTTTTTTCTAGTTGATCAAGTTATTTATTGAATTTCTCTAGCAACATTTTCAATTTGGTTATGGGGTTATTTAGCTCCAGAATTTCCATTTGATTCTTTTCTACACTTTTTATGTCTTTGTTGATATTGTTGATACTCTTTCATATGTATTATTTTCCTGATTTTTAAAAACTTGTTTTGTTCTTTTAGCTAGTGAAGCATCTTTAATTATTTTTGAAATTTTTGATAGGTATTCAACATATTTTGAATTTTGTGATAGGTAATTAATAGATCTTTCTTTGGGGTTGAAAAAAGATTTATTTTGTTCCTTTAAATGGGTCATGCTTTCCGGTGTCTTCGCATGCTTTGCATTTATTAATTTTTAATTTGAGATTTAAAGAAATACCCACATCTACACATCTCCCAATCTTTATGTACTGGCTTAGTGCAGGGGAAGACCTTCATCAATCACTCCAGCTAAAGATTCTGGGAACTTTGCAATCCATTCCAAGAGCAGTATCCTCTCTAGGATTTTGAAAGTAATTACAAAGTTAAACAGTGTTTTTTTGTTTGTTTCGAGATTTTGTAATATTTTGCTTTCCCCTGTTGTCATTCTGTAGTAACAATGTAGCTTTTCTGCTACAGCCCCAAACTGCCACACTGCCCTTATTCCCAGGCATTCAAATACTGGGGTTCGTATAAGTGATTTAAAATTGGTGACAGAAATCAGACCCTTGGGAAGTCCCCTAAGGAGCCACATTTAGAACACATTTCACTATTCTTTCACTCCTATGGGAAAAGTGATGACTAAGGATTTTTTTCCTGATTGTGTAATGCTGTACTGGCTAGGGAAGGGTCTGTAGAGAGTACATGATACAATATTTTTTAGATATTTCAATAAAATTCATCTTGGCTTTGCTCTTTTCTGGGGTGCTGCAACTTTTTCACTGATTTCTGGAATTAGCACCATGGCAATTTGGTCTATATGATGTTGTTAAATCTCTTTGTGTGTGGGAGAAAAGGGACAGGGAATTCCTATTCTGCCACCTTTAAAACATCAATTTTGTGACCACACCATGTGCAAATTTTAAAGACTATGTGATGAAAATATGGCAATTTGCTGCTATTTGTTAGGTCTAGAAATGAGACTCTAGGTAATTATTAAAAATTCCTTTGAGATTTTTCTTTGTAATAATTCATATAGTTTCAAAAGCAAGAGATGATATTGCAAGAAAATTTCTGAAATAAGATGAGATCAAATAGCATTGATTTGGTGACTGTGTAATCATTTATTTGACCCTCATTCGATACTTAGAATGTGTTATTTAATTTACACACTTTAATATTCGTAACACACACAGATAGGATTATAATTTAATTTACATCTCCTCACACTATGTTCAACCTAAAGTGAACATGGTCCAATGTTTGTTAATAGCTTAATAGTCTGAAATTTAGAACATCTATGCTGGGAGTTTCTTACAGGAATGAGAGAACAAACCTGAGAGGCTCCTTGTAGGAAAGTGGTGTTTAAGACAGAACATATTATGACTGAAAGGTCAGCTGGACTCTGATTGCAACTGATCTCAAAAGGCAATGCCAGATTGACGAAAGAGAGCCTTACAGCTCTTGAGAGGCAGGGAGTCCCATGTACAATGAGTGTCCAACTAGAAAGCCCCATAGTGTTAGCAGACTCAACCTCAGAAATCCCACTTATCACAGCATATTAACCAATTGCTGGATTTAATGACAGAGAAAAGATGAGGTTTAAAACAGATATAATCAGCTTTTCATAGATTATAACAATATTGTAAAAGTCAAAATATGTATCAGTGTAAAAACTTAAGAAACTTACAAACTTAGTAAATAACTTCATTTACATGTTAATTATGTACATACACAAGAAAAATAATTTCCTTTTACATAGTCACTTTAAAATTGGAATTAATTTATAAACATACCTTATCAACATGTGTAAGAATTTCAAAATTTTCAGAAAAGTTAAGCCAATTTATTTATTTAATAAATCGAGTCCTTAAATTAAAACTTTAAATAAGCATATCACTAAGATTATAAGACAGTAAAAAAATAAAAAGTTTAATGTATTTGTTTAATTAGTGTAAAGATTATGAAACTGTATTTAGTTTAGTGTATATCTTTACATATCTAAATATTTAATACATAATATTATTTGTTAGGCAGGTATTCTAATACTTTACTTATTACTGTGTAAACAATTATTTGATGAATTTGCATTTCTTGAAGATTGAGAATGAAAAGCAGTATATTGCTCTTACTTTCAGAGCAAGCGTCTCTTATTTTTCTCCAGTATATTTTATTTTTGATTTGAGAGAAAAAAATTATGCATATTTATGATTTTTAAAGAGTAGATATTTAAATCTTCTTTATTAAGTGTACTATCAATTAAAATTTTATAAAATCAGTAATTAAAACCATATACTTCTAATGGTTACTTATCTTAACATAATCTACTCATCTTGAATATCTTATTGGCATTTTCTCTATGTGAGAAAAGATTAGTTCCTTTTATTACTTGAGGGCAATAATGAGAACGGTCTATTTTTCATCAAGTACATACAAAAAATTGTGGTTGAATAATGGTAGAAATGTAGGCCATGACATCTAGATGAGGTATATGAAAATATAGCGAACTTTTCTGAGTGTAATGCCCTACCAGCATTTTTAGCAATTTATTGTCTGAGATCAGTAATGTTGGATATTTACAAGGGCTTATTTAAATAGAAAAGGAAAAATCATTATGTTTCTCATAACAAGCTAATCGCATAGAATACTCACCTGATTTGTGTGGTTTACTGAATTTTGTGAATTTTACATTTTTTACTTCTCTACATTCATATGTTTGTGCACTCACCAGGAATCAGCATATTGGAGGTCACCCTATCACTTAAGGTTATAGAAGTAATGACATCATGAAAACAGTGATATCAGAAACAGGTATTCATGTCCTTCTTTCACAAAGTGAGAGAAGAGAGTAAGGACACCAAGGGAAATTAGAAAAAAAGAATGAGACATATTCACAAGTTAATGATCTGTGGAATTCTAGGCTGTATAGCTAATATAAAATATAAAAATAGGAAAGTAGCACGTTTTCATTAAATTATTTGTGGCTGGAATTAACATGATTATCCCATCAGGTCTTTCCTAAATTAGGAAAGATCTATTCTCTTTTTCTACCTTTCTGGTTTTATTAAATTTTGAACAGGAAAACAAGCAACATTTTGTGACCAAGAATATAGCAGTTGCCACACAAGCCAGCAGGAACCCAATCACATCTATAGAGTAGTGCTGGAACCAGGTGAGGTTGTGGACAGCTGGCCGCAGGTGCTTGGCTCCTTTGTGGCGCATAACAAACTCAATCCAGAAGACTGCTCGATCCAGGGGCTTTACAGGTTGTTCATGGTGAATTCTTGATAATTTCATAGCATTCTCTTTATAACTGGAAGGCAAAAACATACATAGAAATTAGAAAGTTGTATGTTTGTTTTTGCAAAAGACAGATATGTAAATCATAGTCTATACTATGCAAGCCAAAAACTTTTTGAGTAAAAGATGGATTCTTTTTGTGATATGAACTTCGTTGGTTGCATAGCATTAAACAGATATAGTGAGGAGACTGAAAAAGAGTATATTAACAAAATGGGGTAAAATAAAGATGTGAATAAAAGCTTAGTAAGCCAGTTGTTAACTCATACCTAATATTTCCATGAAGAAAGACTGACACTCTATGAACTATAATTTCCAGGGCTATTCCAATACCAAGGTGAGGAATGACTCAATAATATGAGGAAAAATTCTTTAAAAAGTCTAATAGGATAATATTTAACATTTTCTGTCATAATGTATAACATAATCAATCTTTAATAATATATAACATAATCTATTACATAATCAGTCTTTACAAGCAGTAGTACTTACAAGGAATCATTAATGACTGTTCTCAAAGCCCTGAGTAAATCCTCACTTGTCATAGTTTTGAAGTTTATTTCTACAGCTGCTCCTTTGGCCTTCATGTGAGCGATGTTGTCAGGCTGATCACCAAATACGGGAATTCCCACCATAGGGACCCCATGGTAAATAGCTTCATAGATCCCATTTATTCCACCATGAGTGACAAAAGCTTTGGTTTTGGGATGACCTAGTATGAAAATTGGGTGATATATGGTGATATATTTTATCATAAAATTTTAAAATAATTTCAAGACTAAAAATGGGAATTTTGAGATAACTCACTAAAGCATACAGTATTTTCTTTAAAAGGTGAGTACATGGAGCACTGCTACTAAAAATCATTTCTATCTTAAGAAAAGGAGGCATTAATTCCTTCTGCATTTCCTTTCACTCTTGTCTTAACAGAAAGTATGAATCTATACAATTTTAGTCAATCCTTTAATTATAACTGCTTCAACAGTGTAAGTAAAATAAAGTTTCATAATTTTAAAATATTTGTTGAATGTGTTAGCTGTTTAACATTTATTCATTTTTTCTTCATCTAGTTCATATTTTTACTTTCTCATAGTCCTACCAAGAAGATCATTCTGGGGTATCCAATCATACAACTGAGTATTGGCTCCTAATGTTGATGGTTTTTTTCCTTTGTATCTCCATAACACCTGTGGAAGAAACACATGTATTTCACAGATTGAACCACAGGATATTAGCATTCTGAGGATGTAGGTATAGTTATAAATTATAAACCCACTCTACTTCAGGTGATGGTTGAGAGAGGGATATGTGGAAGTACTGTGTAAACACTGAAAAATACAGTAGGACTTTTTACAAAAGGCATTTTAAAATAATGTGTACCAGTTGCCTATTAACTATTATTACTTTATTATCAATTAAAAATATCTGAGAATGAGAACATAAATGAATAATTAAAAATAAGACAACACTGGCTAATTAATTTTCATATGAGAATTAAAAATTTTATAAATACATGATCTCTGTGTCATTTTAACTCACAGAACCATGCTAGTTCTACTATCAAATTTACAGTTCCCCACAGATAAAATTTGCTTTAGATATTGTGCATGTTTTGGATAATCAGTTGTTCTTTTCTTCTCTATTTCCTTCCTGACCTCTGTCTTCTTATATTTGTTTTACTGAAGAAGAATAAGATAGAGAATTTATGTTCTATCGTTCAATGACAAATTTTGTTTGGGATTGTGCCTTTTTATATAATTGTTATTTGTGGGACACATATAAAAAATTCATGCATTTGAAAAGAGGATGGCACAGATGTTTCAAACTACTTAACAGATAATTTCACAATTAAAATTACAAGATTTCACATTCCTAATTACCGTATTTGCCTTTATTGAGTTTGATGTATTTTAGCTAAATATAAAAGGTATATTTTGGATAGTTCATATATAGCACTACCTAAAGTGTGAAATTCTAGAATTACAGTAATAACAAAGTTAAAATAAGTTGAGTATCATAATTAGATTACTTAAATAAGTTACTATGATATAGTTGTAACTGACATTTAACTCTTGAAAACTCTATTTAGAAAGACTATGTTAATCTGATTTTTTATTTCTATGCAAAAGTACCCTAAATTCAATTTTTATACACACACATATGTGAAAAATATTCTTGAGACTGATTCTTCTCTATATTGTTTTATATCAGTTTTCCCTTTTCTGGTCCTTGGAGATAATACATGTCAGAACATTTTTTGGGATAGGTGGCACATGCCTTTAGATTTCAAATTCTAAAATATGAGGTAGGGGCTTAATTTATTATTTCTATTTTATTATAAACAAATGACAATCAGGAGCAGTGTTTTCGTAGTAACAGCAATACTCAGTAGGCAAATGATCAGTTGTGCCCATATACACTATTATAATGCTTTACAAATTTTGGTATAAATTTTGGTGCCTGTTATGCTCAGTGGAAAATGAGATTCAAGATCCAAATAAAAGCCATACTTTCTCATTATGTGAGTAGCTGCTTATTAGGATTGGAGGTTTTACTGACCTTCTGTGGAATCTGGGCAAGGGCTGAAGCAATTATATTAGCTTTCTCTTCTGGAACATTTTGTAACAATGACCCCAGAGAAAACACCACAATACCATCTTCCCTGAACTCTGGACAAATTCTTCTATTTCCTGAAGATAAAAATGTCTCTGCATTACAGTGGTGTAATATTACAAAGATTAAAATAAAGGTTACTTACATATCTAAAATAAAGAGAAATTATTAATGTATAGTTACATGGCAGAGAAAGAGAATCTTTTATACACTATTGAAGGGATCCAAATTAGTATAATCAGTAAGAAAAACAATATGGCAGTTCCTCAAAAAATTGAAAATAGAATTACTATATGATACAATAATTTCATTACTGGCTATGTATTTAAATGAACTAAAATGTCATAGAGATGTCTGTCCTTCTAGTTTACATCACCGTTATTCATATAGTCAAGAGATGAATCAACCTAAACATCCATTAATGAAGAAATACATAAAGAAAATATTTAAAAAGTACATATATATGTCTATTCCATTGGATAAATATACACACACATTTGAATATATACATATATATGGTGTATATATATATGTATAGCTATATATATATGTGTATATATATACCTATATATATCCATTCCATTATATATATATATATGTAAGCTTTATTTCTGTTATATATTAGTTTTTTTATAAATAGCATTCCCCATTGAATATATATATATATATATATATATAGACACACATATATGTTTTCTCCAGTGTGTCTATATATATCAATTTCATTGGATATATATTGAAAAAAGAAGAATGAAATCTTGTCATTTGTAGCAACATGAATGAACCTGCAGGACATAATGTTAAGTGAAATAATCCAGGGACGGAAAGACTCATAATGCATGGCATCCCTTATATGTGGAATGGTATCCCTTATAGGTGGAATCAAAACATTTAATCATAATAGAAGTAGAGAGTAGAATTGTTACTAGAGGATGAAGAGGTAGTAGGCAGGGCAAGGAGAAATGGTGGATCAGTATATACAAAGTTGTAATTAAGAAGAATAAGTTCTGTTACTATATTTTTGTAGTTGGGTAACTATAGCTAATAGCAATGTATTACATATTTTAAACAGTTAGAAAGGAGGTTTTTTAATGTTATCACCACAAAGAAATGATAAATATTTAAGATGATGAGTTCATTAACTATCTTGATGTAATTATTATACAATGTATAAATGTATTGCAGCACATCATACCTCTTAAACATGTGCAATTATTACATGTCGATTTTTTTAAATAATAAAAATAAATATTTAGTGTAAGACAGCCCTAAAATCTGTGTCAATTAAACTTTTAAAATTATAAGCACAAAAGCTTTTACTTAATTAATAATTACTGCATGGATCTAACTTTTTAAAAGATATTACTTCTGTAATTATTTTCACGTGTGTGTGTGTGTGTGTGTTTGTGTGTGTGTAAAAGTGGCAATGTGAGAATAAAGAGTAGTTTGGCATGGGAGATTATCTAGAGAATGATGTAAATTGTCAGTTCTCCTTCTGTATCTCTATTTTAGATAAAGATGCCATAGCTTAAGAGGGCTTGATTTTCAGGTATTAGTTTCCTGGTAAGTAAAATAATATTTATAATTAATAAATAAAATTATATTCATCAACACACATCTTAGTATACAACCAATATTTTTTTCTGGAAATCCTACTGGCTCTGAAACCTTCCTAAAAGGATTTCGATTATATTCTCATAAAACAAGGAATGAGGGTTTTTCTTTTTGCTCTGTAGTTATAGGTAAACCCAGTATTGTTACCATAGCTATTGTAGCAAATTCGTATAATTTTATGTTGTCTGGCTATCCATTTAAAATATAAGTTGAACTTTTCTATACCAGAAGCAGGTCTTAGTCAACATTAACACTGTTTAAATCTTCCACCTTCTTCAATTTCCTCAATGTGTTCAGTCAGTATCTTTACTTACAAACTGCCTCCTGATAACCATCCTATAGGACAACTAGATACGACCCACTTGGTTTGCATCACTGATCCTCCATACACCAAATGGACTGTGCAGATATGCCAAAGTGACTACCTCTCAGTCTTGGAATGACTTAATGGAACTTGTGCCTGCTTGCATTAAACCTACCAATTACAGGTCCCCATTGAAAACCCACCTAGGTGACACCCCAGACCTCAGTTAACATTTTGGCACACAGTTCCCTTACTCTCTTTCTTGGTCCCCATTCATTGGTTGAATGCACTTTTCCCAAACAGGTTTCTTCCTCCCAGTGGCTTTACAAGGAATGCTGAACTCTTTTCTCTAGAAATGGTGGAAGTACACTGCTTCTGCTATTTTATGTATTTTGTTAAGTTGTCTCCTCTGTTTCTCACTTGACCAACACCAACATAACATCTCTCCTGGTTAGGGTTTCCTATAGAGTCGTTATGTTTGTAGAAATGAAGAAGACATAGGTCATACAAGAGACACAGCGCTGTCTTCCAGTGTAAACACGTTCCTTATAAGAGACAATCTTGGTATCGATTGAACACTTAGGCATTAGACTGTTCATCAGAATAAAAGGTATCCCATGAGAGGTAGATTATGAACATCCACAACTAAATACTCTAGAACCTTGTCAGGTCAAGTCTAGAGCTAAGAGCCACTTTTGGGACAGAGAACTCAAGACATACTTACAAAACTAACTAAAAAAAAACTGTAACAGCTATTACTTGCTTTTCCTTCTCAATACTATTTCCTTTAACATTCCTTGAAGTATAAATTTATTTCCTTTGATGATTTAGGAATATAGTATACAATTTTATTTTCACTACAAAAGAAATCTGCAATAAGGCTGAAAAATTATTTCTATGAGCTCTACTTTGTGCTAATGACTATCATTAGATTTCTGTCTACAGAAAAAAACCTTGTTTTTCTCAAGTGATTTTTATAAAACCTAACCTAAAATTCTCACTAGCTCTAAGTAGATAGTCACAACCCAGAATTCATCATATGAATTACAAACAAGATTACTTCTAAGTATTCATTTGAGTAGAAACCATCACTATCATTAAACACTTAAACTTTCAATTAATAGAAATTTTCCTTTATTTCTTGTCTTCCTTCATCACTTATTTTCTCTCACTCACCAATTCCTGTGGAATATATTCAACATGTCTCATGAAAATACACTTATTTCTGTACTATCATGATAAATGCTCTCAATCATAAGCTCGGTTCGATTGTAAGAAAGGCTAGAGCATTCTTTTCAGTGATCTTCATGGCTCCAATTTTCTATTAATTCAACTTATTATCCAAACTATTGTAACACTAGTATTTTAAAATCTACTCTAATCATGTCATTCTTCTGCCTAATTTCTCAATATAATGCCAAAAAGACATGTGTCATCTATGAGAGCCCCTGTGACATGGAAAATTATTTATAGAGAGTTGCAAACAGAAGACATTCAACATCATGTTTCTATAACTAAGTCTGTTTAATTTTTCAAGAGAAAACTGAAATCATGTTTTTAAGTACATACTATTTCTTAATACAATAGTCTTACCTTAGGCAAAGGTTTCGCAGGTTTACAGTGCAATCCTCCAACAAACTCAAAATTAGGTTGGTATGGTTGAGGAAATTCAAAATCCCAATTTGTTCGTATTAGCCATATGTCAGCTTTTCCCACAGTCTCACATAATGTAGTGGGCCTTCCTAAATAAAAGAAATAATAGTTAGAATGAATTAGCATACAATTTAAATAAAAAATTGTACCACTAATTTTTCAATGAACTATTAAGAAAATAATAATTTTAGTCCCTCTAGAGCAATATGGCTTTTAGATGTTAAGTGGAAGGGGACATTAATGAAATAATAAAGAAGAAAGAGAAGAAAAAAAAAGAAAGGAAGGGTGAAAGGAAGAAAAGAAGGACAGAGAAAGGAAGGAGGAAAGGAAGAAAGGAAGGACAGTTACATTTAAGTGTATTTTCACACTTTAAAAAAAGACACAACTCCAAACTCCAAATAAATTTATTACTTATTTTTTTTCCTCTCCAAGTGAATTTCAGATGATAGATTAGTCCCACAGTATCTTCACCAAATCACATCTCTGTGTTTTCTAATCTACAGTCAAGGATATATCTTTCAATAATCCCACCAGGATCAGTCCACTTTAACTTGCTGTATTTCATATCATTACTTCAATTGATAGGCTACTGTTTTATTAGTAGGATTTCCTTGGCTGATTTTTACCCATGACAATCCTTTGGATTGTGAAGCATGCATGTACATACTATGACTATCATACACTTACTTTAGTGTTTCACTCAAATGATGTGTTTTGAAGGAAAATATATTTCCTAGTTTTAATTTTAGGTTTTTAATCAGAAGGATGACTAATTGCAAATAACTAAATACTTAGTATATCTTTACAAAAACATATTTTGTAATCGATAATAAGATAAAACCCCATAAGATAATTTGTTTCTCTTTAAAATACTAATCAAAGTTGATGGTGTTATATACCATAGTATAGAGAGCCTCTTTTTAAGGTCATCACATATTAATGTTTGAGGTTATTTCCTAGATCATAAATCCAAATGCCTTTAATTTGATAGTGAATAAATTTTACCGAAGAGTTTGAAATTATCAGAAATTAGAACAGAGCTATCTCTCAGCTTTCAAGCAAATGCATTTATGTCCTTTAGATTTGTTGTTTTCTGTGCCTCACATGCTACCTGCATTACCAACTTCTAGGTGATTTTCATTAACATAATATTAGGTCTCATTTAAGAAAGGCTCAGTTTTAACCAATTGGAGTCAGTTTATATTTAAAGGATTAATTTACAGTAATGTGTATAAAGATGATCAAAGGAAAGAAAATTAAATTTACTTTTTATACTAAAGTAGATAAATAATTTCACATCTTATTTGAAATGCCATACACAGATATCTTGGAGATACTATAGGTTAACTTGCAGTTCATCTCAGTAAAAGGAATATGCCAGTAAAGTGATTCATACAAATTTGGGTCTGAGGGCATATTTTACATGTTTATCATGTCTGAAAACAAGCACATACCTTAATTAAAAGTATGGCTAAAAAGTGCTAATAATCAGCTGAGCTTCAGCAAGTGAGTTTTTTTTTTTCTGGTTTAGGGTCTTGCCTCAATATTGATTACTGTTGATTGATCAGGGTGGTTTTTGCTTAAGGTTGGGGTTGCGGGGCAATTTTTTAAATTAGACAACAGTGAAGATTGTTGCATAAATTAACTTATCCTTTCCTGAAAGATTTCTCTGTAGCCTGTGATGATGTTTCATAGCAGTTTACCCACAGTAGAATTTCTTTCAAAATTTGAGTCAATCCTCTCAAATCCTGATGCTGCCTTTTCAACTAAGTTTGTGTAATATTCTAAGTCATTTGTAGACATTTTAACAATGTTCACAGTATTTTCACTGAGAGAAGATTCCATCCCAAGAAACCAATTTCTTTGTTCATCTATGAAAAGCACCTGTTAAAAAGCACCTCCTCAACTGTTTTAGTTTTATCATGATATTATAGCAATTTAGACACACCTTCAGGCCCGCTTATAATTCTATTCCTTTTCCATGACCACTCCATCTACAGTTAATTCCTCAAATGATGTCTTGAATCCCTGAAAATCATCAAGGAGAGTTGGAATCAACTTCTTCCAAACTCTTGTTAACGTTAATATGTTGACTTCCTCTCATGAGTTATGAATAATCTTAATGTAATGTAGAACGGTAAATCCTTTTGAGAAGATTTTCGATATACTTTCTCCATCAGTGAGAACTATAGCCTTATAAAATATATTTCTAGTGTAAAGCTTGAAAGCCAACGTTATACCTTGATCCATAGGATGTAAAAGGGGGATAATGATAGCAAGCATGCAAACAACATTAATATCTGCACATCTTAATCAGAGCTCTTGGGTCACTAGGTGAATTGTCAATAAGCATCAACATTTTTAAATGAATCTTTTTTGAGCAATATGTCTCAACAGTGTGCTTAAACTATGCTATAAGCCATGTTGTATACAGATGTGATATCATCCAGGCTTTGTTGTTCCATTGATAGAACACAGGTAAATTAGATTTGATGTAATTATTGAGAGTCCTCTATAATTATTACAATAGTAAATGAGCATTGGCTTTAACTTTGTCATCAGCTGCATTAGTCACTACAAGAGATTCAGCCTGTACTTTGCAATTTTGAAGCCAAGTGTTGACTTCTTCTCTCTGTGAAAGTCTTAAATGGCATCTTATTCCAACAGAAGGCTGTTTCGTCTACATTGAAATCCTTTTGTTTAGCGTAGCCACGCTTACTGATCATATTAGCTAGGTCTTCTTCATAATTTTCTACTGCTTCACATTGAACTTTTACATCGTGGAGGCAGTTTTCTTTCTTTAAACCTCATGAGTCAACCTCTGCTAGCATCAGTCTATTTTTCTGCATCTTCCTCTCCTCTCTGAGGCTTCATGTAATTGAATGGTTAGGGCTTTGATATGTATTAGATTTTAGCTAAAGCCAAAACTTAAGGCAATGTTGTGGCTGGTTTAATTTTTTTTTCTTTTTTCTTTTCTTCTTCTTCGTTTTTTTTTTTTTTTTTTTTTTTTTTTTGTAGAGGTCTTGTTTTATCACCTGTGTGGAGTGCAGTGAAGCAATTATAGCTCACTGCAGCCTTGAACTTCAAACTTTTGGGCTCAAGCCATTCTTCCACCTGAGCCTCCCAAACCACTGGGATTATAGATATGAATCACTGCAGCCTGCTAGCTAATTTGATTTTCTATCTAGACAACTACAACTTTCTCCGTATTAGCACTGATAATGTTTATTTGTTCTTATCATTTGTATGTAGTGCTTTTAGTTTCCTCCAAAACCTTTCGTTTGCATTCACAACTTGTTTAATTGTTTGTCACAATAAGTGTAGTTTTTGGCCTGTCCCAGTCTTTTTTGTTGCTATCAAGGAATAACTGAGGCTGTTTAATTTGTAAAAGAAAAAGGTTTATTTGGCTCACAATTCTTCAGGGTGTAAAAGAAACATGGCACCAATATCTGTGTCTCGTGAAGACCTCTGGTTCCCTCCACTCATTGTAGATGTTGGAAGCCAGCAAGTGCAGGGATCAGATAATAAGAGATTAAGCAAGAGAAAGAGGGTGGATGCTCCCAGCTCTTTTTAATAATTATGTCTCCTGGGATCTAATAGAGTGAGAACTCACTTGCCCTTTTCTTCAGGGGAGAGCACTAAAGTATTTATAAGGGATCTACTCTCATGACCCTAACACCTCCTATCAAGCCCCACCTCAAATACTGGTGATCAAATTTCAACATAGGATTTTGTAGGGACAGGCAAACCATATTTAAACTATAGTACTCATTAAATGTATTACTTTCAACATTTTGATTTAAATTGAGGGACCTGCTACTCTTCTTTTCACTGGGACATGTAGAGGTCATTTCTATGTTATATTACTGTGTCTCAGGATATAGAAAGGCCTGAGAAGAAATGGGATGGGGGAGACAAATCAGTGGAGCAGTTAGTATAGGCACAACATTTATAATTTAGTTTGCTGTCTTATATGGTAACAGACCAAGGTGCCCTAAAACTAGTACAAATGTAGCTATCAAAGATCACTGATTCCAGATCACCATAAGAAATATAATAATAAAAAATTTGAAAAAGTATGATAAATGCCAATATGTGATATAGAGTCAAAAAGTATGCACTTGCTGTTGGAAATATTATGCCAAATTGATTTGCTTGATTCAGAGTTTTCACAAACATTTAATTTGTAAACTACAATTTTTGTGAAGGACAATAAAACAAAGTATAATAAAATGAAACATGTTTGTTCATAAAAACTTAAGGAAATTAAAGAGTGAATTAAAATTTTCTGATATCCCTTTTCCTATAGTTGTTTTGATATGTACAATTGGTTTATATACACAATTGATAATTCTATAAAATGTGTAACAATAATTTAGTACATTGAAGCTACAGAATAAATCTAGTTATTGAATAAATTTCTTATTTCAAGCTACTCAATGATCAAGTGAAATAATTTTTTAAAGAATTGTTGGGGGCTTTCTGAACACATGGCCAGAACATATTTTTGTTTACAGGAAAATGTTCTTTCACCCCTTTATTCACGTTTGATAATATTTTTGTCTTATTTTAAATTCAATCTTGTCAGGGGGCTTTAATTATAGTCCTATTATACCAAATTTTGACAGTGACTTTCATCTCTGCATGTAAATAAGGCCAAGATGTTTGTATTATTTACCTACATCCACAAAGCCTAGTAGGCTATCTGCAGCTAGGCAGAACTTACTGATTACTAAATTAATTAAAGCAAATCAATGCATGTAAATTCAAATCATGTCTAGAGCTACAGATATTTGAAGTGGGATCCTCTGAACATTAGCTCTGTGTAACAGTTTATGTATTAGAATTCAGTGGAATACATTAAACAATATTTTGGTGTCTAATATAATTGTTTCTTTGTTCATGTTTCTACATATTTCTCAAACATAGTTGGATTAAAAATACATCTTGCATTGACCAGCTCAGATCACAACTTTGCATGAAAATTATAAAGCCAAACAACTTTTTATCAGTAAAGCAAAGAAATAAAAATAAGTCAAATGGATGTATATCGGTGAAGTAAAACATCTACTATATTATGTCCTACGAGACCTTAAGTCTTTTAACTTTTTATAATATTTTTTCAAGTTTCTGTGAAGTAATCACCTAAGAAATAAAAGAATTCTAGAAAGTATTTCAATTTAACCACTCAAAATAATAATTCAAAGAGAACTTTCTGAAGATTTTTTTTTTGTGAAATTTATGATGACAGAGAAAAGAATGATTCACATCTTATTTCAATAGAAATGGTAAAAAATTAAGAGTAACAATCAATGATTCTCAAAAATATGTGATGTAGATTTGGGCTATTTGGAGGAAATACAAAATATAATCTCTTCGTTAATGATGATCATTTTTAAATTTATTACTGGTATTAAGAAAGTAGGTTATTTTACTCTTACAACAAATATACTTTATGAAGAACAGCTACAACACTTTCTATAATAAAAACTCATTATACTGTATATATGTGTCATAGACTATGTATGACAATTAAAAAATATATATCTTTTGATAACTAAATTAAAAATAAAACAAGAGTCTCTTACCTAATACCTTACTATAAAACTCTTCCCAAAAATGATGGTCATAATCCTGAATGCAGAAGTTGAAGAGAACTGAAAGCATTGAATTTTGTACTCTTTCCAGAAAGGTCATTTTGTCTGTTAGTCCTGTCATAGGTACAGGTACATAGGAAAGTGGTGCTGGAAGTTTCCCACAGCTTCGCTCCATATTGCCTCCTACAGAAACTCTAAGTGTGAGCACAAAAGGAACTGCAAGCAACTCAGCCATCAGATCTCCACAGGGAATCACAGGGTCTATAAGCATTACATCATAGTTGGTTTCCTGTAGCTTCTCCATAAGTGTCTGATTGTAGATAAAGCTTTCACACATCATTTTGAAAGTTTCTCTTATTTCAACAAAAAAATTATTTAATTTTATAACTGATTGCCAGGGTGGTAAGCCTGGCAAGACATTCAGAACTAGGTCAATAAATCTTTCTTGATCATCTGTTTTGTCCTGTGGCAGATGGACCACCTCAAATTTCAGTGCAGAAGGCTTCCTATAGTCAATTAAGAAAGCCTTTGTGTGAGTCAATACAGTTACCTCGTGGCCCCTCGCTATGAGCTCCTCCAGAATGACCTTGACATTAAGCCAATGGCTCATGTCACAGGGCCACACCAGGACCTTCCCACAGAATCCATAGCCAGCAAAGAAGAGCTGCAGGAGCAGAAATACCAAAGCTGACTTCTCAGACTTCATAACGGCAGCTCTCTCACACACTGGTTGGCAACGGTTTTGTAGTTACTAAGCATAGAGCTGAAATGGCAATATAAGCACAGAAGTTAAAATTTAATATTTTAAGGATAAAGTTCACTGGTTGTTTGCCAGTTTAACATTTATTGAAGGTATCAAAAGGAAATGCAAGGTATCAGGAAAAAGTTGTTCTGACCTTCTAGAACTTAGAGATACAATACATAAAGATATGTTTATTATTTGGATTGATTTTTTTTTAAATTAAAGTCTTTAGATTTAATAATGTATGAGCAGAAACATATGCACACAACCACACTTACATTCATTCCACACTAAGTCCAAGGTGTCATATGGTTTAGGAGAACCCATGTTCCACCTCCCTTGCTCAAAAAGACAATACAATATTTTACAGAGAATACACTGGGAGACTTTGCATAACTATTTTGATTAATTTTATATAATAAGTACACAGTGTTTAGTATTTTGGAGAGGGGAAAAAAAGCACAATTGCTTCAATATGGGATAATTAATAAAAGCTGTAGTAAGGCAATTGACTTAGGAGGTGAGATAAAACCTTTGATAGAATTTATTGTTGCCAAAGGAGAAATTTCACCATTAATAAAAGCATGGCAAAAGTATAGGATATTTGAAAATCATTCCAGTGGGTTGTGATCACAGAGAAAGTTGAGGGCAGGACATTAAAGAAGAAAGTTTGTTTGAAATAGAAGAACTTAATTTTAAATAAAGACTTATGGGTTTGAATGATAATTCATAGGAAAATAATTATTTATTCAAGTTTTAAAGGACAGTCGCAAGATCAAGATCTTCTTTCAGCAAGAAATTCTTGCATCTCTACATAGAGTGGTATGTAAAAGTAAGAGTTTAAAAACAGAAAATGATACAAATTTTATATTGGTTACTGGGACATGTCAACCTCATGTTAATGGAATGAAATATAAATTGTTAATAGTAAATGTGAGAAATCAATTTGAAATTTGTATTTACTGATAATATCTGAGATAGGAAAAAATGTACAGGAGAAAAGACATGGTTGTGGTTTCTGTCTTAAGAAGCAGAAGGCTGATAATGACATTAGATAAAATATGCACAAAATTTACAGCAGTTTTCAGAATCAATATGATCTAACTGGGATATTTTTCCTGTAGTTACTATTCTAATTATTCAACAACTCTATGTAGATATTGTTAAACACACACTCTGAATGAAGAGACACTCTAACTTTGTGTGAAGAACATGGCTGTTTATTCACCCAGCTGTTGGTGAGCTGAGTCTGAAAAGAGAGTCAGCAGAGGATAGTGATCCCACTGCCTACCCCAAACCAGTTAGTTTTATAGGTTTGGGGTAGGCAGTGGAAAGTTACCGAAGTTTACAGTTCAGGGTGGTTTTTGCAAGCTAGGAGGGAGTCAAAAGGACTGGAGTCATGAGGTTGACCTATCAGTTGAGTAAGGTCGGTTACACAGTACAGTTGCCTTATCAATTGAGGTGGGAATAAGGAACAATAGAAGAATGTCTCAGAGTTAATTAGGCTCTGTAGGGGTTTGTCATTCTCCTCCTTTTTGTGTTTTTTTTTTTTTTTTTTTTTTCAGTTACTTCAGACTTTCTAGTTCCAGGAACTCATCTGGAGTGTACATGAAGGTCACAGGGGTCACCATGACGTAGTCCATGGTGCATTCAGTCAGCCTAAAAGACCTTACATTCATGTCTTTTTATGTTAGTAATATAAAGGAAAAAGAAATGAAGAGTAAAGCGTAGTGGAATATTAGGAAGGCCGGCACAGAGGGGTGATGGAGTGATGTTTCTCAGGGCTTCTTCAAGTGGAATTGCAGGTGGCATGGAAAACTAAAAATGGGAAAAATTTAGACTTCTGGGAGATCTCGGGGCAAGGTGTGACACTGTGGGGTTGTTAGAGGGAGCATTTGTTGTATTGACTGGTTATCACTAGTGTATGATTTTGTAGGAATTGAGAGATTAATTGGAAAACACAGGGTCCAAATAATAGAAGGAGAAAGATAGGTATCTGGACTAAGGATTGGAAGAAGCCATGACATCCAGTTAGAGAGTGTCCAGCCAGTCCAGTGAAGTCCAGAATAACCATTTGCCTGATTAGCAAGCTTTTGGGCTCTGTCTTTCAATCTATTGATGGGATCATATGTGAGGTCAGACTGGTTTATATAAAAACAACATTCTTCCTTTAGGAATAGGCAAAGACCTCCTTTTTCAGCAGTCAGTAAATCAAGACCTCTGTGGTTTGGAGGACAACTGCAGCTAGGGAATTTACTTGAACTTGAAGAAGGGATAGTGATTGAATTAATTCTGCAATACTATCAGAGAAATCAATAGAGAGGCTATGAAAGGTGACAATTGAAGTGGTAAGGCCTGCTATGCCTGTGCTGAGTGCAGCAGTAATTCCTAATGCTTCAAGTAAGGGGATCGATAAAATGACCTGCTTATGTCATGTTGGGACCACAAGGGGACTGGGGAGGCTTCTGTCTCCATTGGCAAACTGAATTTTGGGAGTAAGAAAAGCTAGAGTACAGGTGTCTGTCCAGTTGGTAGGAAGGCAGATGTAAGAAGAAGAACCACAGAGGAAAAAAGTCCTTGCCTTAGACAGAACTAGAAGTGTAAACTGAAATGGTGAGAAAGTGTTCTGAGGGGGGATGGGGCTTTGGACCCAAATGCCAAGGGAACCAGTAAGGGCTGCAGCTGTTAAAGGTTGTAGTGGTGTTTGGTATGGTAACGGTGTGGAGACTTTTGTTTTCATGGTGTAGGAGGAAGCGTGTGTTATCTATAAGTAACCACTTGCGTTCATTAAAAATGTTGGGTATGAGCAGACAGGAAGAGGGGTCTGGAAGAGAGGAGGATGGTGCAGGAGGAAGCACGTGGTATCTATAAGTAACCACTCACTTTCATGGCATAGGAGGAAACATGTGGTATCTACAAGTAACCACTCACTTTCATTAACAAGATTGGGTATGAGCAGACAGAAAGAGGGGTCTGAAAGAGGGGTCTGAGGAGCAAGGGGAGGGCAGCCAAGGATGGAGTGAGAGACAGGGTAAATGACTACCTAGGCAAAACTTGAAGTTTATTTGCCAATCTTATGTAGGGGAAATTCCACAGGCCTGATGTGTAGGAAAAGGAGAGGGTCTGAGAAAACCTCGAGGAGTAGTAGAATGACAGATAGACCATTGAAATGTGATTGTTTTAAGAATGGACTTCCATGATGGAAAAGAAATAATGGGCTCTAAAAGATGAACCAGAGGCTTGTATTCTACATGGAAATGGTTATGAAAGTATGAGAGGATAGAATGAGCTTGTGAGGCAGGGAGGAGGAACTTCCCATTGTATAAGACCCATTGCCTCGTGTAGGAATCGACTGGTAAAGCAAGTTTTCACAGGAAAAATAGGTAAGGGAGATAGATGAGAAGGAAAAATACTGGCCTTGTGGGGGAGATGCTGGGATGTCCACTGCTTCTTGCTGTTTCTTTGGCTGTTTTGTTGCCTAAGGCATTTCCTTGGGCAAAAGAATCTGATGGTTTTTGCTGTCCTCTGCAGTGGATAACTCCGGCCTTGGTTGGGAGAAAGCAGCCTTAAGGAGGGCCTTTATTAAAGGGGCATTGATAAAAGAGGACCCCTGTGTGGTGAGAAAACTTCTTTCTGCCCATATACCAGCAGAGTGGTGTAGGATGTGGAAGGCATATTTAGAGTCAGTTTAGATATTAACATGTAGTCCTTTGGCAAGAGTAAGAGCACAGGTTAAAGCAACTTTTTTTTAGCTTGCTGAGAAGTGGGGGTGTGGGGGAATGTGACAACCTCGATGATAGATGAGTGGGATACAACAGCCTAATCAGCTTTGGCTGATACCAACCAACTGGTCTTTGAAGAGCTGCAATCAATAAACCATGTATGGTCTGGGTCTGGAATAGAAAAAAGAGAAATATGTGGAAATGAGGAGGATGCTATATGGATTAGGGAGATACAGTCTCCTGTATCTCCCTAATGGGGTTAGAGTTTAGGTATTAGGTGAGAGGCTGGTTTGAAGTCATGTCCAAGAGCAATTGTTACTGTGGGGGTTTCAATAAAGAGTACATAAAGCTGGAGAAGGTGAGGGGCTGAAAGTAAGGGTGTGAGGTGTGAAGAGGAAACTAAACTTTGGAGATTGTGAGAGCTATAGGGAGTAAGTGGAGCATAGCCTGTAATTTTAAGAGATACTAGGAGTATTATAAACCTCAGTGGCTGTGGCATGAAAACGTGATGGCCAGCCTAGGACTGTGAGATCAAGTTGTTTAGACAAGAAGGCAACTGGTCATGGGTCTGGCTCTTGTGTTAGAACTTCAGCTGTGCTGCCTTTTACTTCTACTGTGTGAAGGGAGTTGGGTTGGGGGGAGTAGGGGAGTGCTAGTGTAGGGCTGTTTCTAAGACTTTCTTTAGAGAACAAAATGTAGAATGGGGGAAAATTTGGGGTCTATGGGTTTAACTAAGTTTCCTTTCATAAGTTTATAAAGTGGTTTGCTTAGGAGGGCAAAACCTGGTATCCAAGCACCTGGCTGTCCTTGAAAAGAAGACAGCGTGGAGTGGGTGGCCCCGTATTGATTAAAAAGGGGATGCACTAAGAAGCAAAAGTATCTTACAATGCCTAGGAAGAAGAGAATCTGTTGTTTAGTAAATGGGATTGGGGTTTGGGAAATTAACTGGATACATTTGGCAGGAAGAGCACCTGTATGCTGGTGAAGAATTATACCTAGATAGGTAATTGATGGGGAAGAAATTTGGGCTTTAGAAAAAAAGTGTTTTTGAGGTTAAGAACAGAATAGTGAGTTGTAGAAGAGGATATAGAAAATAGGAGAGTATAGGAGTTTGGCACAACTGGGTGGATGGAAAGTACAATCTGATTGATGAAGCAGAGGTCTTGGACTAGTCTGTAGCTGGTTTTTGGACAGGTAGGGTAGGGTAATTGTTGAAGAGTTTGTAAGAATGAAAAGGGCATGTTGTAATACATGGATGATAACAAGCTTTAGGCCTTTTAAAGCCTGTTGTGGGATGGGGTAGTGGAGCTGGGCCAGATAATGGTGGTTATATTTTAATGGGATGGTGAGGGGTGAGTGAGCAATGGATGGGGAGGTGGTATCCCACACCCTAGGGTTAAGGTAGGGGAACATAAGAGGAGCTATTGAGGTAGGTACAGGTTCAGGGAGGACAGTGGCAATGAGGTGTGGCTGTAGCCCAGGAATAGTTAAGGAGGCAGACAATTTTGTTAGGATATCTTGGCCAATGGGGAACTGGACAAGTGGGTATAATTAGAAAAGAATGTGGAAAGGAGTGCTGGCCTGACACCAGACTTGGGGAGTTTTGAGAGGCCTGGAGGCCTTGCTGTCAATTCCCACAACAATTATGGAGGCCAAGGAAACAGGTCCTTGAAAAGAAGGCAGTGTGGAGTAGGTGGCCCCTGTGTTGATTAAGAAGGCGTTGGACTTACCCTTCACTGTAAGTATTACCTGAAGCTCAGCATTCATGATGGTTCAGGGGGTTTTGAGGTGTTCAGACAGCATTAGTCTTCAGCCACCAAGCCACAGTAATGTGAGTCAGACAGTTCAACTTTCAGTGGTGCCCCCCCACACAGATAGTGCAGGGCTTAGGAGGAATCTTGGGCTGCAGACATTCCTTGGCCCAGTGGCCAGGTTTTTGATACTTGAAGCAAGGTATAGGAGGGGTGGCTGGACACTGCAGTCTGGGCACTTTGAATTCTTTGTGAGCCGGTGGTGTGACTGGGATTTGTTTTATGGCAGAGGCAAGCATTTGTGGTTCTGAGATGTGCTGCTACTCGGCAGTTCTTTCCTTATTATTGAACACCTGGAGGGTGAGGTTGATAAATTAATTCCTGTTGTGGGGTTTAAGGGCCAGATTCTAATTTCTGTAGCTTTTTTAATGTCAGGGGCTGAATGGGTGACAAAATGCATATTAAGCATTCTTCGGGGGTAAGAGTAGAAGTAAGAATGGCAAAATTTAAGTTACTACAGGTGAGATTATAAGACTTGGTTAAGGATTGGAACCTCTCTCTCTCTGTTTTTTTTTTTTTTTTTTTTTAATTTAGATGAGAATTCACCATGTTGGGCAGTCTGGTCTCTAACTCCCAACCCCAGGTGATTTGCCTGCCTCAGCCTCCCAAAGTGCTGGGATTACAGGCATGAGCCACTGTGCCCAGCCAATAATTTATTTTAGAGTAATCAGATTTTAGTGATATTTGAAAGTTTATACTGAAGAGGAATAATTTTTTCAAGGCTACTTATTGTGGTCAGGTGCAGTGGAACTCTTGTATATATTTAGTAGGATTTGATGAAAAGGAGCCTAGAAGTTGGCCAATTTGAGAAAGGTGGAATAAAGAGAAACATACACCCTAACTATGCCTTTGGCTCCAGCCACCTCTCAAAGGGGGAATTGTTGGGCAGGGGCGGAGGAGTTAGCTGCGGGACTAAACTGTAAGCCAGACCTGGTATGAGGTGGGGAGGTGACAAGAGGGGCATAAGAAGGTGGGTTGTGGGCAGAAGAAGAGAAGGGAGGCTCTGGGGGGTGCTTAGGGCCTGGATTAGGCCCTGGTTTGGACAGGCGGGGGAGGAGAAAGTTCAGAAGGGTTGATGGACAAGGATTTTTGAGTTACCAGTGGAGGCAGGAGGGGCAGATGGAAGGCAGAGAAGGAAAATTTTGTACAGATTTCATTGAGAGCAGAGATTAGGGAGAGATTGGTGTGTGAAAAAATGCCTGGATGTTGAGCACCTCAGACCGTTTGCCCATTTGTTGACAAAAATTGTCTAGGTCTCACAGAATAGAAAAATTAAAAGCGCCATTTTCTGGCCACTGGGAACCATTGCCTAATTTGTATTGAGGCCAGTCCATGTTACAGAAAAAAAACAAATGAGATGTTTAGGTTTCAGATTGGGTGTTAGTTGAAGAGATTTTTGGTATTTTAGAATGCAGGCTAGAGGTGATGACAGAGGAATAGAGGGCAGAATATTGCCCCTGGTAAAGGAGATAAGTTTTAAGGAGAGAAGTAGAGATGAGGAGAAGGAGTGAGCAGCTACCAGGGTTTTTAGTAGGCATCCCTGACTGAGTCCTGGGCTGCAACATGGATGAGTGATCAAGGCAGGCATCCCTCCTATTGACCAGAAACCAAGGGAAGATTGTCTTCCTGAGTCTGAGACCAACATTGGAGTTTTTGAGTGAGAAGGAGAGACTTGTCTCCTGTGATTCTACACAAATAAAGAGTGTCTCCTTTGTCTCTACTAGAAGGAGAAGAATTTAAAGGAAAAAAGAGAGAATGAGGGAGAGACTTGTCTCCTTTTCTCTAAAGGAAAGAGAGAGAAAGAGGGAGAGATTTGTCTTCTTTTGTCTAATGGGAAAGAGAGAGAAAGAGGAAGAGACTTCTCTCCTTTACAGAAAAACAGAGAGAGAGAGGGAGAGAGCCTTGTCTTTTTTTCTTCTCTATTTAGGAGGAGGATTTAAAGGAAAAGAGAGAGAGAGACTGCTTATCCAATCTGAAGGTGGCCAGTCTGATATGCTGAGGTTGCAGGTGGGTCTCTTCACAGAGGAAGTACAGGGACAGGGGACTGGTATCTCCAAAGGAATATCCCTGTCCTGAGTTTCAGCACCAAATGTTAAACATGTGTTCTGAATGAAGATACCCCCTTAATAGGCTTTTCATGAGTAACATGGCTGTTTATTCACTTGGGTGTGGGTAGCCTGAGTCCAAAAGAGAGTCAGCAGAGGGCAATAGGATAAGAGTTTGTTTTATAGGTTTGAGGTAGACAGTGAAAAGTTACTGAAGTTACAGTTCAGGGTGGTTTTTCAAGCTGGGAGGGGGGTCGTAGGGTCTGGAGTCCTGAGGTTGACCTATAAGTTGAGCAAGGTTGGTTACACAGTACAGTTGCCTTATCAGTTGAGGTGGGAATAAGGAACAATAGAAGAATGTCTCAAAGTTAATTAGGCTCTGCAGGGGTTGGTCATTCTTCTCCTTTTTTGTGGTTTTTTAATTACTTCAGACTTTCTAGTTCCAGCAACTCATCTGCATTGTACATGCAGGTCACAGAGGTTACCATGACATAGTCCATGGTGCAGTCTGTCAGCCCAAAAGACCTTACAGATGTAAACCAAAAAATAAAAGTTTAAGCCTCTCCAACCATTGGAAGGACCCTATGCTCAGCAAAAAGCATTTCAAAGTTAATCTGAAAAAATTGTTCAGGCAATGGGTGGTAGAATAGCACATGCCTCATTATTCCCTCTTTCTTTTTTGAATTCAGGAAAAACTTACTAGCATTACCATCAACCCAGACCTTAAAATCAATAGAACAGATTCATTACGTATGATAAGAAACATTTACAATCTATTCTCTCTGGAGTCTGTTACTGGACAGCTTTAGGTGCATGATAAAACCTTGGTATTCACAGCCCCTTATCTTAACCCAGACATTCTTTTCTATTAATTCTAAATCTTTAGACAACAACATAACTCAACCAATTCCCAATAGACAGTCCTTGAATTATCTTATGACCTGAAAGCCCTTACTTCCAGTTGTCCTGCCTATCAAGACTGAGTCAATGTATAACTTACATGTATTGATTGATGTCTAATGCCTCTCTAAGTTGTATGAAACTAAGCTGTAGCCTGAGCACCATGGGTATGTGTTCTTAGGATCTCCTGAGGGCTTTGTCACAGGCCATCAGCGACTTATATTTGGCTCAGAATAAAACTCTTCAAATATTTTAAAGAGTTTGACTTGGAGATCCAAGATGGCCAAATAGGAACAGCTCTGGAGTGCAGTTCCTGGCAAGCAGAACACAGAGGCCCCCACAAGTGATCCTCAGGCAAGCAGGGTCTAGAGTGGACCTCCAGCAGTCCTATAGCAGAGGGGCCTGATGGTTAGAAGGAAAGCTAAAAAACAGAAAGAAATAACTTCAATATCAACAAAAAGGATGTCCACTCAGAGTCCCCATCCGAAAATCACCAACTACAAAGACCACAGGTAGATAAATCCACAAAGATGGAAAGAAACCAGTGCAAAAAGGATGAAAACACCAAAACCAGAATGTCTCTCCTCCTCCAAGAGATTACAACTCCTCACCAGCAATGGAACAAAGCTGGATGGAGAATGAGTCTGATGAATTAACAGAAACAGGCTTCAGAAGGTGGATAATAACAAACTTCTCTGAGCTAAAAGAACTTGTTCTAACTCAACGCAAAGAAACTAAGAACCTTGAAAAAAGGTCCAGTTTCTGCTTTCTGCACATTGTTAGCCAGTTTTCCCAACACCATTTATTAAACACAACATATGTTCTCACTCATAGGTGGGTGTTGAACAACGAGAACACGTGGACTCTGGGAGAGGAGCATCACACACTGAAGACAGTTAGGGGGGTAGGGGAGAGACAGCAGGGGGTGGGAAGGAAGGGGAGGGAGAACATGGGGAGAAATGCTAGATATAGTATGCACCTAAAGTAAAATAAATAAAAATTTAAAAAAAGGCTAGATGGAATGCTAAGGAGAATAAGCAGCCTAGGGAAGAGTTTAAATGACTTGATGGAGCTGAAAAACACAACAACAGAACTTCATGAAGCATATACAGGTTTCAATAGCTGAATTGACCAAGCAGAAGAAAGGATATCAGAGATTGAAGATCAATTCAATGAAATAAAATGAGAAGGCAAGATTAGAGAAAAAAGAGTGAAAAGAAATGAACAAAGGCTGCAAGAAATATGGGACTATGTGAAAAGACCTAATCTACGTTTGATAGGTGTACCTGAATGTGATGGAGAGAATGAATCCAAGCTGGAAAACACTCTTTAGGATATTATTCAGGAGAACTTCCCCAACCTAGCAAGGCAGGCCACCATTCAAGTCCAGGAAATACAGAGAACACCACAAATATATTCCTAAAGAAAAGCAGCCCAAGGCACATAATTGTCAGATTCACCAGGGTTGAAATAAAGGAAAAAATGCTAATGGCAGCCAGAGAGAAAGGTCGGGTTATCCACAAAGGGAAGCCCATCCGACTCACAGCAGATCTCTCAGCAGAAACCCTACAAGCCAGAAGAGAGTGGGGGCCAATATTCAACATTCTTAAAGAAAAGAACTTTCAGCCTAGAATTTCATATCCAGCCAAACTAAGCTTCATAAGAGAAGGAGAAATAAAATCCTTTACGAACAAGTCATTGCTGAGAGATTTCATCACCACCAGTTCTGCCTTACAAGAGCTCCTGAAAGAAGCACTAAATATAGAAAGGAACAACCAGTACCAGCCACTCCAAAAATGTACCAAATGGTAAAGAGCATTGACACAATGAAGAAACTGTGTCAACTAATGGACAGAACAACCAGCTTGCATCAAAATAGCAGGATTAAATTCACACATATCAATATTAACCCTAAATGTAAATGAGCTAAGTGCCCCAATCAAAAGACACAGACTGGCAAATTGGATAAAAAGTCAAAACCCATCAGTGTGCTGTATTCAGGAAACCCATCCCATGTGCAAGCACACATATAGACTCAAAATAAAGGGATGGAGGTCATTAGAGAAATGGTCATTAGAGAAATGCAAGTCAAAGCCACATTGAGATATCATCTCATGCCAGTTAGAATGGCGATCATTAAAAAAATCTGGAGACAGCAGATGCTGGAGAGGATGTGGAGAAATAAGAACACTTTTACACTGTTGGTGGGAGTGTAAATTAGTTCAACCATTGTGGAAGACAGTGTGGTGATTCCTCAAGGGCCTAGAAACAGAAATACCATTTGACTCAGCAATCCCACTACTGGGTATATACCCAAAGGATTATAAATGATTCTATTATAAAGACACATGCACACATATGTTCATTGCAGCACTGTTTACAATAGCAAAGACTGGGAACCAACCCAAATGCCCATCGATGACAGACTGGACAAGGAAAATGTGGCACATACACACCATGGAATACTATGCAGCCATAAAAAAAACTATGAGTTTGTGTCCTTTGTAGGGACATGGTTGAATCTGGAAACCATCATTCTCAGCAAACTGACACAAGAACAGAAAATCAAACACCACATGTTGTCACTCAAAGGCGGGTGTTGAACAATGAGAACACATGCAAACAGGGAGGGGGAGCATCACACACTGGGGTCAGTTGGGGGGGACTTGGGAAGGGACAGTGGGGTATAGGGAGGTTGGGGGAGGGATAACATGGGGGAGAAGTGCCAGATATAGGTGACAGGGGGATGAGGCATGAGAGTTGCTTGGGCCCGGGAGGCAGAGGTTGCAGTGGGCTGAGGTTGCATCACTGCACTCTGGCCTGGGTGGCAGGACAAGACTGTCTAAAAAAAAAATGTTTAACCTCCAGGTGTGGTGGCTCACCCCTGTAATCCTAGCACTTTGCGAGTCCAAGGCAGGAGGATTGCTTAAGCCCAGGAGTTCAAGTCCAGCCTGGGCAACATGGCAAGACCCCATCTCTCCAAAGACAATACAAAAGTCAGCTGGGCTTGGTAATGGTGGGAGGATAACTTGAGCCTGGGAGTCTGAGACTACACTGAACCATGATCATGCCACTGTACTCTAGCCTGGGTGACACAGCAAGATCCTGTCTCAAAACGAAATACATAAAAATACATAAAAATGCTTAATTATAGGGTAAGATAAGGGCCTTGAAACAAAAGATAGGGGCTTCCTGAAGTCACAATTTTACTTTGTTTTACATCTGCCTTTTTTATTGTAGTAATATATACGTAGCATAAAACTGACTGTTTAAATCATTTCTCAGCATATATACAGATCAGTGGCATGAGTACATTCGCATTGTTGTGCAATTATCACCACCTCCCATCTTCAGAGCACTTCATTTTGCAAAACCAAAACAGCATACCCATTAAACACTAACTTCCAGTTAAAAATAAAATTAAAAAAATACAAAATTAGCCAGGCCTGGTGGTGCTATAATCTCAGCTACCTGGGAGGCTGAGACAGGAGAATCACTTGAACCCAGGAGGTGTAGGTTGCAGTTAGCCAAGATTGTGCAACTGCACTCCAGCTTGGGCAATCCAGTGAGACTCTGACAAAAAAAAGAAGTAAAGAAAAAGATGAGTTGTAGATTTAATAGGCAAAACTTTAAATTAGACATAAACATACTCAAAGACCTAAAGTCAAACACACTTAAAGCTGAAAATTAAGGTATAATGACAATGTCATATTCAATAGAGAATATATAGAAAGAAATAGAAGTTTTTTGTATTTTTTTTAAAAAAGAACCAAGTGAACGTACTGTAATAAAAATGTAATAGAAATAGAAAATGCACAAGCAGGATTCTGCTTCATGTTTGTGGCAGAAGAATAAGAGCAAAAGAAAAAAATCCTGAAGATACATCAATAGAAATTATATAATCTAAAGAATAAAGAAACAAAAAGTGAAGAGAAAGAAACAGAGCCTTATAGACTTTTGGGACATACTTAGGCACAGCAACATATAAAGAAGAGAAAGAGAATGATTCAGTGAAAACTATTCAAAAATAATGCTAAAAACATCCCAAAATCATTTAAAAAACACTAATTTACACATTTCAGCGGTGGATTTCAGAGGTTCTGTAAATTTTTAGTTCAGGGTAAGCACAAAAAGATCCAAACAGAGACACAATAATAATAGGTTGAATGCTGAAGAAAACATTATAAGGCACAAAGGCAAAAACAAGTAATCACATACAAGGAAACTCAGATGACATTAATAGCTGACTACTCATCAGAAACAATGCTGTCCCTAAGGCAATGATATGTCATATTTGAAGTACTGAAAAAAAAAAACAACTGCCAACTAAAAATTCTGTATACTACAAATCATTTAAAAAAATAAAGATGAAATAAAGACATTGCTAAACAAACAAAAACAGTAATGTATGGCTAACTAATCTGCCTCACAAAAAATTCTAAAGAAACTTTTTCAGGCTAAAAGTAAATAAACATGGAAAGAAGTTCGATTCCATATAATAAAAAAGAGCACCTGAATATATAATTAAGTAATTTTAACAGATAATTTATTCAACTTTCTTAACACATTTAAGAAGCAAGTATATAAAGCATATATGGTTGTAATGTTGGGCATTTAACTTATACATAGGTAATATATTTGTCAATAACAGCACTAAAGAGGTATGTGGATGCAAAACTCTATTGGAGTAAGGAATGAAATCAAGAGAAACAGGAGATAGGAAAGTATGGCGGGCAGGAGAGGAGGAATGTCATTCAGTGAAGGGGCCGCCACAGGGCCATTAGCCCTACTGCCTCCAGCAGAGCCTCTGCATCTCAGAGCTGATGCAGCCATGGCTGTCCACTGTTGCCCTGCAAGTCCAGGCATTGAGGATACATGAGAGTAGCCTTTCTCTACCATGCTCCTTGTAAAAATCAAGCATTAATACTCTGAGACATCTAAGGTAAGGTATTCAACTATGTAGGGTACTACATCAATTCTAAAAGATTGCAATAAAGTGACAATGTCTCAGGAACGCACCCCACCTCTACCTAGAGATATGTCTAGTGGTTGCCATAGCAGAAAGCTGGTGTTATACACAGATCAAAGTAGTAAAATGTCCAACATGTAGACCACTAATAATTCCAGTTTTTGTCAAGCGGAAGTGGATGAGGTGTTAAAAAGTTTAACATTTTCACCTGGCTAAATGACAAAATGAAATGGTGCCTGAGGGTAAACTCAACCCTATAAATTTGTTCACATGAAGGCTAAAGGGGAGGCTGTTAGAGTGGACTCAGTAATAATGTCAACCACAGATTTGCTCACTGCATTAAAGGCAGTCATTAATGACTCTTCATGAATGCAGTTTTTTTTAAACTACATAGCATGTATTGGTAAGTCCTCACATGAAAGCCAAGGAACCGGCAGTGACTTTGAACATGAACACAATGGTGAGTACATTATGGCTTTTTATTTTTTTTGGTGATGCATAAAGGCCATCATTAATAAACCATTGTATCACAATACGTTTTTGGTGGTTTTAGATAAAACATTTGTCAGAGGTTTTAGGATAGTGTATAAGATTTAAAATAGCCAAAAACTGCAAGAAGAGGAATTGCTGAAGATGGTAACAGAAGGAGTATAAGGAAGATTGGAACAAAGTTGAAGAAAAGAAGCGTGAATATTATTACAGCATTGACCAATTTTCAGCACAGTTATGAGGGCCTTTTAGGATGAGATCTCATCAGATGTTAGTCTTTAAAAATTTTTTATTTTGTCTGTTGAAGGTATACAAAATGATATTATGGAATACAAATAGTAAAAAGACTACCATAATGAAGCAAATAAACATGTCCATCATCTAGATCACTTCAATTATCAATGCCAACTTCTTATCAGCTTTCCCCTGACATGTACCTGAACCTTGCCATAGACTTATCTCCTATCTCCAGACTTTAATACTATTTTGAAACTTGTACACCTGGTTCATTACAATTTCATTAATGATTAATTCAACCTCTGTACTCTCAAATGATTTTTAACTGTAAAGAGAATGTTATATGGTTATCAATCATTCATTATGATCAGCCTATGAAGCCCATGGACCAAAAGGTCTTCTGGATCAAGTTCATCATGTGCCACAAATGAGCCAAGTACTTGCTGCCACTTGCCAACAACTTCACCTACTTCCAGTACTGCTCTCCGGTTGTGCTGGCTTGTGAGGCAATTTTTACTCTCTTTGTCATGATATGTTGCTTGTTTGGTTATCAAAAGTTTGTTAAAACAATAAAGAAAAAAGAGTAGCACTGATTGAGATCTAAGGCAGGCAGGAATGACAGGGAATGTCATGCCCTTTAATGCCACCACTATGCATCAAGGTGTGGCAAAATTCTCTTCTATATTTCACAAAACTTGTGCCTTACTGATTTCTTCAAATATTTTACTCTTTGTAAAATATTAAACTCTTTGTTTTTGTGGCAAAATTCTCCTCCATATTTCACGAGACTTGTGCCTTCCTGATTTATTTAAATATTTTACTCTTTGTTAAACATTAAATAATATACTATTTTAGTTTCAGAAAACCTAAAATAATTCCATTTTTATGATTGCTTATGTATATTTCTAAACTGAAAGAAAAGGAGATTCACTGGAAATTCAGGCTGTTTATTTGAGAAGGTCAAAAATGATATGTTTCTACTGTGCATTTTTAGAAACCTCTTTTTTATTTATATTTTATTTTATTTTTGTATTTCTAACATTTATTGTAACTTCAGAAGTATACGTGTAGGATATGAAGGTTTGTTACATAGGTAAAGAAACCTTTTCTATATAAATAAATACAATGATATGGATTGCATGTGTCCCTCTTAAAGAAAAACAGAGCAAGATCCTTTTTAAAAATGGCAAGACAGATTTTATTCTGACTACTGAAGTAGGAGATAGAGACTACGGTATAAACTGAACTCAACTCTAAGACAGAGGTAGCTGAGGCTTTTGATGAGAAAACTGATATGAATAAAAATGAGAAAAACAAAAAGGAACTAGTGGGTTATATGGAAAAGGAAAACTACATAAAAATTAAGTAGGAAATGATAATTATTAGGCAATGTGGGATACGCAGTGTGTTTTGCAGTTTGGCAGGATCACATTCTTTTGAGCAAAGACTCACCTTGGAGGCTAGGGTGACGTTTAAAGACAAATTCATGACCTAGTGCACATATGAGCTGAGATAAATTTGGCCAAGTCTCTTAACATGGTGTTTATGCAAGACTTTTGTGTTACATGAGAGTTTAAATTTCAAATCCCTCATGAAATACAAAATATTTCTTAATGAAAATGTTCTTTGTTTCAAAATTATAGATTGTTGTAACTGACTTCCTATCCAAAACTATGCAACCTTGTAAAATCTTTGATTAGAAAGACTAAAGATGTTATCCACATGAGGCCTTGAATATGCTTGAGTTACTATTTTCATTTTAGTAATTATTCTTTGTAATTGAATATTAATACACAAAATAAAAGAAGAAGTTAGTTCCATTTAGTTGGGAATTATAGATATGGACAGCAAGTTTAGTCATCTCTCTAGATTATAATGATATATAATTTCTCTCCTGCAATAGGATCTCACTATTTCTTGGCCTTACCTAGTCAAGTAAGACATTTCTGACTTCTTTAATGCATGTAATACTGAGGACATACAGTCCAGAAATGTATATAATCATTTTACTTATTATCCCCTCACAACATGAAAAAATAAATTGTAGATGGAATAAAGAGCCAGATATTCTGTGCAATAATTTGCCTATGTTGAAGAAAGCATAATAAATGGCAAAAGCTCTCCAAATCCTACCTTTAAATGTTGGTCATTACAGCCTTTAGTCTCAGGAAAAGGTCTGCAAAGCAAATGACAGAGAAGAAAGAAACCAACTGAAGAGTAGTTCTTTGGTCTAACAAAAGATGTGTCTGAACAGTTGAATGGAAGACAGTCATAATGATCATTTCTAACACAAGGAAAAGTTGGTTATAGTACTCTTTTCTGTGAAAAAAATTTTTAGCAACAATTGGTAATAACTTATAATGTCTAGAAAAGAAATATACACTGAATATTTTACTTTATTAAACTGAACATTCAGTCATGGCACTAGAAAGAAAAAAATAGTGCAAAAAGGAAAGAATGTAATGCATTTGTGCTTTTTAATTATAGTAATGTCTTTTTTTTAAAGAGCAGAAACCTTATAGATAAATATTAGTCTGAGGCAATAGTGAACTACAAAATGTACTACATTTTGTACTACATGTACTACAAAAGCTAATTTCCATTCTGTTTTTATTTTTTTAACGAAGTATCTTCTGAAAATGTACCAGAATATACTTTCCTAATAAAGTATATCTGAAAATAAATCTTCTTTGAAATGCTAAGACCATATATATAGATACACAAATCTATTTCTATCCATGAGTGATCAAATAATATTTTCACTTGTTCTAATCTTGAGAAGCCTTTTCACATAAAGTGATAGGTATACATATATTTACGAAAATATGTGAACATGAAGGTATACTTGACAGAGAGTTTTAAAAATTCCATAATATATTGAATTATGAAAATTGCAATAAGTGATGTAGCTGCTTCTTTGAGATTGATTCTACAAGATTTTAAATAGCTCGGCAGTTAGCAAAATTTAAACACAGAAACTCTAAGCAATCATGTAGAATGATATAATTGATCTAACATTCTTCATCTTTGTGATAATCTTTTTTAAAATTTTGAATATGCTGCTTAAAGACAGGGATACGACCTTGAACACAAAAATAAAACAATTGTAAATTTAGTCTTGAAATAACATATGAAGCTGAATCTATCTATGTCGACAAATGGTTTTTGTAGTATTTTCTGAATTAATTTTTATGCAGAATGCAATATTTCAGAAAAGTTATGACAAATGTGCTAATTACTTAAAAGATAAAATAAATGTGCTAATATGCATGTATTACTAATTGGATAGTAATACACAAAATAAAAGAAGAGACTAGTTCTCTTTAGTTAGGAATTATAGATATGGTGCAGCAAATTTAGTCCAGTCTCTTTAGATTATAATGTTACATGATTTCTCTCCTGCAATAAGATCTCACTACTTCTTGGCCTTACCTTGTCAAGTCGGAAATGTCTGACTTATAAATTTGGAAATTTCTAATAAGATGTTTCCTTCTTATATTCTTTAAATATACTCTTTAGTATTCTTAAGTATATTCTTTAACATACATGTTCTTAAACTTCAACATTAATGATAAAAATTACTGAATAACTAGAGTGGGTCCTTGGAAGGTATGTGCCTTTCTGCATCAACCACCTCACCATCACTCTAGTGCCCTCTATTGATGAAGCTTAACTAGTTCAACCAGCTGGCAAAGGATGAATGCTTTAGGATCCCGATTCAGTATCATAAAGCTATATTCGCATCCATGAGACAATAAATTGAAAACTGGTGTGGCACAAAATTTCAAATTTCTCATTTGTTATAATTCTAAAAGTTGTACGCTTGGGTACTGAATCTTGGTAAAATTCAAGTGAGTAGAAGGCATGACTTTCTTTTGAAAATAACATTTTTGAAAGTAGGGGCATATAGGGATTCTGACAAAGGTAAGCTTAGAGTTGGCCAAGTGGGTCCACAGTTCAACTGGTGATCACTTGCTTAATGTTCAAATGTATAATAAATAAGAATTGAAATACTAGCAGGTTGGATTTTCTATTTTAGTCATTGCTATCTCAGACTTGGTTGCAGGGAGTTTTGTGTTGGGTCCATATGTACCCTTCGTTTTCACCTATCACCAATCTATTCATACTCCCAACAAACTTGCACTGGAATTGCCAATTATTCTGTGCTTTACCGATGATGGATATTAATTTTTACCAATTCAAAATATATGAAGATGTATCATTAATTTCATTGTTAGTCCCTAATCATTAAACTGATTAATCACTATTTGGGTTTGTGATCCAGCCAGAATTTTGTTCATGTACTGCACTCATTTTTTAAGTGATGTTTTTCATTAGATTCTTCTTTAGTATAGAGACTTTATTAAGGATAAATTTGTTATTCATAAGAGATCTAGAATCCTAAGGCATCATGACCATGGCTCAGAGTGACCAGCAAAGAAACAAAATTACTAAAGATCAGATAAACAAGTATAAATTAATGAATAATCCTTAGTCAGATAAGGTGAACTTTGCAGTTGGATTGATCAATAATAATGACATGCAGGTTGCAACAGGAGGACAGAAAGAAATAAAAGTTGAGACAATCACATTGAATCAGGTCATAAATAACAAAACATATAATGGGTAGTTAAGACCAAGAATACAACTAGAAATAAGAGAGCTTTGGAAGAAGAACCTATCAGGAAAACTTTTAACATAAGATGTTACAAGCAACACTTTCAGATTTTAATCATTTTGCTGGCAATTTCTAGAGCATTAAGTAATTTTTCTTAGGGGCTGTATCAGTCAAGCATTCAGTTCCACTTTATTTCATGTAATCAACCAACATTTCATATAATTAGGGAACATATTTCTTATTTCAAAAAATATCTAATTATTTTTGTATTCATCCTTCTCACCTCATCCCATTCTTGTTTTATGTTAGTGACTCTTTCATCTCCAAACATTTGAATCATGCTTATTTAAAAATCTCATTTTGTAAAGGTACGGTGGTTTACGTCTGTATTCAAAACACTTGGGGGATGCTGAAATGAGAAGATTGTTTGAGCCAAGGAGTTTGAAATCAGCATGGACAACACAACTAGAGCTCATCACTACAAAGAATAAAAAATTAATTGGGTGTGGTGACATGCACCTGTGGTCCCAGCTACTCAGGGGGCTGAGTTGAGAGAATCACTTGAGCTTGGTAGGTTGAGGCTGAAGTGAGCCGTGATCACACCATTGCACTCCAACCTGAACAACTGAGCAACGCCTTAAAAAAATATAAAAACTGAAAATCAAAATCTTATTCCGATTGTTTCCTCTATCTACAATCCTTGAGTGCAAATCTTACAATTGTGTATGACTGCTTAATTCCTCATGTAGTTTGCTTGAGGAAATCTTCAACATGTGTTGCTTTCTGCAACATCCCTCATGTTCCGTATTTTAAGAGCATCCCTTCACATTTTTGTCAGTTTTCTCTGCTGCAGTCTAGGGAGGTCTCTAGTTCCACAATTTTTTTTCCCTTATTTATTTTTTTGACAGGAAGTCCCTGCACTCTGTTAGTAAATTTTGTTCCCTACTTCTACGGACTCTGCCTCATTAGTTTTCCTCCCAAAAGTCACTTTGTCATAGCTTTTACAAGCATCTATTCACAGAATTCCCTCTGATTTTAGCAATCAGTAAACATTCTTCCTTCTTTTTTTTTTTGTCAGACAGAGTCTCACTCTAACACTCAGGCTGGAGTGCAGGGGCACAATCTCATCTCACTGCAACCTCCGCTTCCCCTGTTCAATCAATTATCATGCCTCAGCCTCAGAGCAGCTGGGATTACAGGGACACGCCACCATGTCTGACTAATTTTTGTGTTTTTAGTGGAGACAAGGTTTCCCAATGTTGGCCAGGATGGTCTTGAACTTCTGACCCAGGTGATCTGCCTACCACGGCCTCCCACGATTTATGTCTGGGATTACAGGCATAAGTCACCATGCCCGGCCCTTCCTTCATTTTATATGAGGCAATATATGTTGTTCTATGTCATTTTTTCTTCTAGATGTGTATGTGCTGCAGTAGAATAAGTGGGAAAGAACTGAGCCACTTCTGCTCACCTCAGTATTCTATGCCATATGATTAATTTGAGGCCTGTTCATAGGAAACCTATTTTATGTTTAAAATATCTATAAATACATTTTACAATGCATAATAAATGTTTTGGTAGTTGTATAAATTTAAATTCACACATTTTTATGATTTTACTGTGTTTCTAATGTCAATATATAATGAATTTGCTAGTTACTTAGTGGCTTCTGTTGAGTAACACAACAGCTTATATTTTGGTCATTTTGAGACATGACTGCAAATACATTGACATTCTAATCAAACCATGGTCCCCTTGAACTTTAGCAAGGCTTGTTGCTGTCTCAGCAAAGAAAGCATAGTGGAAGTGACAGTATAATTTTGAAGACTGTATTAGAAAAGGCAGTACATTATCTCTGTCTGGCTCTCTGTTTCTGTGTGTCTTTCTGTCTGTCTCTATCTTTTACTTATACCTCTTTCATTCTCTCTCTCTCTTCTCCCTCTCTCTCTTTTCTTCCTCTATCCCTTCAGAGCCCTGTGTTACATCCAAAATCCTTATGATAAATGACAGTTTGGGGAGAAGTGCACAGAGGAGACTAGGAAGTGATGCTTATTCAGTCCCACAGGAATTTGAGTCTTTTGACATCAATCATCAAGTATGTGAATGAATGACCTTCAGATGATTACATCCCCAGCCACCACATGAAAGTAAGGACCTGAGAAATACTGTGTATGAACCACCTGGCTGAGCCTACCCAACACTCATGCTATGAGAGTTCTAATAAAATGCTTATTGTTTTTCAAAGTACTCACATTTGAGAGTAGTTTGTTATGAAGTGATAGATAACTAAAATGATATTTCTAAAAATTTAATTATACATTTATAATAACATACAATTAATATGGAGGCAAGAAAATGGAAACTACAAATGTAAGATTTTGAAAACAACTATAATCCAAAAAGGGAAGTCAGCATAGCATGGTGGTTAAGAGCTCTTGTACTCTGGATCCAGTTAGCCTGGATTTGAGTCCCTGAAAAACCACTACAGAATTATGTGGGGCTTGGCAAATTGCCTCACCTCTATGCCTCAACTTCATCAGTGAAATGGAGATGAGGTAATGTCATTATCTACCTCATGTGGCTGATGAAGGATGGATACATTAACTTGGCAAAGCACTACAAACAGTTGCTGTATGTAGCAAATTAAATTATCATTATTTTAATAATTATTAAGTAGAAAGAAAAATTTCCACAATGATTTGAGTCCTTACCTAAATTTCCTCAATATATATTTAAATGTATCATGTTTCAAATGACAGCATTTGCTATTTTAAATATGTCAGAATTAAATTCATGAGAAAATTTAATTTAATTTTTTAAATCAAATAATGTATTCAATTAAATTAACCAAGGATTGGCAAGTCAATGGGGTCCTCTGGGCAAAATCTGGTCAGCCACTTGTTTACATTTTTTTAAATATTTGAGGTAAAAATTACATAAAATAACATGTACTATTTTAACCATTTAAAAGTGAACAATTCAGTGGCATTCACAGTATTGTGTAACTGTCACTTTAATCTAAATCCAAAATTGTCATCAACCTAAAAGGATGCTTATACACATTAGACAGTCACTCTCCATTCAAACTTGCCCTATCCTAGTAACCTGGCATTTTGTGTTAAAATCATTCTGTTCATATTAGAAAAATTGTTTTTGGACTGTACCACCCCCTTCCACACACCAACATGTCACCACTGTGAGAGAACTTTCTTTTGCCTGCTGTTATCAAAACGGAAGGAGGAAATTTCAAGTGGACATTCAATTTTTTCATGGGTCTGTAAATTTGGTGGGAAAGTCCACATTTGTCCCACCCCACAAGAGGTATTAAGAGTGTTCAAAGGGCTGAACCACCAAAGGTAAATTGGAAACAAGAGTGGAAGTACTAATCACAGTGATTGGCACACAGATTTTGGTGTCTGCTTTGTGTTTCTACACAGGGATGCCACAATGAGGAGTCTGACCAGAACCATAGCACTGCAGGGGCAAGATCTAAGGGAAAGTCTGGATCTTTGACAATTTTTTTTTTACAATTTCCAAGTAGTCATGTGGAAATTTTCCATGACTGGGAAACAAGTATAAGGTTTGAAATTAAGTTTGAATGATTGCTTAACTCTCTCCCAGACCTAGAAATCACTGCAAGTCTGGGTTTAAGTTCCAGTGCAGCATTTAAGTTCAGATGCTCACAATAAGTCTCCCAAGACTGGAAAACAACATTAGAGCAAATATTTAGTCTTAGTGAAGCATTTAATTCTGGGGGCAAATATTAAGTCCTTCCCCAAACAAAAAGCAACTGGTGGCAAGGAATTAGGTTTAATTTTATTAACCATTTCATTAGAGCAGCTAACTGTAACTTTGAACATTAGGTTAAACAGGTTGTACAAAGTTCAGACTCATTTACCATCAGCTGGTTGAGAAATTGAAACTTTAAACTCATTTACGATTACTCTGGGTTATTAGCTTCTGGTACTTGTTTAGAGCTCAGGGTTCATTAGAGCAATAGCTGATCAGAGAGACTGAGTGGCTTCCATGTTCCTTTCCTGCTGCATCTGTTTCTTTGACTCTGGAAGAACTAGAAAAGTACTTGTATGGTCCATGAATTGTAGTCACTCAGTTAATTTAACAGTATTCAGCTTCTTTTGAACTGCTCGAAACTTTTATGGTGAGCATGCAAATAAAGCTATCACAAATGGAGAAATGTATTTCCAAAAGTATGAGTGACCATGTTGCAATAAGTGAGGAGTCACTCAGCAAGCTGTAGGCAGCGAAGTTTAATATCTCTTTTGCAGACCCTTCAGCTTACTGTGGAAAGTTAATGGCTGAGCTCCTCAACATTTCATTTATGTGTTCTTTTTAGTTTACCCATGGGAATGGCAGATGTCTCACTCCTTCATGTATTCCTGGTAGCCCATCAGACTGACAGACAATATGACTTATGTGCAAAGCTTAATTATTTTTTGTTCTATGTAATGTGATCTGTTATTATTACCTATTTCTAGAATGGGGTGAGTAGTATAGCTAAGTGTTAGGTCATAGCAAAAGTTTATTGTCCTAATTATTTTATATTTAAAATGTCATTATATCTTTGAAATTGTAAAAATAATATTACAGTATAAAAAAGTTAAGACAGTATTCATAAAGTGAGCATAGGAGGATTATATTACTTTAGTAACTGTGAAAGTATTGACTATACTTTTTAGTTAAGGCATTCAATATTGTGCCATAACATTTTAGAAATGAAGTATTTAGTATCTTTTAACCAAAACCCTTTCAGCTAGGGTCTCACTTCGTGGAGTATCTCTGTCCCTTTAACTTGGGTTGTGATGCCATCATATTTCTTCACATTTGCACACTCTTTCCAATTCTGAATGGTTGCACTTGGTTTCTAGACTCAGAATTCAGTGTAGGTTTATCGTGCAGTAATGTAGTTCAAGGAATAAATATCAATCTTGTTCTTTTTTTGACATTCAGCAGAAAAGGGGAGAGATATTTCCATTAAGAATCATGATTTTAGGCTTTGGATTTTTTCCATTTTTTGTTTGTATGTTTTTCAAGCATATTGCCCCTTTGCTTTCTTACCAACAGTACTTTCAAATTCAGCTTGTATGTGTTTATATGAAAATCCCCTATACTTATATGTTCTATAAAATTTTCGCCCTCCTTAAATGTTTACTTTCTTATACTATAGATTAAGCAAAATATTTTTAATTATGTAAATAATTATAACATGAGTTTTATGTTCATCTGATTACATAATTGTCCTATGCTTACTTTAATTCTGTACTCTCTATACTAAGTAAAATATAATTTAAAAGTTAAATCTTTATCTGTACCATCATGTTGCAGAGCATCAACAGTGTTCTGATCAATTTATAGTCCATCTATATCATCTCACATCAATAATGTATATTTAAATATCAGTTGAATTCAAAATATTTACTAAGAAATAGTCATTATATTTGCTTGAAAATTTAGAATATTACTAAATTTAAATCTCAAACTAAGTGAGATTACTTATATATCACTACCCTTCAATTCACAGCTTTAATTTTTTAAATAAGTGCAATTATTTCAGTTTTACTTCAATATAATAACTATAAATACATTTTACCAGAAAAAAAATGGAGACTCAGTAATGACATCAGTCAATTCATATTGATTTCTGTACATGTGTATTTTAAAAATATTTAAGAAACTGTCTTCTCAGCAAACATTGAGGACTTTCTCAAAGTTAAGTCTATATAATATGTATAAAATAAAAATGTCTCAATAGTCTGTCAAACTAAGATATATATTTAGATTAAAAAGAAGTGCTTACATAAAATTTGGAGTATGAATGATCTAACCACTGTTGTAAATGGTATATTTATTTCAACATACACTTTATAAGCACTGCTCATGCTGGGTCATAGGCTAACCCCTCATGACACAAAAATAAAATTTTAACTCTAATACGTTTTGTTTCTCTCTCTCTTACTCAGTCTCTCTTTCTCTGTGTCTTTGTGTGTCTTTCACTTTTGCTTCTCCACACAGCACTTGACAACACTACCAAGTGGTATGTTAAAATAAAACAAATAGCAGATAGTATTGCTTCATTCATGTATATATATTTCTTAACAGAAAGGCCCAAAAAAGTTATGAAATGGATTCCAGAAAGCACGGTGAAGTCCCACCTCTCTGATCTTTTAATCACTCCATGAGACACTCTCGCACATGTATATATTCAGGGTTTAGTTCCTCTCCTCTGGTGTGTAAACATGACTTACAATCAGAATACTTGCCTCCAACACCACTTCGAATTGTGTAGATCCTTTGGTCTAGAGACCCTTTTTATGAAGTTACCCTAAATCATCTCTCTTAAGTTCAAAGTTACATAAATCTCTAGGAGAGGGGGAAAAATGCTATCAGTCTCTTTGCTAAAACATAATAAATTGCCTTTGCTCAAGTTCTCAACAAGTTCTTCATCTCCATCTGAGCCCACCTCTGCCTGGACCTTATTGTTTATATCAGTATCATTATTTTTGCCAAAGCCATTTAGCTAGTCTTTAGGAAGTTTCAAACTTTCTCACACTTTCCTGTCTTCTTCTGAGTCCCCAGACTGTTCCAACCTTTGCCTGTTATCCAGTTTCAAAGTCGCTTCCACATTTTTGGGCACCCTTTTAGCAATGCCTCACTCTGTTGGTACCAATTTATTGTATTAGTCCATTTTCATGCTGCTGATAAAGTCATACCTGAGACTAGGAGGAAAAAGAGTTTTAATGGACTTACAGTTTCACATGACTGAGGAATCCTCAAAATCATGGCAGAAGGCAAGGAGTCACATCTCACATGGATGGTGGTAGGCAAAGAGAGAGCTTGTGAGGGACACTCCTATTTTTAAAACTATCAGATCTCATGAGACTCATTCACTATCACGAGAACAGTGCAGTAAAGACCTGCCCTCATAATTCAATATCTTCCACTGACTTTCTCCCATGACACGTGATAATTTTGTGAGTTACAATTCAACATGAGATTTAGGTGGGGTTACAGCCAAACCATATCACCCAGTCTTGGGAAGTTCATTATAGTAGTGTAAGAATGGATTATAACAGTAAATTTGTACTAAGATAGTTGGGTACTGCTATAAAGATATTTGAAAATGTGAAAGTGACTTTGGAACTGGGTAACAGACATAAGTTGAAATAGTTTGAAACAATCAGAAAAAGATAGAAATGTTAGGAAAGTTTGGCACTTCCTGGAAAATTGTTGAATAGTTTTGACAAAAATACTGATAATAATGTGGACAATGAAGTCCAGGTTGAGGTGGTTTCAGATGGAGATGAGAAACTTTTGGGAAATTGGAGCAAAAGTCACTCTTGCTCTGCTTTAGAAAAGACCCTGGCAGCATTTGGCCACTACCCTGGAGATCTATGAAATTTTGAAGATGAGACAGATGATTTATAGTATCTGGAAGAAAAAATTTCTAATCAGCAAAGCATTCAAGAAGTGACCTGTTTGATTTTGAAAGCATTCAGTCTTATGTGTTCACAAAGAGATGGTTTGAAATTGGAACTTATGTTTAAAATTGAAGCTGAGCATAAAAGTGTAAAAGAGTATACTTTTTAGCATTAAGCCAAATGTTAATCACAAAAACAATGGGGAACATGCCTTCAGGGTACATTAGAGCTCATCACAGCAACCTCTCCCATCACAGGTCTGGTAGCCTAGGAGAGAAAAATCGTTTTGTGGGCCTGATCCAGGGCCCCACTGCTGTCCTGTGCAGCCTTGAGACTTGGTGCTGTGTCTCACACATGGCTAAAGGAACCAAGGTATGGCTCAGGCCATTGTTTCAGAGGGTGCAAGTTGCAAGCCTTGGTGGCTTCCACATGCTATTGGTCCTAGGAGTACACAGAAGTCAAGAACTGAGGTTTGGGAACCTCTACCTAGCTTTGAGAGGATAATGGAAATGCCTGGATGTCTAGGCAGAAGTCTTCTTCTGGGGTAGAGCCCTCATGGACAACTTCTGCATGGGCAGTGCAGAAGAGAAATATGGGATTAGAGCCCCCACATAGAGTCTGCATTGGACACTGTCTGCTGGATCTGTGAGAAGTGAGGCACTATCCTCCAGATACCAGAATTGTTGATCCACCAAAAGCTTGCATGACACACCTAGAAAAGCCACGGACACTCAACACTAGCCTGTGAAATAAACTAGGAGGGTCATTGTATCCTGCAAAGCCACAGGGGCATAGCTGCCCAAGACCGTGGGAGCTCTTCTTTTGCATCAGTGTGCCCTGGATGTGAGACATGAAGTAAAAGGAGATCATTTAGGAGCTTTAAGATTTAATGACTGTTCCAATAGATGTCTAACTTACATGGGGCCTATGGCCTTGGTTTTGGTCAATTTCTCCTAATTGAAATAGCATTTATCCAATGCCTATACCCTCATTGTATCTTAAAAGTATCTAACTTGCTTTGATTTTACAGGATTCTAGGTTGAAGGAAATTGCCTTGTCTCAAATCAGCTGCTGGACATAAACTTTTGAGTTAATGCTAAAATGAGTTAAGACTTTGAGGTACGGTTGAAAAGGTGTGATTGATTTTGTAATGTAAGGAAATGAAATTTGGAAGGGGCTGGGGTAAAATGATATGGTTAGGCTTTGTGTCCCCACCCTAATTTCATCATAAATTGTAATCCCCAAAAGCTCTACATATCAAGGAAGAAACTTGTTGGAAGAAAATTGGATCATGGAGGTAGTGTTCCCCTGATTATGTTCTTATGATTTTGAGTGAATTCTCCTGAGATCTGATGGTTTTATAAGTGTCTGAGAGTTTTTTCTTCACACACTCACTCTCTTGCCTGCCACCATGTAAGACATAGCTGCTTCCCCTTCTACCATGATTTTAAGTTCTATGAAGCCTTCTCAGTCATGTGGAACTGTGAATCAATTAAGTGTCTTTCTTTTATAAATTACTCAGTCTTGGGAAATTCTTAGTAGCAGTTTGAGAATGGGCTAATACATAAGGATTTAGTCATAAATTATTTCCAAAGGTGAATATCCAGAATGGTGTTTCCTAGGTTTTCCTTTAGGATTCTTACAGTTAGAGATTGTAGAGTTAAATCTTTAATCCATTATTTTGGGCCATTTTTGCATTGGTATAAAGTAATACATGTGGTTGCATAACTTATGAAGAAAAAATTTATAATTTGTTCACAGTTTAGTAGGTTGTACAAGAATGGCTCCAGCATCTGCTTCTAGTGAGGTCTTCTGGAAGCTTACAGTCATGGAAGAAGGTGAATGAGGAGGTGACACTGCACATGGCGAGGGTGGGAGCAAGTGAGAGAAGGAAAGTTGAAGACATTTTTTAAGAACTAGAAATTTTAATGATAGATTAGCCCTGTGGAAGCCTCAGGAAACTTACAATCATGGCAGAAGGGGAAGTAGACACATCCCTTTTCACATGGTGGCAGCAAGGACAAGAATGAGAGCTGAGTGAAGAGGGAAGCCCTAATAAAACCATCATATCTGTGAGAACTTACTCACTTTTGAGAGAATAGCGTGGGGGAGATCACTCCCATGGTCCAATTACAACCCACTGGGTCCCTCCCATGACACATGAGCATTATGGGAATTACGATTCAAGATGAGATTTTGGTGGAGACATGGACAAACCATATTATTTGCCTCTGGCCCCTCCCAAATCTCATGTTCTAACATTTCAAAATAAAACTGTGCCCTTTCAACAGTTCCCCAAAGTCTTAACTCATTTCAGCATCAATTCAAAAGTCCAAGTTCAAAGTTACATCCGAGAAAAGGCAAGTGCCTTCACCTATGAGCCTGTAAAATAAAAAGCAAGTTAGTTACTTCCTAGATACGATGACAGTACTGGCATTGGATAAATACACCCATTCCAAATGGAAGAAATTGGTCAAAACAAAAGGGTTACATGCCCCATGCAAGTCCAAAACCAATAGGACATTTATTAAATTTTACAGATCCAAAATAGTCTTCTTTGACTCGTCTCACATCTAGGGCATGCTGGTGCAAGAGGTGGGCTTCCATAGCCTTGGGCAGCTCGACTTCTGTGGCTTTTAGGACATAGCCCCACTCCTGGCTGCTTTCATGGGCTGCCATTGAGTGTCTTTGGCTTTTCCAGGTGCACAGTGCAAGCTGCTGGTGAATCTACCATTCTGGGATCTGGAAGATGGTAGACCTTTATTCACAGCTCCGCAAGGCTGTACCCCAGTAGAAACTCTATGTGGGGGCTTCAACCCCACATTTCCCTTCTGCAAAGCCCTAGCAGAGCTTCTCTATAAAGGCTCATCCCCCCGTAGAAGACTTCTGCCTAGACATCCAGGCATTTCTATACATCCTCTGAAACCTAGGCAGAAGTTCCTAAACCTCAGTTCTTGACTTCTATGCACCCACAGGCCCAACACCATGTCTAAGCCACAAAGACATGGGTCTCCAACATCTGAAACAATGTCCTAAGCTGTACACTGTCCTCTATTAGTCTCAGCTAGAGCTAAAGGATCTAAAATGCATGACATCATGTCCTGTGTCTGCACAGAGCATGTGTCTCAGGCCCATTTTTTTCCTTCTAGGCCTACAGGCCTGTGACAGGAGGGGCTGCCATGAAGTTCTCAGACATGTGGTGGTGATATTTTCCCCATTGACTTGGTGATTAAATTTGGCTACTTGTTACTTATGCAAATGTCTGCAGCTGGCTTATATTTGTCCCCCAGAAAATGAATTTTTCTTTTCCATTCCATCCTTAAGCTGCAATTTAAAAAAAAATTGTATGCTTTGCTGTCTCTCAAACATTTTTGTCACTTAGAAAGTTTTTCCACCACATACCCTAAATCATCCTTCTCATCCTAACTATATTGATATAGTTACTCTTGAAATTATGCCCCCATATTCTTTTAATTCCAACTGTTACTTGTTTGGTGAGTAGATAAAGTATTTTCATGAAGTTTCTTTCCCTTGCAGTGTTATTTCCTCGGTATTTCTACTCAGAAGTTGCACCCTTTGGCATTTTCACAAACTGTAGAATAACAGTGGTTTTAATAGGAACATTCTTTGACTCTTTTGTTTTTTTGTTTGTTTGTTAGTTTTATACACTCAGTCTAGCTCTTAACCTTCACACATTATTGGCTGACTGATCTTTTGCTGTTGGTATTGCCCTTGAGGCATAAATTACTACATACCCTGATCCAATAACATTTAGGCACTTTTGCAGTGATAGTTTTTGTGGCAATTCAGCATGATTTGGACACAGGAAAGGGTCTTCTTTTCTATCATTCTCTCTCTCTTTTATTTTTTCTCCTGATTAACCAGCTTTCTTGTGGTCTTGTTTGTATCGCTCATGAAATAACCACCTTCTTTTACTGTTACCAAAAAACTTTTCATATTGTGACAATACCTTTAAGCTTGAACTTCCTACATGTTTTTTCAAATAAAGTAAATCACTCCGTGAAAGCTTTAGAACCCTTTCTTTAATGGTGTGACTCTTTCCTTGGGAAAAATGTGTCACCTTAGGCTCCTACAGAGTAAGGTGCTCACCTATAGTCTTAATTTGCTTCTTCCCTTGTGGAACCTCCATCCTATAAATGAATTAGGATAATGATTACTTGGTACTTAGAGTTCCTAGTATGATTTGCCTAAGTAAAACCTCTGTGTTTTGACCGTGGCTACATGAAAGAAGAGAAACTTTTTTGGTCTGTCTTGCCTGGAATTTAGCATCTTTAACATATAGGTGAAGTGTCTGTGTGTGAAAAATTCAGGAATCTTATTCCCTCCTAAAAAGACAATATAGTTCTCTTGTAGAAGTTTCATGGATGGGGAGTCCAGTGGTCTCATCTGCACCTACTTGCAGTAAAATTTCTGTCACACTGAGTGAGAGTAGGCTAGAAAATGAGTCATTGTTTAAATGCCACAAGCTCTTGTTGTTTTTAAGAAACCTCAGTAGATGTCCCTTAGTAAATATTTATTTATTTGCTGCATATCTTGAGGGCAATCCTAGTATATTGTTCAATTTGTTAATTAATTCATTTGTTAAACTCTTTCTCTGTTGGCCCAGAGAATACTTGCTGGCAGTACTTTCGGGTGCAGCATTTACTTCGAGATAATTTTGCACAAAATATCTCACTTTTATCACTATTTTTGCATGCTCTAGCATATTAACTTTGGAAGCAGAAAACATCATTCTATTTTTAGCATTCTATTTTTAGTAGCAGTATTTCCATTTACAAAATATAGAAATTTTCAATCACTGAGAATGTCAAATCCTGAAGAATGTAGCATGATGTTAATTTTGTTCTCGAGCAGTTGTTGGCTGAAGATTAATTTGATGAATTCATTTTTTCTCAAATAGATGATTCAGACCATTCTGATGTTAGTTCTGCTTGGAAATAACTCCAAGAAGAGTTTTTACAATGTATGTTCACATTGAAAATGAGTTAGATTTGCTTCAACCTCAAAGACTGTATTTATGTAAAACTAAATGAGTGCTGGCTGTGAGCTGCACTGTTTTTTTTTTCCTAAACCAGAAAAGGGTAAAATGGTAAAGAAATGTGGTTTCACAAAGTATCCCACGCTGGCCCTAAACTCCCAGGCTCAAGTAATCTGCTCTCCTCAGCCTCCTGAGTAGCTGGGACTATAGGCATATGCCACTGCAGTCAACTTGTCCTAATATGTTCAAATAGTTGTCTCTGAAGACAATTTTTACTATTTAACCTTGTTACACTTCGGAGCTGATTCGTGGTACTTTTTATGCTATCAATCTGGAAGTGAGTAGGTCAAAGTTTTCTTCTAAAATGTGCGTCTGCCTTCTTGTCATAAGTTTATTCTGCCTCAGCATTCCTTTTTAGATTTAACATGAGTTGTTTAAGACCTAGTCATAGCTTGCCACTTTGACTTTGTTAAAACTTCCCTTCCTTGTGTAGTTGTTTGAGATAGAGTCTACTTGTTTCTCATCCTATTGATCCAGAAATGCAACACCTCACAGAGGTGATGACCATGATATAACCTAGTGAACAATAGCAGAGTCATATAATAATTTTCCTCCTTCATGTGTGTTTCCTTAAGGTATCTATTTCTCAACTCCTGCAGAGAAGCCTAGGAAATAATGCCTATGCACCTTAATAAGAACCCTCCCACAGAGGTTCTCCCTCCCACTTCCAGGCAGCTGGTTGAGCTCCCTGCTACCTCTGGACTTTCTGTCAGTTGCCTATCATCATCACTAACATCATTTAGGAACTCTGAGTAATAAATTTCTCCTATTTTATGCATTTTAGTCTTACTTTCTCATTTCATTATATTTTACCTGACACACATCTGAAACCCACCTCCCCACCTACGTTAGAGCTTTCCAGTATCTTGGTTTATGACTATTCTCAAGAAAGACTCTTCAGTATAAAATTGGAAAGAATTCATAGCAATATAAATCATAACATTTCTGAATATATTTAATAACAGCAATTAGAACATAAAAATTTAATTTTATACATTTACAAACAGGGCATGTTAAAAGCAGAAAAAAAAATAAAACACTTTGTTGAAGTTATATACTTATTTCCATTAAAAAATATTACCCAATAGGCTATAAAATAATGCCAACACATAATGCCAGGTTGCAAGGCATGGAGGATGGGAAATGAGAGATGATTGTCTAAAGAGTATAAATTTATCTTTTGACATGAAAAAAATACTTTGTGTCTAGGCTGTGGTGGTAGTGGCACAACATCTCAAGTGTATTAAATACTAATGAATTATACACATTAAATGGGTAAAGTGTACAGTTTTGTGATGTGAAACTTCTATATCAATTACTTTTTAAATAAACAAGTGGCTGACCAGATTTGATCAAGGGGCCACAGTTGGTCAGCTCTTGTTTATGCTACAAATTTAACTCCTACATGCTTGAAGTAGTAAATGCTGTTATTTTTATTATTCACATTAGAAACATGTTTTGAAACTATATTATGCAATTATATGAACAATAAAATTATTATTACAGAAATTTTTTGATTTGTTTAATGATAATGCGAATTTTATTTTGCCATACAAAGGATTTAGCGCTTTGCAATGTTATTATTCTATTCATTCTATCAGCAACCCCTTGATATTGATAATGTTATGACAACCATTGCCATTTCATTTTTGAGGAAGCTGAGGCAAATAAAATGCAAGTAACTTGTCTAGCCCCCACATCACTTTGTAGCGGTTTCCGAGACTTGAATCTAGGCCATCTGAATCCAGAGTGTCAGCTCTTAACCACCATGTTATGTTGACTCTCCTATTTGGGGTACAGATATTTTCAAAATGTGGTTTCCCACTTACGTAGATATATATTAATTGTAATTTTATTATAGATGTATAATTTAAAATATGTAGAATTATTTTTCCAGGTATGTATCACTGCATAACAAATTGTTTGCAAATTAGGGCCTTAAAACAACTATAATCATTTTATATCATCTCTCAGTGTCTGTGTGTTTGGTGAGCTCAGTTAACTCTTTCCACAGAGTTTCTTAGGTAGCTACTTTCCTATGGTGTCTGGGTATACAATTATCTGAAGATCATTCACTTTCATACTTAGTGATTGGTGTGGAAAAGCTCAAAGTGCTAGTGGGCTACCAGGATTTCTTAGGCAGATATTTGTGTCTCTCTACCAAATTGTCATTTATTATGGGGATTACATTTTGAATTGATGAGGTGTTGGTTAATGGTGAGAGAAAAAGAGACATGAAGATCAACAGAAAGAGAGAAAGAGAAACAGAGAGAGAGAACATGCTGTGTTTCCACAATAGCTTTGAAACTTTAGCTGCATTATTTTTCATTATATTTTTTTTTTTTTTTTTGTTAAGACAGCTACAAAGTTTGCCAAACTTCAGAAAGAGGGGATATTACTTTATAGGAAAATTGCCAATGTATTTATTTCGATGTCTCAAAATAACAAAAAATATAGCCTTTTGAAGAAGGCAGCAGAAGTTATTAAACTATTGTATGATTCATAAAATATAAAAAATAGTAAAATAAAATATATTAAAATATATGAATTTATATTTCTAAAATTACTGCAATTTTAAAATATTGTATTATAATTAATCATAGAATTTAAAAAATAGAATGAATCTTCTAAAAACAAACTGCAAGTGGATAAAATAGATAATATATTAGAAACTTTATCAAGCTTTTGGAATGACGCCAGTAAATTAATAATGGGACGTTATATTTTGGAACTTCTTGTCTTGAATTGATGTGTTTATTCCACAAATTAAATTTTAATCTCACAATTAATATATGAAAACATTGTGAAAAGTTAAACATTGCGGAATTGTATAGAATGAAAATATAAATTCTCTTTACATGCATTTTTCAAGATTCTTTTTTGTATCAGTTTACATATATTTTATTTTATTGAAAAAAATACTTTTTGTTTTTCTGGAAGCTACTTCTTCTGTTTAGCAATGTGATAATCAGCCTGTCCTCTGCAATGACTATACTCATACATTTGTTGGAGGTACATGTTTTCATTGACTGAAAGCCATTTAACTGCTGGAGGAATCATTCTGTTCATTCACATGCTTATCTGCAAGGATTTCTGTATGACAGTTTTCTAGATGTAGAACTTTAGTTTATAATGATATATTTACATTTCATTTAAAAGTATTATTTCAAATTATACTCCCTCTAAAGTAGAATTCTCAGGTTTTTAATAAGGTGCTAATCTTCTCTACGGCATTAATGTGTTGGCATTATTTCTATTGTTCTGACCATCAGTAACTTTTTAATCTTTTATATCTTATTGGCCAATTTTACTTTGAATTGCTTATTCATATTTTCATCAATTTTTATTAGATTTTCTGTTTTGGTAGGTGATGTATAGTTCTCACTGAACAATGGATACCAATATTTTGTTATGCATGTTGTAGCATAGGTTTTAGGTGAATTAATTCAGGTTTATAAGCATGATAAAAGAACATTATTAATCTTTGGCACTATGTAAATTCTGTGTTTCTTTATATCTGTATCTATTCCTGGATGATTTGTATGAAATATTCTGTTATAAACTCTTCCTGTAATTTCTCTAGCATCAATGTTTCGTGTGTGTGTGTGTGTGTGTGTGTGTGTGTATGACATGATTTATCAATGTGTATATAACTATAAATATACATATATATTAGTTTTTAATCACACCTTATGCTGGAGAATACCTTTTGTAAGAATTGGTTAATGGTAAGACTTTGATCATAAAGTGCTTTCCTGATATGAAGATTAAAGGAGATCTATGGCTTAATTTAGATATTTTCCACAAAATTTATAAACTTTTTGTATTCTTTGTATGTATTTTTTTGGCATGCTAAAAACTTTATGTTTCCATATTATATTTATAGGAGTGAAGGATCAAAAGACTGTGGAAAATGAAAAACATTAGATATGATCATGTAAAGTATAGTTATGTAGAATAATAATTATTTCAAGTTGTCCTCAAAAACACTGAATTTCACAACATATTTATTAGCTAGTTAAGTGATACTGTGTCTTGTTTTAAAAGAAATGGACATGTATGTACATGCATGTTTAGCAAGATTGATAATTTACTAAGTCCTTTTAGAGTGCAATTCCTATATTATCACAATCTAAAATGAGGGATTTACATTTGTTATTAAAGGTCAAAAATTATGATAAAACCCATATTAAATTCAAGATTTTTTTTTCTAGTTCTGTTAAGAATGATGATGGTATTTTGATGACAATTAAATTGGACTTACAGATTTATTTTGGCAATATGATTATTTTCACAAAATTGATTCTACCTGTCCACGAGCATGGGATGTATTTCCACTTGTTTGTGTCATCTATGATTTTTTCAGCCGTGTTTTGTAGTTTTCTTTGTAGAAGTCTTTCATCTTCTTGGTTAGGTATATTCCTAAGTATTTTCCCCCCCTTTTTGCAGCTATTGTGAAAATAGATGAGTTCTTAATTTGATTCTCAGGTTTGAAACCTGAATAGTCAATGAAAGACTAAGAAAACAGAACAAATCTGGAGGCATCACATTACCCAACTTCAAAGTATATCAGAAAGCTATAGTTACAAAAACAACATGGTATTCACATGAAAACAGGCAGATAGATCAATGGAACAGAATAGAGAATCCCAAAAAAAAGTCAAATACTTAACAGCCAACTGATCTTTGACAAAGCAAACAAAAACATAAAATGGGGAAATGGCACTTTATTCAGCAAATGGGACTGGAATAATTAGCAATCTACATGTAGAAGAATGAAACTTCATCCTCGTGTCTCACCTTATAAAAAATCAACTCAGAATGGATCAAATAATTAAATCTAACATGTGAAACAATAAAAATTCTAGAAGATAACAGTGCAAAAACTCTTGTTGGGTTGGGCAAAAACCTTATTATCAAAAATCCAAAAGCAAATGCAACTAAAACAAAGATAAATAGTTGTGATTTAATTAAACTTAAAAGCTCTGCTGGCAAAGAATAATCAGCTGTGTAAACAGACAACTCACAGAGTAGTGAAAAATATTCATGAACTATGCATCTGACAAAGAACAAATGTCAGGAATCTACAAAGAACTCAAAAACCTCCAAAGAGAAAAACCAATAACCCCATTAAAATTTAGGCTATGGTAATGAATAGACAGTTCTTAAAAAGAGATATGTAAATGGCCAACACATATGAAAAAATGCTCAACTTCACTAATTTCAGGAAAAATAAAAAGTCCTGCAAGAATGGCCATAAGCTAAAAATCCCAAAATATACAATGTTGGCATGGATGTGGTAAAAACACTTTTATGCTGCTGTGAGAATGTAAACTAGTACATTCTAGTTTACATTCTCACAGCAGCATTAAAGTGTGAATAAAATCAACCAGATGAATATTTTTAAACATCTAGAAAAAGTAGAACTGGCTCATGAAAGCAAAGATATTGTAAAATAGTTCAATGTTACAGAAGAAAGGAGATAAGAGTTGCTATATTTCTAATTTGACATAATTTCCAATGGGAAAGACTTAAGCACTAAAAGAGTAAACATTTTGCCATAAGTTTTAGAAAAAAATACCACAATAAAGCTGCATGCATTATAAAAGCTAAGCAACACTACTCATCCCAAAATATCAAAAGGATGAGAGAGATTTTTTATGCAATTTAACTATGTAATACTTTCTTTAGCAACAGTTAAAACAACAAAATCCTGTTCAAAATGAAGCAAAAGTATTCTGAGTATGTGCAAAACAGTACTGATATTGTCAGTGGACTTCTTACTGTTCTTGTGTTTATGTACAATGTGTATAATATAGTTAAGCTGAAGAAAAATTTTTTCCTTTAACCTGTGAATTAGAACAGCAAATTTCAATATACGTGCAACAAATTTCAATATAAGCTCATATGGCTTTATATTGTTATAATTATTTTATATATATATTTTTATTGCATTTTATATTATTTTTTATTTTCCCTAGTGTTTTCTTCATTGCCACAAAATATTTCTAATCATTAACTGGGTGGTAAACTTCTGAAAAACAAATTTTTACTTGGCAAGATAGGTTTTGAAAAGGTTTTTTTTGTCCCAGGGAGGAAAAAATCTTGCATCACAATCTTTCTTGCTGGAATTAACTGAAGTAGTCCCACCTATCAGGTTTTCCAGCTCAAGCCTTAGCTATAACTAATCCTTTTTCCCCTTCTTTCCTGTTCTAGCAAACTTCCAGAAACAAAACAGACAACATTTTATGATGATGAATATCACAGTTGCCACACTGGCCAGCAGGAACCCGATCACATCCAAAGAGTGGTACTGGAACCAGGTGAGGTCATGGGCTGCAACCCGAAGATGCTTGGCTCCTTTGTGGCGCATGACAAATTCAATCCAGAAGACTGCTAGATCCAGGGGCTTCACTGGTTGATCATGTTGAATTTTTGATAATTTCATAACATTCTCTTTATATCTGAAGGATAAAAATAAAGATACTAAGACTAAAAGTAAGTTATATGATGTCCATGAAAGGTTTTAAAGTGTCAAATGATTCAAAGTAAATGTCGAAATATTGACATAGAATTTGTGTATTTTAATTTGAGTCATCAGAGAAAGTTTGGCTTTTAAATTGAACTTCTCTCATTGACAAATTTTAAAAATATATTAATTATACTTTAAGTTCTGGGGTACATATGCAGAATGTGCAGGATTATTACATAGGTATACATGTGCTATGGTGGTTTGCTGCATCCATCACCCCATCATCTACATTAGGTATTTCTCCTAATGCTGTCCCTCTCCAATCTCCCCAGTCCCTGCTATCGCTCTCCTAGCCCACCACTCTCCAAAATGCCCCAGTATGTGATATTCCCCTCCCACTTATGAGTGAGATCATCAGTGTTTGGTTTTCTGTTCTTGTGTCACTTTGCTGAGAATGATGGTTTTCAGCTTCATCCATGTCCCTCCGAAGGATATAAACTCATCCTTTTTAATGGCTGCATAGTATTTCATGGTGTATATGTGCCACATTTTCTTTATCCAGGCTAGCATTGGTGGGCATTTGGGTTGGTTCCAAGTCTTTGCTATTGTGAACAGTGTCACAGTGAACATACGTGTGCATGTATCTTTATAATAGAATGATTTATAATCTTTTGGGTATTTACCCAGTAATGGGATTGCTGGTTCAAATGGAATTTCTAGTTCTAGATCCTTGAGGAGTCACCACACTCTTTTCCACAATGGTTGAACTAATTTACATGCCCACCAACAGTGTAAGTGTTCCTATTTCTCCACATCCTCTCCAGCATCTGTCTCCTGATTTTTTAATGATTGCCATTCTAACTGGTGTGAGATGGTATCTCATTGTGGTTTTGATTTGCATTTCTCTAAAGACCAGTGATGATAAGCTTTTTTTCATGTTTGTTGGCAGCATAAATGTCTTCTTTTGAGAAGTGTCTGTTCATATGCTTCAGCCACTTTTTGATGGGGTTGTTTGTTTTTTCTTGTAAATTTAAGTCCTTTGTAGATTTTGGATATTAGTCCTTTGTCAATTGGTTGACAGTTCACTTTAATGATAGTTTCTTTTGCTGTGCAGAAGCTCTTAAGTTCAATTAGTTCTCATTTGTCTATTTTGGCTTTTGTTGCCATTACTTTTGGTATTTTAGTCATGAAGTTCTTGCCCATGGCTATGTCTTTAATGGTACTGCCTAGGTTTTCTTCTAGGGATTTTATGGTGTTAGTTCTTTTTTTTTTTTTTTTTGTTTTTTTTTTTTTTTTTTTTTTTTTTTTTTTTTTTTTTTTTATGTTTAAATCTTTAATCCATCTGGAGTTAATTTTTTATGAGGTGTAAAGAAGGTGTAAATCCAGTTTCAGCTTTCTGCATGTGGCTAACCAGTTTCCCAACACCATTCATTAAATATGGAATCATTTCCCCCATTGCTTGTTTTTGTCAGGATTGTTAAAGATCAGATGGTTGCAGATGTGTGGCATTATTTCTGAGGCCTCTGTATGGTTCCATTGGTCTATATTTCTGTGTTGTTACCAGTATCATGCTGTTTTGATTACTGTAGCCTTGTAGTGTATTTGGAAGTCAAATAGTGTGGTGTCTCTAGCTTTTTTTTTTCTTAGAATTGTCTTGGCTACTCAGGCTCTCTTTTTTGATTCCATATGAAGTTTAAGGTGGTTTTTTCCAATTCAGTGAAGAAAGTCAATGGTATCTTGATGGGAATAGCATTGAATCTATAAATTACTTTGTGCGGTATGGTCATTTTCACAATATTGAATCTTTCTAACCATGAGCATGGAATGTTTTTCCATCTGCTTGTGTCCTCTCTCATTTCCTTGAGCATAGTTATGTGGATTTTTTCTTTGGTTCCGTTTATGTGATGGATTACATTTATTGATTTGCCTATGTTGAACCAGCCTCACATCCCAGGGATGAAGCCAATTTGGTGGTGATGGATAGCTTTTTGATGTGCTGTTGGATTCCGTTTGCCGGTATTTTATTGAGGATTTTTGCATCCATGCTCATCATGGATATTGGCCTGAAATTTCCTTTTTTAGTTGTATCTCTGCCAGGTTTTGGTATCAGGATGATGCTGGCATCATGAAATGAGTTAGGGAGGATTCTCTCTTTTTATACTGTTTGGAATAGTTTCAGAAGGAATAGTACTGGATCCTCTTTGTACCTCTGTACAATTCAGCCATGAACTCGCCTGGTCCTGGACTTTTTTTGGTTGCCAGGCTCTTAATTGCTGCCTCAATTTCAGACCTTGTTATTGGTCTATTCAGGGATTCAACTTCTTCCTGGTTTATTCTTGGGAGGGTGTAAGTGTCTAGGAATTTATCCATTTCTTCTAGATTTACTAGTTTATTTGCATGGAGGTGTTTGTAGTAATATCTGATGGTGGTTTGTATTTCTGTGAGATCAGTGGTGACATCCCCTTTATCATTTTTTATTGCATCTATTAGATTATTCTCTCTTTTCTTTTTTATTAGTCTGGCTAGCAGTCAATCTATTTTGTTGATCTTTTCATAAAACCTGCTTCTGGATTTATTGATTTTTTTAGGGTTTTTTTCTGTCTCTATCTTTTTCAGTTTTGCTCTGATCTTAGTTATTTCTTGTCTTCTGCTAGCTTTTGAATTTGTTTGATCTTTCTCCTTCAGTTCTTTTAATCATGATGTTAAGGTGTTGATTTTAGATCTTTCCTTGCTTCTCTTATGGGCATTTAGTGCTACAAATTTCCCTCTAGACACTGCTTTCAATGTGTCCCAGAGCTTCTGGTACATTGTGTCTTTGTTCTCATTGGTTTTGAAGAACATCTTTATTTCTGCCTTCAATTCATTATTTATCCAGCAGCCATTCAGGAGCAGGTTGTTCAGTTTCCATGTAGTTGTGTGTTTTTGAGAGAGTTTCTTAATCCTGAGTTCTAATTCGATTGCGCTGGGGTGTGAGAAACAGTTTGTTATGATTTCCATCCTTTTGCATTTGCTGAGGAGTGTTTTACTTCCAATTATGTGGTCAATTTTACAATAAGTGTGATGTGGCACTGAGAAAAAATGTACATTCTGTGGATTTAGGGTGGAGAGCTCTGTAGATGTCTATCAGGTCCGCTTGATCCAGATCTGAGTTTTAGTTCTGGATATCCTTGTTAATTTTGTCTCATTGATCTATCTAATATTGACAGTGGAGTGTTAAGGTCTCACACTATTATTGTGTGGAAGTCTAAGTCTCTTTGTAGGTCATTAAGAACTTGCTTTATTTATCTGGGTGTTCCTGTATTGGGTGCATATATATTTAGGATAGTTAGCTCTTCTTGTTGCATTGATCCCTTTACCATTACGTAATGCCCTTCTTTGTCTCTTTTGATCTTTGTTGGTTTAAAGTCTGTTTTATCAGAGATGAGGATTATCACCCCTACTTTTTTTTCCCCTCCATTTGCTTGGTAAATCTTCCTCCATCGCTTTACTTTTAGCCTATGTCTGTTTTTTCTCATGAGATGGGTCTCCTGAATATAGCACACCAGTGGGTCTTAACATTTTATCCAATTTGCCAGTCTGTATATTTTGATTGGGGCATTTAGCCCATTTCCATTTAAGATTAATATTGTTTTGTGTGAATTTGCTCCTGCCATTTTGATCCTAGCCAGTTGTTTTGCCCATTAGCTGATGCAGTTTCTTCATAGTGATGATGGTCTTTACAATTTGGTATGTTGTTGCAGTGGCTGGTACTGGTTCTTCCATTCCATGTTTAGTGCGTCCTTCAAGAGCTCTTGTAAGGCAGGCCTGGTAGTGATGAAATCTCTCAGCAGTTGCTTGTCCATAAAGGATTTTATTTCTCCTTCACTTATGAAGCTTATTTTTACTGGATATGAAATTCTGGGTTGAAAATTATTTTCCTTATGAATGTTGAATATTCACCCCCACCCTCTTCTGGTTTGTAGGATTTCTGCTGAGAGATCCACTGTGAGTCTCATGGGCTTCCCTTTGTGGGTGACCTAACCTTTGTCTCTGGTTGCCCTTAGCATTTCTTCCTTCATTTCAACCGTGGTGAATCTGTGGGTTATGTGCCTTGGGGTTGCTCATCTCAAGGCATTTCTTTGTAGGGTTCTCTGTATTTCCTGAATTTGAATGTTGGCCTTCCTTGCTATGTTAGGATAGTCTCCTAGATAATATCCTGAAAAGTGTCTTCCAGCTTGGTTTCATTCTCCCCATCACTTTCAGGTACACCAATCAAATGTAGATTTGGTCTTTGCACATAATTCCATATTTCTTAGAGGCTTTGTTCATTTCTTTTCACACTTTTTTCTCTAATCTTGCCTTATCACTTTATTTCATTGAGTTGATCTTCAATCTCTGATACTCTTTCTCCTACTTAATCAATTCACCTATTGAAATGCTAACTGGAATAACCAGCATAGAGAAGAACATAAATGACTTGATGGAGCTGACAGATATTTTAAAAGTAGAAATGGAAGGTCAGGTGAGAAAATTAATTTCCATCATGCAGAGAAGTATAAGTCTTTTTAAATTGTTTACTTTTAAAATTTTAACTTTCTGTAGGTATGTAGTAAGTGTATATATATTTATGGGGTACATGAGATGTTACATGTCTCATAGACAGTCACTTTGCTTCTACTTTACTCTTTTGTCTCCTAGTGTTTCCCACCCAATAGCCAGAATAATCTTTAAATAAAGGTCCAATTGTGACACTTCCTTGATTAAGATTTTTGCCTGGCTTCTCATTATTTTGAGAATAAAATCCTAGTCTGTTATTTGGTCTACAGACACCACATTGTCAGACACTGGCAAGTTCTTTTCTTAACATTTTTCCCTGCACATTGCCTTCTAGATTGACCTTCTATTTTCTTTTAAGCTCCCAAAGCTGTTCTCATCACAGCACCTTACACATTTTGTCCCCTCTTCCAGCTCTTGGAGTACTTCTTCTTGCTACTACCAAAGGCACACTTCTCTCCCTTTTTGAGGCTTCCTTCTAAATGTTACCTCTAGAGAGGCATGTACTGGCCACACTATGAAGGAACCCCTAGCATTTTTTCTATTTTCTGTGCTTATTTGGCTATTTGATTCCTAGAATTTTAAAATACATTATATATCTCATAAAATAAACATTTAAATATTAAATGTAAAACATAAATATACATACACTAAGTGCATAGCTAAAAAACGTAAGATCATTTTGAGCATTATCTTAGTGAAGATACCAATTTGCCTACTGCTCAGATCATGGTATAAAATATCACATACTCCCTAGAATAACTCTTTTTTTGGACCCATTTAGCAACTACTTTTGTCCTTCAAGTAAGTATTATGCTGACTTTGAACAGCGTACATTAATTTTGCTTGTTTATATAGTTGAATTATATGATGTGTACTCATTAGTGTTTTTTCTTTTAATGTAGCAGTTGTTTGTTTATTCTATTGCTGTGTAGTATTCTGTTGATTGATAAAGCATATATTACATCTTCATTTTATGATTAATAGACATTTGGGTTGCTAAATTTTTTCAGACACTGATGATAATTCTGTCATAAGCTTTCTTCTATATAGGATTAGATTTATATATTTATACACACCTGTTATATATATAATTGAGAGTATAATTGCTGAGATAAAAGTGTATGCATAATTATGATTTATTTCTTGACTTTAATTTTTTTAAAGTGTATTATTTTAATATCTAAAATTTAAAGACATTTTAGTTATCATTTTTTATAACCTCCCTTACTTTCATTATGGCTGGATCATGTAGCCTTTATAATATTGAATCTTTCAATATTTATTAAGTCTTGAGTTATGGCCCACCACATGTCACTTCAAATAACTATTAAATATTTGACATACTCTAGGAAAATGTGTCTTCAAGTTGATATATAAATGTTCATATATGATACATGTATGTGTATTGTCTATGTATATATGTACATGTGTATGTATTATTTTACATTATAAGATTCCATTTGTTAATTGTATTCTTCAATTGTTTTATATACTTGCTCAGTATTTGCTTTTTTAAAAAGTCTGTTTAGATTAAGTGAAAGTATTTGTATAATCACATTTAAATCTACCACTGTATTTTATATTTACTTTCTATTTATCCAAGTTAATGTTTCTTTTTCAATTATTTCCTATCTTCTTAAAGATTTTTTATCATTTGCTATCCTTCTATTTTCTTTCTGATGAAGTATCTTTAAAATTTTCCTTTAGATAATTCCACCTCCTTATACAAAACATTATTGATAGTAGTTATAAATGCTGAATTAATGGTAGCTGGACTGCAGAAGGCATTTTGCACATTGTTACCTTTGTGGTGTTAAGAAAATCAATTATCAAAAATTTAACTTAAAATCAAATTTTTTTGTGCTTCAAAGACTATCCTAATAAAAGTAAAATGTTAGTTCACCCAAAATGGGACAAAATATTTAAAAATTACATATCAAATCTGACTTATAATATATAAATAATTATTAAAACTTAATAATAAGACGAATAGCAAAGTTTAAAAATGTTGGAAAGGATTGGAGTAGACATATTTTCAAAGAAGATATATGAATGATTAGTAAGCACATATAAAAATTCTCAACTTCTTGAGCTGTAATGAAAAATGCAATCCAGGGCCAGGATGGAGAGATCATTTTATACCCCACTGAGAAGGCTGTAACAAAAAGACAAACAGGTTTACATGTGGAGGAATTGGAAACATATTGTACTGCTGGTGGTGGTGATGAATGGAACAAGTACTTTGGAAAACAGGATAATGGTTCTGCATAAACATACAGTTCCCACATGAGCCAGCAATTCCACTGATAGTATCAACCCAAAAGAAAGGAAAACATGTTTATGCAAAAACATGTGTAGTAATGTTCATAAAAGTCACAACGGGAAACAATCAAAAAACCAATGAACTGGTAAGTAAACAAATAAAATATGACATATCCATACTATAAAATATTGTATTGCTGTAAGGAGAACTGAAGTATTAAAACACACAACAACATGAATAAAACTAAAAACCATAAAAAAAAAAACTAGGCTAGGTGAAATGTCATTTACACAGCACTCTAAACTATATGATTCCATTTATATGAAATATCTAGAGAGAATAACCTATAGAGAAGGAAAACAAATTGGTGTTAGATTAGGGCTAAGTGGTCATGTGAGATGACTTCTGGGTCATTGCAATTTCTTTCATGTTGACAAAAATGTTCTAAAATTATGTAATGGTGATGGCTTCATGATTCATTAAAGATACTTAAATCTATTTGGATTTTATACCATAAACAGGTGGGTTTTATGCTTTCAAAATTAAATCTCATTTTCAAGTCTGTTATAATAAGCATAATAATAAAAAGTAATTTTTCAGCAAGAAAATAGTCCTATCCTGAGACATTTTAGATATTTAGTTAAAATATTTTATGTTATTTCAAGTTTATTCTTCCTTTCTACTAAGAATTCATTATGTCAAATTTTTTAAGAAATGCATTATTTATATTATCTATATCAGTTTAAATGACTTTTTGTTTTGAAAATTGTTTCACTAACTGGTTACTCATTAGATATATGGGGGTTCAAATACAATTTTAAAATAACTGATAAAAAATAAAAGATTTCAGATTGGTTAAATCATTTAAATTATTTCAAAATTACTGTCTTATAAAAAGGATGAAACTCACATTCACTACTGACAAAAGAAGCTATCTATAAATACCACCTTGTGGAAAATATTGTTATACTCACAAAGGATCATTAATTACTGTCTTCAGTGCATTCAGCAAATCTGTACTCGACATTGTGTTGAAGTCCACTCTAATGGCTGCACCCTTGGCCTTCATGTGAGCAATGTTATCAGGTTGATCCGCAAACAATGGAATGCCCACCATAGGGATCCCATGGTAGATCGCCTCGTAGATGCCATTGGCTCCACCATGAGTTATAAAAGCTCTGGTTTTGGATGACCTAGGATTGAATGAATTTTATCCAAATTATTCACAGGAATAAAATGAGATAGATGCACAATGAAAGGCTCTGAATGTAATGGTGTTTTCTGGGTAACACATTGAACTAACTTGTTATTACTTTTCAGAGTTCAGAGGAAAAACACGTACTTGTGCTGGATATGTAAGTGAAGACTATATGGTTTGTGTGACTTCAGACTGCAAAAATTATACGAGATTTCCCATTGGACATTAAGAAGTTCATTCTAGTTTTTAAAAAATGTGCAAAAAAGAACAAAACCAAAGAGATTGGCATGAAATAAAATGTTATTTTAAGTGTAGTCACAGAGCGTGATTTGTGGTGTGCAAGGCAGCAGGCAGTGGGTTGGTGACGGTGCTAGGATTGAGAAAAGACAGGTCAGACTTCATCGTAAAATGTATCATCATTTTATGATTAAGATTAGGAATTTAATCCTCCAGAAAATGCAGAGTCACTAGTGATAGAGGAGCTATTATTTTTAGTGGCATTTGGAATAACCCTGCAGGAAAGGAAAAAAACAGGTGTAAAGCTGTAGAAATAAGAGACAAAGAGACAGCCCAGAAAGTATTAAAAAATTCTGTGAGATATAATAACATCTGAAATAAAGATTCCCTCTGATTCTGACCATAAAGGATGTGAATGTATGTCATAAAATGACAATATTTAGAGCATATTCTTCACCCCCTCAGACTGGAAAAAATATATAAAGAAGTTACATTTGGTTTTTCCATAATAGATGTTCAATAATCTTGTTTCATGATGAAATATTAACACTCTAATGTGCTGTTACTAATATATTCAGTATTAGTATTTGTTCAACAGAGTTTTGTATTGTTCACCAGAATCACCAGGATTGTCTACTCAGAGTCTTACCTAAAAGGTCATTCTGGGGTATCCACTTGTACAGCTGAGTATTGAGACCTAAGGCATCTGGTTTATTCCCATCAAATCTCCACAGAACCTGTTACAGTAAAGAAAATATCTTATTCCATGAGTAGAACTCAAAAGGTACAGAATGTTAGAATTGTAAAAAGAGTAGGAATGAGATCAAGGGATGCTATTAAATGAGAACTACTCAAAAAGTGACGTAAATAGAATACTCACACTTCATTTCTTAACTTTTATAATTAGTTAGGTATGTAAGGAAATCATGACTTTCCAAAATAATATCATAGACAAATGATATTATCATTGAAAAGTTCAAATATTTTAAAAACTGTTACACTTTTTAAATGAAGACCTACGTGCAGCCAATCATCATATGACAAAAAAGCTTAATATCACAGATCATTAGAGAAATGCAAATCAAAACCATAATGAGATAGCATCTTACACCAGTCAGAATGGCAATTATTAAAAACAAAAAATATGATGCTAGTGAGGTTGTATAGATAAGGAATGCTTATACTCTATTGGTTGGAGTGTAAGTTAGTTCAATCATTGTGGAAGACAGTATGGTGATTCTTCAAAAACCTAGAGGCAAAACTACCATGATACCCAGAAATCCCATTCCTGCGTATATGACCAAAGGACTTTAAATTGTTCTTTTATAAGACCTATGAACACGTTTGTTAATTGCAGTACTATTCACAATAGCAAGGACATGGAATCAGCATAACCGCCCATCACATATGGATTGAATAAACAAAATATGGTACATATACACTACAGTATATTATGCTGCCATTAAAAAAAACAAAATTATATATTTGCAGGGAAATGGATAGAGCTGGAGGCCATTATTCTTAGCAAACTAACTTCTGAATGGAAATCCAAATGTTGCATGTTCTTAACTATAAACGCAAGCTAAAAGATGAGAACATGTGAACACATAGATGGGAACAATATACCATCTATTAGAGGTGTATTAGAGGGTGGAGGATGGGAGGACAGAGAGGATCAGGAAAAATAATTTATAGATATTTTAGTCTTAATATCTGGGTGATGAAACAATAAGTAAAACAAACTTTCATGACACAAGTTTACCTATGTAAAAACCTGCATATGTACCCTGAACTTAAAATAGAAGTTAAAAGTAAAAGTTAAATTAATTTAAAAAACTAAAAATAATCTAAAAAATCTATAAAAAATATAGGCAGTCATTATAATTCTAGTGTGAAAAAACAGTAACAATTTAGTAATGGCCTACAGTTTTATTTTGTTTTATGTATATTAGTTTTCATCTTCCAAATTTAATTTTAATGTATTCATATCTTTTTAAGTAATATGGAAAGTAGTTCACATCTATCTACTTGTCTATAGGTTCTTATATTAGAGCCTGTTGTCCTTTGATTGACAAAATAGCAGGTCCATAAAATAAGCAACTTACAATAAATAAATTAATGCTGCAAAGGTAGTACATATAACTTCATTGGAATTACAATTATCAAGCACTACTTCCAAGAAAAATTTCAAGTGATAATTTTTGACACAAATTTAGAGTATTATCAGTATTGCTGATTTGGAATTTTTTTTGCATAGAAATGAAGAACCTGTCGGTATCATGAATAAAAATACAACTGTTGAATGAACTCAAAGTTGTATTTTGCTGAATTTGGTCAACTGATTATTAACACTTAGACAATGTGCTAAAAAGTTTTAACAACGGTGATTAATATGATCTGCTATAGTAAAGACATTTTTATGTTTAAGTTGCTAATTTTGAAACTCCCAAGCAATCCTCAAACTGAACAATAATTTACAGTGTTTACTATTTGCTGCATCAGAAATATTTTTTAATATACTTAAAAAGTTTGTTCCTTGTGTTGGAGTGAAATACATTAGCAACATCTTCCAGGCACCATCTTTATAAAAGTAGAACTCCTAGATCCTGAAATGTGCAGTAGTAGAAGTCTAGAATTTACACTTTTAATCACAGAATTGGAATTCATTCTCCTTACTACCCTATTCCCCACATGTGGCAGTTATTATTCCTAAATTAATGACATTGAATCATGTTGTACTACCACAGACCCTTAAATAGAATTTATACTGCATAATTACTAACAGAGCCAGTCTTCTCTATTTGTTGTCACATATTTTATATAAGCATGTGACTTAAAGTACAAATAGAAATATGACATCCCATAATTGTAAACATTCACCAAGAGCTTCCTGAGTACAATAAGTAATAGAGGTGGCCCAAGACTCAGTCAAGTATTCTTCACTTGTTAGATACTGCTGGGATAGGTAAACTGTTCTGAAGGCAAATTATCATAAGTCTTACTTGTATTTCTACAAGGACACAGTTCTGGATATATATTTTTGAGTTGAAAATACCTGAAAGTCATTCTAAAGACTACGTTAAGCACCATTTTCACTTACTTGAAATATGTTGAGTTAAATTGAGCCGTTTGTATGACTGTTAATATCAGAAATTAAAATAATTGTGGGTCTCAATTTCCCTTTTGTGGATACTTGTGGAGCACTGAGTTCCCACTGATGCTGATAGGAACTGCTCACGCATACCAAGAGTAGTAACTCCCGCAGGGTCCCATGGAACCCATAAGTCTGACGCACAAATATTAGTTCAGTCAGTGGATGCTATGCAAGCATATTTAAGACTGTATTTGGGTATAAAGAGTCGTTCAGTCTAATCTTTAACATTCTTTCTCTGTACATCACATATATAAATCAAAATTTTATAGGATAGGAGGTGAAAAGTCTCCAAACACTTTTTAAATACCATCCTCCATAGAATTTACTGTCAGCATATTTACATAGGGAGTGTTCATACTAAAAATCGTTTTTTAAAATGCATCCACAATTTTCAAACTTCTCACAGTTTGCCCAGGATTATCCTCGTTCTCATTTTCTGAATTTTGACCAGCTTCACATTTGTCAGAAGTTTCTATAATTGGATTATTTAAAACTTTAACAGCCTCTTTCAGCAGTTTTCCAAACCACTAAGGCACTTTATCTTACCTTTTGTGGGATGTTGGCAAGGGCCGATGCAATTACGTTGGCCCTTTCTTCTGTCATGTTACTGACCATTGACCCAGAGAAAACACCACAACACCATTTTCTCCAGAGCTCTGGACAAACTCTTCCATTTCCTGTGAAAAAAGAATTTGTTCCATGAGAAAAGAGTATTAGTACAGAAGGTACTACTGAAAGAATTGGTACAAATTACTAAAGAGAGAAAATCAAGTATTTTGAGGATTTACTGGAGGAAATAATATTTTTTAATTGACTCAACCACTCAGTTTCTTTCAAGAAGATGTATAATATGAGATAGGTGGCCTCTGTTAAGGATATTTGTGTAAATATGTGTGTGTATGTATGTATGTGTGTGCATGTGTAAGGGAGAAAAGAAATACAGCTGTTACATTGTAGTGAGAGAGATAATGTTAAAAAATATACCCAGATTCTTCACTTAAAATATTATACTTACTTACATAGGTTCTTGGAAAGTGGCACCACTTGACTTTAATTCTATATTGTTGTTCTACTAAATCATCTGTGTTTATTTCAGGCATGTTTTCTGTAGAATTGTTTTAGTTTGAAGTTGTTAGTGGTTTACTTCTCTAACTATGAGCAGTCAGGAAAAGTTACTCACAGTTGGGATAATTTTGTATCTACATTTATGTTACTCTACAGTACTTTATAACTTCACTTAAAGTTTGTCAGAGTTTTCCAGTAGTTTTTCAAAAAATAAAATAAATAAAAGCTGGTGGTTAAGAATCATTGACATTCTCAGAGTCTGGTATTGTGATTTGGAATTTCTATGAATTATTCCTGAGAGTCTCACTTATAATACAGAATTATACAGTATATAGTTAGATAGTTGAATTATCATATTTTTCAGATTATTGTTTAGGTAGAAGACCTATTGCCCTGAAATCACACTGTTAAATTGATGTGCTATTTATAACTGCATTGAGGAACTCTCATCATCACTGTGTTGTGTCTCAGAGGCAGCACTTGTATTGTAATAAAAGAGGCCACTAGGCCTTCCCACATGGGAGATCTTGTCTCTCTTTTGAGTAGCTCATTCACACTACATAACACTCCTGGTGAAGGTGTGCTTGGCTGAAATTGATTGAGAATTATTCTGACTTGCATTCCCCAATGTATGGCAATATTTAAATGTAAATACTTTCAGATTTAATCATTAGGGTAAAACTTTTTCTAATGGTTCTTAACAAAATAAAGAAAAAAAGTCCAAATGTTAACTCTGTAGACCACATATTGCAGAGTGTTTTTCAAAATATGATTTTTAATCTTAACGTGAAAGTCATTGTACTGCTACTCTAGGTAATAATTAGGGCATCTAGGTATCATGTGTGTTTGCAGTTACCTGTAGCTATGTTCAGTATAACTCCTGTTCAGTGTTTTACCTCACTGACTTGATGCCCAGAGCCTTCTTTATCCAGTCAGTTTGGATAAATGATATCTCAGTAATTTTATTAATAATATATCATAAATAATATCTCAGAAATTTTAGAAAAATATTATTTAAAAAGAGATCTTTTCATACTTTTATGAAATTTCTTACATTAATCTTATATTTTTATAATATTATCACAGAAGAAGAAACAACCAGTCCATATGAGTGATGAATCCGTAAACACAGGTTAGATACTATCGACTCTCACACTATGTTGATAGTCTTCTGTGATAACATTATAAAATACAAGATTAATGTAAGAAATTGTATAAAAGTGTAAAAAGATTTTTAATAGCGTTTTTCTAAAATTACTGAGATATTATGTAAAATTCATATGTTTTCATCATGGCTTATGTACTATTTACATAGTTCAATGTAAACATGTGACATTTATTTAAGAAAATTCTAATCTTATTATATATACATTATCCTCCTGCAGAAAGTTGTCATCTTTTGTATTTATCATTTTCTAACTCACTTTATTTGTATTGTGACTGACAGTGTAATTGAAGATTTCATTGATAAAATCATTGTATTGCTATTGTATGCACATATTATAAGTTTTTAATCATTCCTTCATTTAAGATGTTCGATTACTTTCAATGTTAATTTTATGAACATTTTCCACAATGTTGAATAGGTACATCTTGATTGATTTTCTCTGTTTGATTTCATGTGAATATATTATAAAACTAATAGCAATATGTATTTTTAAAACACCAGATACATTTTGTCAAGTGTCTTATTCTCTTAAAATATATAGAAATTATCTGGTAATCTAATATTTAATTGAAAAGAAAGCAATTTGGGTTAGCCATTATTTTACATAATAAATAATTAAAGAACCACTTTCACAACAATTGACTTGCATTCAAATCTTTCTGCACGTTAGTAACAACAGTTAGCATTAGTAATTATCACTATTGTACTACTAGTCAACCTTTTTCTTGTCCTTCTATACCTCTTACTCTCTTTTTCTCGTACTGTCACTATCAGTTTTCCTTAGTGTGAATGGGGAAATCTTTCAAAAGTAGGGAAGGGTGGCATAGATTTTTATTGGTCTTACCTCAGCTTTTGTCTCTAGAGAAAGTTACCATATAAGGCCCATGCAATTTCCATTCAACATGGATATTGAGTTTTAACAATGGAATAAAATCTCAGTTTTATGTAGACAAAAATGATGTTTTTAAGAGATTATATAATAATGTAATAAAGAATGCCTACTTTGTACATATGTCTTAAAAGCATGATACTGATTTGAAAATCTATGAAGTTCTTGTGTTCCTTCATAAAGAATATAATAATATATGCTGACAGAATTGTTTTTGGCATTGAAACAAAGAGCACTATTCAGGTACAAGTGGTGAGATTATTTTGTCTTTATTATACATGCATTGTTCATTTTCTCTGTGCTTCTCTGTCAGGAAGCTATGATGTAGAGACAAGTTTCCCAAGGAAGCTTTGCTGAGTTGCTTGTTATAAGGCAGAAATCACCTGCTCTTACAGGGCATGTTTATGCTGTAATATGTAAACCTCCAGGATCTGAATGCAGAATGATTTAAATGCTTTAAGAGATCCAGTGAACACTGGGTTTGCCTACAAATATTAAAGGCACACATTTATATTGTTGAGGAAGTGTTTTAAGCTGGAATACTAGTGAAGATCCTTATTACTTATGGTAAAATTTTAGAATTTCAGCTAGCTCATCTTACTGCCAAAACTGATATGTCTACTTTTAATCAAGCCCACAGGATATCTGTCATCTATGACTTTGCAAGAGAATATAAGCTTGATGTGCTGAACGATCTGGTTCTATTAAATGAAGAATGATATCTCAAGTGATTTGCATATTTTAAGTAATTAGTGGTGTTACCAATAATAACAGAAGAACCATAATTGCAAAATTAATATTTCTGAGTTGACTATACGCCAGAGACATTTTAAGTATTTTGTATTTTGTCCGTGTTAGTATTTTTTCCACACAACACTATATGAAGTTGGTACTAGTTCTGTAAACGTAGGCATAATTATTTCTATCAACATTCTAATCCACCTTTCCTTGATCTGCTACCTGAATCCAAAATTTCTTGAATGGTCGAAGCTCGTAACAGTCTGGCCCTTCTGCAATTTAATCCATTGAATATCTTGGAAGCATATCCTTAAAAAGAGAATATTTTGATGTATCTTTATTTCTTAATTCTTTTTTAGTAGTTTTTCAATGTGCTTAGTAAATATTTCAACTCCTAATAGGTATCTGGCTCTAATTTGCCTCTCAGCATCATCTGATTCTTAGTCTCTCCCTGCAAACTAAGAACTTGGAGACTTGAGAACTGACCTGACAACTTTACCTGCTTTTCTTTTTTGTCTGTCTCTCCCCCGTCATTCTTTTATCTATTCCTGCATGTTGTTGAGCTCTCATCTTACTAATCAGTGACTCTAGGTTACTTTCTATTATCTCTACTGATGCTTTCTTGGCATTGGGTTTTTCCTTGAGATAATAGTTTTTATAAAATTTTTATTTCTTTCTTATATTCTAGATTTTGAAGGAGAATGCTAAGCTATGTTGGAACAGAAACTGTGTCTATTTATTTTCTGTGAAAATGCTGCACTTACCTATGTCTTGTGCTAATCCCTTTATAAATATGCTTTGAATAAATGAGCAATAGCTTCTTAGGTGTTGTGTAATCAAGGCTTTAATTTAACCAACCCTATTTTCAAAGTCTCCTTAGTATTCCTCTCTATTTGTAATATTCATGAAACTCACATAATTGTGATAGTATCAACATGTACATGAGTTTCTAATTGGTATCCACCCACTTCACAGCTTTCTTTCAGTGTAAGTCAAACACTGAATGAAAACAGTAGAATCACTTCTACTGAAAATTCAAAGCCAACAAAATAAAACCAATGAAAGTATGTTTACCTTGGGTAGGGGCTTGGCAGGTTTGCAGTGGAGTCCTCCAACATAAACAATATTTGGTAACAGTGGATGAGGAAATTGAAAATTCCAGGAGTTTCGAATAAGCCATATGTCGGCTTTCCCCATTGTCTCAAATAATGTAGTGGGTTTTCCTGACAGGAATAAGGAAAAGAAAAGGTGGACGACACAAGATAATTACTTTAGGTAACTTTCTGAAAAGGGTTAGAATAATGTAGACAAAAATGTAGGCAAAGCATCTGTGCTTTGAAAGAATATATGTATATTTATATATAGACATAATTTATTATTTATTATATATTTTGTCCATATATATTTATAAGAAAGGCAAAGTGGTAGGAGAATTGTGAGGTAAGCTACATCTCTAATGTCACATCAGTATTCTCACAATCATAAACAATTACTAAAATAAGTCATAGAGAATTAAATATCAATTTACTTTCTCTTTAAAGCTTTGACAGTAGCATATAGACATTTACACAACTCTTTGAGGTCCATAATCAATTAATTTTACTCTACCCATAAAAGTAATTTTCTAAGAAATTAGGCTAGTTTTCACAAATCATTAAGCTAATCCTTTTATCTTTGGTTCTTCAACTGCAATGTGGAATATTTTGAGAGTATGGCTGACATACTTGTACCAACTACTACTTTGGATTCAAGCTAAGATCTTAATAACATTATTTTTTTAAGAAAAACATACTGGTAAATTATAGATGGAAATTTTTGAGAAAATATTGAAATATAGATTTGTACTCAACTTTAATCTGTTTCATATTTTTTATTAAAGAGACATAGTTTCAAAAGAAAAACTATACAGATATAACAACCTTTGCACTTCAACAAGATGCTAGGACTTTAAATGAATGATTTCCAATTCTTTAGTGAAGAAGTATAGAAACATTAGAAACTTTAAATTACCCTTATTGATTTTTGCCTCTGAGATACAGACATTTCTGTATCTCAACTTATTTCTCTCAACTCTGAAGGAAAACTTCTGGTAACATGGGAACATCTTTAAATTTCTAAATAAGAAAACTGAGGTTTACAAGAGAAGAAACAATTTCTGCAGTTATATAGATAGTTGTAGAAAAATGTGTAACCATTCTAAATCTGTGCATTCAGTGTTACTTGATGGATTTTACTGTTCCTAAAATGTAAAACAGTAGATAGTAAAACAGATGTGTAATTGCTTAAAGTCTTAGGTGAACTAATATATAGGTTTATGATTTCCTGGAGTGCTCTGTATGGGTGATGACCACAGGTTTTAACTGATTCTATAATTTAAACTTTTCTATAATATTCGTGAAATTGGAGAGGTCATCCTTTATTTTCATTTCATAAATTCACTTACCAAAACCCCACTACCCCTGATTTTATGGCTTTACATAAGCTCTGCTTCAAAGACACAAATAAGTTAGATCTTAATGATATCAACTGGAAAAATTACTTACCTAGAACTTCAGTGTAAAACTGATCCCACTTCTTCATATCAAAGAGTTGGAACCAAAAGTCAAAATAAAGCATATAGATCATATTTTTTACCCTCTCCACGAAAGTCATTTGATCACTTAATTCTGACATAACAACAGGTACGTACGAAGGAGGAAATGGAAATCCTCCACTATGCTTTTCAATAGCGTAGCCAGGAGAGAAGCGGAGACTGTACACAAAGGGTATGTTTAGTAGCTTAGCCAGCAGCTCACCACCGGGAAAAGCAGCATCTGCAAAAACGATGTCAAATCTTGACTCTTGTAATTTTTTCATCAATTTCTTATTTGAGACTAAATCTTTACAGATATTTCTAGCTATGTTACTAAATATCCACATCATTTCTTGTACTTGTGAAAAATCTAACCAAAATGTATCTTTTGGAAGGTCTGACCATCTCTTAAGCTGTTGCATGATGATATTGTCCATCTCAGTTTTAGTTAAAGATGTAGGAAAAACTTCAAGTTTAAGAGTGGATGAGTTGTAGGGATCAAAAAGAATGAAAGCTGAAGATGCCAGTACAGTCACCTCATGACCTCTCTGAACAAGCTCATTCAGGATGGTCTTCATATTCATCCAATGGCTGTATTCTGCGGCCCACACCAGCACCTTTCCACAATTTCCAGAGCTAAAGTAAAAGCTTCAGTTGTATTAGCAAAAGTACTGAAGTCCATTTCACAGACATCCTGGTGCAATGCAATTCTTGTTTTCCAATTGACGTTCCTTTCTGTCATTTGTCATGGTTGTATCCAAAGATAAATTAGTCAAGAAGTTAAAATGTAACCCTTATAGTTCAAAGTACATACATTATCAATTAATCAACAATCTGAGCATGTGGATGGCAAGGAGGCATATGAATGTAAATGACCTATGTACAAAGCTGTGTTTAAGGTCTCTTTTATGTTTATAAGTGCTGTTTCTCAGCTAATACAAAGTGATCTTGTATGGAGAAGCCACCTGTCTTCTATAATATACTTAGAAGAGTGTCCAGAACAGTAGCGGCGAGAGGCTAATGTTTCTGCAGTCCATTTGACACAAACAAAAGATAAAATAACTAAACTTGATTAAAAGATTATTTTGTAAACTTTGTTGACATATAATTTATGTATCATAGAACTTATAGATTATGTATAAAATGTAATGTTCCATTGTATATTTACAGAATTGTGCATCTACTGTAACAATGAGTTTGGAGAGCCCTTATATCACCCCAAAATAAGCCCAATAGAATTCAATTATTTTCTCTCCAACCCTAGTTTCTGCATTTTCCCTATAGATGTGCCTATTCTGGATAATTTTTTAAATACATGGAATCAGATAGCATGTGGTATTTTGTGACTGTCTTGATTGTTATTATTATTATTATTATACTTTAACTACTGGATTACATGTGCAGATCGTGGAGATTTGTTACATAGGTATACATGTGCCATGGTGGTTTGCTGCACCCAACAACCTGTCATCTACATTATGTATTTCTCCTAAGGCTATTCTTCCCCTACCTTCACCCTCCTAAGGCCTAGTGTGTAAGTTCCCGTCCCTGTGTCCATGTGTTCTCATTGTTCACTTTCCCACTTATGAATGAGAATATGTAGTATTTGGTTTTCTGTTCTTGTGTTAGTTTGCTGAGAACGATGGTTTGCAGCTTCATCCATGTCCCCTGCAAAGGACATGAACTCATTGTTTTTTTATGGCTGCATAGTATTTCATGGTGTATATGTGCTACATTTTCCTTATCCAGTCTATCATTGATAGGGCATTCTGGGTCAGTTCCAAGTCTTGAGATGTGAACATTGTGGCAACAAACGTGAGTGTGCATGTGTCTTTACACTAAATGATTTATAATCCTTTGGATATGTATGCAGGTAATAGGATTGTTGGGTCAAATGGTATGTCTAGTTTAAGATCCTTAACGAAAATATTTGCTGGCTGCATAAATATCTTCTTTGGAGAAGTGTCTGTTCATGTCCTTCACCCACTTTTTAATGAGATTGTTTGTTTTTTCTTGTAAATTTGTTTAGGTTCTTTGTAGATCCTGGGTATTAGCCATTTGTAAGATGGATAGAGGTGTGACATTATTTCTGAGACATCTGTTCTGTTGTATTGGTCTATATGTCTGTTTTGGTACAAGTACTATGCTATTTTTGTTACTGTAGGCTTGTAGTATAAAATACCTAGGAATACAACTTACACGGGATGTGAAAGGCCTCTTGAAAGGAGAACTACAAACCACTGCTCAAGGAAATGGGAGAGAACACAACTACAGCGGAGAAAGTTTCCATGCTCATGGTAAGAAGAATAAATTTGTGAAAGTGGCCTGCTTTACAAAGTGATTTATAGATTTAGTGCTATTCCCATAAAGCTGCTATCAACTTACTTCACAGAATTGGAAAGAAAAAAAAAACTCCTTTAAATTTCATATGGAACCAAAAAGAACCCACATAGCCAAGACAATTCTAAGCAAAAATAACAAAGCTAGAGGCATAGCCCTACCTGACTTCAAACTATGCTACAAGGCTACGGTGCCTGGCTTCTTTTTATGTAATGTAATATTTTAAACTTTAATTTATTATATAACATATACTTGTTGATTCTTACAACCATCATGCAAGATGTTGGAGAGCTTCAAGATGATACTATCTTTATAAACTTTGTTAAAATAATCAAAGATAAAGGGAAAAAAAAGAAAAAAGTTAACCAAGTTGTAGTACATTTAGCATTAATCATTATGTTAGCTTGCTCTCTGACTCATTTCCTCAGTGTTACTTGGCTATTGTTCTAGAATTATGCAGACCCTGTTTACAAGATTATAGTTCCTCTTAACTGTTCTGTAGATAATGACTAAAACATTATAAAATAATAGATCTTCCTTTTGAGGTATTCCTTCAGGTCCAGCGTACTGATAAATCTACTGACTCCAGCTAGTTTAAGGACCTGCACTAAATGCCAGCTAATATGAAGGACTTCACTGATGCCAGCTGGAGACAAGTTGGCCCATTCAGTAAAACTAAATTCTAAAAGGAATTTCTATTTTTTTAATGAAAGAATTAAAAGTATTGTTTGAGATATACAATAGTTACTTTTCATTACTTTTTCACCGGATATCAGAATCTAGTTTTTTGAACCTATTTTAATCCAAAATTCAGAACACCTTGTTGAAATGTTCAAGGTGTCATTTGTTGTAGTGGTTTTCTTACTAGAGTACTTTGTGATTACAATTTTTCCCTAGAAAAATAATCTTTCCTAGAGATGATATTTTAAATAGCATTTAGATAGGTTTTCAAAAAAAGTGGAATACCTACATAAGTTTATTGAAATATTAGAAGAGTAACAATTTTTGAGAGGTAAAAACATGATATATGTTGAAAGAACACATGTTGATGGTGAGCATAATTTCAGATGGGGAGTGTTGTAGACATGAAAAAAACTATGTGATAGATATATAGTTATTCCTCAAAATTCCTGGTGGAGAATAGATTTCCCTGAGAAACAGAAGTTTTTATGTTGCTATGTCAAATGATTTTTAAAAATGTACTGAGTTATATTTCATTGCATATTGACACATTAGCTTGGAATTGTGTATACTTATGGAATATATAGTGGTGTTATGACTTTATGTGCTTTTATCTGGTATATAAAGAAAAAAAAGTCTTCAAG